>CM076580.1:632264005-632661733 GCA_034641835.2 Pinus albicaulis
GGAGGCTCCTACCTCAATTCTACAAGCTACAACTTGCAAGGAAGCTCCAACTCCCATCATTTTTCTGTAGGCACCAACCTACAAGAGGCTCCAACCTACAGGAGGCTCCAACCTTAGCTAGCTACAACTGACTTCTATCAAGCTACAACTTGATTTGTAAGCACCAACTTCCTCTATTTTCTGCAGGCTACAACCTACAGGAGGCTCCTACCTTAGTCAGCTACAACTGACATCTATCAAGCTACAACTTGATAGGGAAGCTCCAACTTCTTCACTCTTTAAAAAAAAACACTTGCTGATTTACCTGGATATCAGCTCTGTTTTGTACCATATTCACTGTTGTGCACCATCCTTCATATCTGCTTTGCATCATCTCTGCATTTTCTCAGATTCTCTATCAGCTCCTCCTTCTTCTCTGCCTCACTGCTTCATTTCTGCATTCTCTAACCTCTCTATGCATATCAATGTGATATCATTTATAGAGTTTGCCTCATGACTGTTTGTACTCCACAGGGAATTCAAAGTGAATAACCCTGACTCTTTGCCTTCTACCTTCTCATTTCTTTGTCCAGCTCATTCAGAAAAATATAGCAATTTATACAAATTTCTGTTTTACAGTGGAGTTTTGTTTTCATACTGGAGACTTGCCAATGCATCACAAACAATATAAAATCAATTAAAACATTTACATTCACATTTTCAGTTACATATATAAATTTCACTCAGCCCTTTTTCTGGCCCTTGGATTGCTGATTTTGTCTTTTCTGCTGCTGTCATGTAACTGTTCTGCATACCTCTGTTGTTCACTGCCTTTTTCAGTTTCTGCACACTCTGCTGCTTTCTGTGCATGTTCACCTGTTCACTGCAATTGTGTATCTACTGCATATATACTTGTTTTACAAGTTTAGCTCCCCAATAACTCTCAAAATCTCATTGTATATAAAAATGTAGCTTCTTCTTATTATCTACTGGAAAATTTAAATAAATGCGGAGGCTTCTTATAATCAAGGTTATAAAACCCATAAAGCATATAATATGCTCTTCCAATAAACCCAACAAACATTTTATTTCACTTCGGAATAATAGTGCAACCCACAAATACATATAAAACTCAACATACTAATAGCTGGACCCCATAACATATCATTCTTCCTTTTGCAAAGCTCATTTGACCCATATCAAACATAATATATATGCTGCCATATATATATATTCCCCAATCATATGTTACAAATGCGTTATATATATATATTGGTCACTTCACGGAATATTCATATATGTTAACACTTAATTGAACGTTCGGGTCCCACAGCGTATTAACATACCTTCATTGGTTGACATCGTTAAACCCAAAGTAACTATATAATCCGATGCACATAGATGTCTGGCCCATTGGGTTAATAAACTCATCTTTCCATTCTATATGATTTACAATCACATTTATACTTTGGGCAACGAACCAAAGCACAACCAAAAAATTATATTGTTACATTTCCGCAGATTTATCGACCCATATCATATGCGCTCACCTCTTATATATATATATATATATATATATATATATATATATATATATATATATATATATATATATATATATATATATTATGGGCAGTTAACATTAGAACTTTCAACCGCTGACGAATACATAACTCATATTTATTAAATCAAGCGCACTTCCATATATGGCCCACAACATTGAAACAAAACATCGCATCAATTTATAATGCAACAGGGCCCACACCTTACCTCCATACCTTTGCTAACCACCACGCCCATCCAACGGCTATAGATTCATTGCGCTACCATTCAATAATCCAACGGTAGTCACGCGATTGAATTGCATGGAGTCTATCTCTCCAAATCCATGCGATGAGCTGGGCCCCAGCACTAACGTACCTCTCACATCTGACAGTTGAGGAGTTGTCACGCCCGCTTTGGTGATCCGATGACCAAAACAAAATATCGTGTAACCAAACAACATGAGAGTTAATCCTCAGAATTTACGCGATATAAGTGGTTTCTGCAAACCACTTATGGACACGTGTCAATCAGTTTGTGATGTCGTGCTTTTTTGGTTAATTCCATTTACCACTCTTGTGGTCGTGCGATACCACCGGATTTAATCTCTGAAACCACCTAGCTGCTCACAGTTCCGCCTGCCCATTGGGTTCAAGGTTCCATTCCCTCGGTTTACTACATAACTTGGTCATATCCTTCACAACAGTGTTTTCGCTCCGATTTCCTTTACACGCTCGGTTTTATACATACTTGGTAAAACCATTCAAACCTTGCCACTTCCTTGATTTCTGATTCCGCCTTAAACTATACCATCACTTTTTCTTTGACCGGTATGTTTAATTCATTCCTTTTCCCTTCAAACTGCGCGAAACTCCTTAAGAGATCCTCAACCTGTCCATTGTTCTTTTGCTCCTTTAACCCTCGTCCAAATCTGGGCCTGAGAATGCGTATTCCACTCAAGTGTGCTTCTGCTGTAGAAATGAATCACCGATCAGTCTAAAGATGACATGCCCAAAGTCAACCTTGAATTGAAACTCAAGTACAGTTCTCCATTTCACTGTGTGGATATTCACAGTTCTGACATATGCACCTTCTATTATACTCAGTTCAAGACATAAAACCGACATTAAATTACATCAATGCTTTCCTCACATGCATAGCCTCGGTTAAAGTTCATCATCTACTTATTCACAGAACTCTAAAATTCCTCACATAGTATTTGACTAAGGGATACATATATGGCCCACACAGAATTTAGAGACAACTTCCTCCTCAATTCATACATCGATTCTTCCATTTAACCATATCACATTTCAGAGTTTATCATTCAAGAATATTCGTATAGATTTGAATCAATAATACTCATATGACTCAGAGGTCATATACATTAACAGAATACTACTTCATTCCTATTTCCTTATTCACTACATTACAAAACCCTATTTCCTCTAGGGCCTGATCTTCGACTCCATGGCCCTTCTACCTCACTACTCTGTTTCTCCAAATCTTCAGGTCTGCTACTTTCTACTTCAGTTCCTTTTTTTAATCTACTTCCTGGGCTGCCTCTTTTCCTTCTCTGATGCTTTCTCTGCTACCTCTATGGTTCTTTGTTGCTTAAATATTGTTCCTTTTGCTCCTTTGTCTTGATGATAATTTAGGTGCTACTCTTGTCTTCTCCTTTGCCATCAATGACAATATTTCCAACATCCTGATTTGGTGACACCCAAAGAACCCATCTATGAAAGAATAGGCCTCGTTCCCTGCTACATTATCCAACACCTCATCGCTAAATGGTGTCGGAAAAGGATTGTGCACACATGCATTGTTAAAACTCTGGTAGTCTACACACACCCTTATCTTCAACGTTTCCTTCTTGTTCTGTATGATTATGGGACTGACCCATTCTACTTCCTCTACCGGGAAAATTAGCCCTGTATCCAATATTCTTTCTATCTCCTTCTTCACTTTTTCTTTTACTCTTGGGTTCAACCGATATGGTCAGTGCTTCACCGGTCTGGCATCCGGTTTCAAAATTATGCACATCTCCCCCAAGTCTCCTTTGATGCATTTTAGTTTTTCTATAGAAGAGGGAAACAAATCTTCGTATTCCTTTAGCATATCGAAAATATCTTTTGTCATTTCTTCATCCCAATAGTCTCCAATAGAAGCTAAATTGGGTGTCTCCGCACTCTCGATATTATGTTTTGTTATATTTAGTGGTATTAGGTGTAGTCCCTCTGTATTAGGTTCATCCTGTGTTTTTTTCTCCCCTTCCTTTTCTTTGAACGACAGATGTCTCACGTTTTCCAGATCGTCATCATTCATTTCTTGATCTACTTTACCGCAAGCTACTGCCTCTCGGTAGCTTGATTCAGGTATCCTCCTTAAAGAAGGTAGTTCTCCAATCTCCATGGGTCTTGGGGAGAATAGAATCATTTTCATGGCCTGCAAGGCGTCTGTTAGCTATTGATCGTCTTCCTTGAAAGAAAAACTCGTTATAAACTTATCCGCAAAAAAATCCCAATTACTGATTTGTCTCTTTTTCCTTCCGTAAGTTACCATTCTTGCAGGATGGTGGCTAGTGAGTGCACAAATTTATGCACCCACAAGGATTTTGGATATTTCTCCAGATCCCATCAGTCCTCACAGTATTTTATATGGGCTTGGGGATCTAAATTTCCTCTTTACTTTTCCTCTCTTTACAGTCTCACTGACACTTGGAATCTCATTTTCAAGGCCTTCGCCACCTATTCCCAACTGTGAAGGTAGTTGTGGTGGTTTCCCAACCACCTCGCAAAATTTGATTCCAACACCATGTTTATTAGAGGAACCTTATACTCCTCTGGGATAGTATCTTCAACTTTATTGATGAAAGTATTGATAGTTTCCATGCTAGTAATAGTGGGGTAACCCCTTACCTTTGCGTCGATCCAATTGACTCCATGAACAGAAATGCACCTTTTGGTGTTGACTTCCTACCCTCCTTGCTACTAGTCATCCCATGCAACTTCAAACCCCACGTCAGAGCTCTGGACACTCCGCCAGCTTATTTTCCCTTCTATCGTTAGGTTGATGTAGTCTTCTCTTTTTCCTGCTGTCATCTAAAACAATTAGTCTAAGATTCATGCATCTTCTCTAGTGTCGGTGGTCTCTGTGTACCGAGGCCCTTGATATGGATCTAATGGCCGAACCACTCTATCTACACGATCTTCAAATATCATGTGATCTTTCTTTAAGTCAATTACTGTGTAGTTCTCGAATGCCCAGGCGATCCCTAACAAAGTTGGGTACGGGTCTTTATCACCCATGATATTAATTACCTTGAAATCGGTATAAGTCTTTACCCCTGCCACATTCACTTCAACATCTTCTAATATTCCCACTAGCACAGTACAATATTGATTTTCCATTTGTAATTGTATGGGGGAAAACGCCAACTTAGGCTTGCCCATCACTTCCCATGTTTTTCTTGGTAGTATATATACATCTGAACCTAAGTCCAGCATCATGTACCTTATTTGGAATTCCTCAACTTGTGCATATATTCAGAACTACTTCCCGGTTCTTCTTTTGTTTCTCTTCACCCTTCTCACATGCCTTTATGGAATATTAGCGTTGATCGGGCTTGCATGTTCCATTCCTCCTCCCACTGTCGTCTTCAAGTTTTGTTTCAGATGTTTCATCATTTGTAAATCATTCAAGATTCTCAAGAATAGTTTGAACCATTATTCTATCAGTGTATCTTTCATTGCAGCCTTTCATCCCTCATTCACTAGTTGTATCTGCTGCAGGTCTCTGTGGGTCCCTAATTTTGAAAACATCTCCACCACTTCTCTGAAGTATTGTTTATGTTGCTCAAAGTCATAGGATTTCTTTGGTGATTCTTGTTTGATCAGATTTAATGGTTCCATTTCTCTTTCATCTTCCCCTATATTCTTTCCTCCTTTGGTTATTATGGCCACACTTGGTAAATTTTTTGCTTCAGCTGATATCGGTTCTGCATTGACCAAGTTAGTGCTCTGCTGCCTGTTTCTTTCTTCCCATCTTTTGATTAATTCGGGATAATCTTCGGTGGCATGTGTGTTTACTCTGCACTGGGAGCACCATGATATTCTTGGTAACTGGCATTCCCTTGCGACATGACCCTCATGATCATAGTTGTAACATCTCAGGGGCCATCTTCCCCCCATCCTACCCCTCTCATTCCTAGTCCTCCTCGTCCCCGTGGAGCCTTGTTTACTCTGTAGGAGGTTCTATCCAACCTATCATCCAATGCATCCAAAGCTCTACATTGATATGTGTGATGGGTCGTTGAGGCACAAAACTCACTGTAGACATTATTCAGGACAGTTGAGTACTTCTGCAATATGGGACACAGACGCGGAGGGTGGCCAACTCCTTTGCATATTTCGCAATATTCGTTTCAATTTTTGGTCTTCTGGTTCAGAAATCCATGGAAATGTGGTTTCCCATGATACATTCCTTACGTATTTACATGGGCGACTACTCCCGCTGGAGACATCCCTTGCAGTCCTTCTGATGATGTTCCAACAATGGTTCCGCACAACATAGGACACTCAGTAGGACACTCGGAGACTAAATGTCCTTCTAGCAAGAAATGTGTGAACCATACATTGGGTCACGTTGGCCGTGTTGGTTTCATATCCTTGAGTTTCTCTGTAAGACTCACAATTTGTTGTTGTAGTCCCAGTATGGAAGGGTCCTGGGCGGTTACCCCTCCCCTCAATTATTATGGGTACCCGGCCATTGCTTCAATTTTCATTGCCTGCTTCAGCACGTCTTGGAGTGTATCAATCTTATGTTGTGTTAATGGCATCCTGGTAAGATGTAGAAGGGCCTTGATGAACCAGTTGCGTTGATGATTCAGATCTATCGGGTAACTCAGTTTCCCGATTGCATCCTTAAATATTCGCATTAATTCCCAAGCGGTCTCTCCTTCTCTTTGCTTTATCTCCCATAACTCTGATAACCCTTGTTGGTTAGTTTGCGGAAACTTAAACTCTTGCACAAATTATATTTTAACGTCATCTACGGTTGTATTCTAGTCCACCTCAGACCATTTGATGAACCACCATAGTGCCTTTTCCCTGAGTATAGCCTTGAATTCAATTAACTTAACAAAATTTGGCATCTGGCGAGCTCTCCAGATCACTTCGCATAGATACTAGTGTTGTTCTAAATAATTATATCCTTTCCTTGAGAACTCTAGATATCTAGTAAATGACCCTGCCATTTCTTTCTATGTAGGTGGAACTAGTACAAATCCTCTATTTCCTGGTTGAGAGATTCCTCTACTAGCGTTACCGCTAATGTTCACTTTCACTCTAGACTGAATAATATGTAACTTGCTTGACTTTCACAACTTTATCAAAAATTTATCGGGCGGGTGATAGAGTACCATGGGAAGGTTAGAACGAATGCTACTTCGAATTTGGGGAATAGGATTACCTTGTATTATGGCCGTCGATATTTCTTGAAACAGTCGTTCCATTGCAACGTGCAACTCAACATCATAATCGTTCTCGGGGCTTGTGTCCTCCCCTCCATTGGAAATCTCTCCCTTCTCTTCTCGGGATGGGTTCCTATGAACCTGTATAACTTCTCGGGTGGACCCCTCCATTCCTCGGGGCCCTATCTTAGCTCCTCTCTCAACTGTCATCTACGGCGCCTCTTCTCATTGGTGTACATTATTCTGCTTTTCGAACTCCCGTATTGCCCTCTCCTGCCACTTCTTGGCGATTTGCACCCTCTGATATGCTCTTAGATCTCTTAACTTGCTTGAACTCCCAGTGTCCATCTCCCTAGTTCCCCCTTTTCCCTTTCTGTAGCATTTCTCCCTTAATTCCTTCCCCCAGTACTAGGGGTTTAGGCTTCCATCACTGGACTTTGGAAAACCATTAGTCCCTCATCCACCATTAGAGCCTTAATCCACAAAAGAATTTCCTTTAATAGCTTTCCCCGCAACCCATATTTAAATATATCTTATGCTTTAGCGAAGGATTGATAACATTCAGTTGTGAACTCCACAATATATCCTTCTAACATAGACTAAACCCAAAAATTTACTACTCGGGTTATACTAGTATCTAGTTTGTGCAATGTTGTCACATCTACATGCATCCAACTACGACGGGATCGAAACAATTCTATAGGGGTTTCTTTGACCTGGAGTCTTCACAACCAGTAGTAGCGCTCCTCGAGAAACTTTCCCTAGAAGATCTCATACAAGTCGCTCGCTGATTCATAGAACATGATCTGATCTGTGATATTCCTTTCCTTTTTTTGTCAAAGCTCAGCATGTTGCGAGATGAATCGATCTACATGATTATCCCACCAACTTTGTATTTCCATTTCATATATCCTTGACACCATGATCTAGTTCTCCGATATGTTTTCGGGTCCCGGTAACGCAACCATTTGTTGGTGAAAAGATGACTTCTAGGCAAGACCCAGGTTCGGGCTCAGAGGCCTACAATATCTCACTGTAATCTAGGACAATGTCGGCATTTTCACCTTGCTCAAAGGAGAGCAAGGAGTCTTACCCGAGCCGTGTCATGACCTTACTAAGATAGGAGAACTAGAACCACAACATCATAGAGAAACTAACCTTCTATGGTCTAATATCAATACATTATGAGTATGTAGGAAAAAAATCTTAACACATTACATTCGATGAAATAATTATCACAATGAATACATCAAGTAGAGCTTTTAGAAATTTTTTAAATAATCCCGTAAGCACCATACATTGAAATTCATTCATTCGATACACAACTTAGGACCAGATAACACATCTTTGTATATTAATATTTCAGTGTAGCACATTACATTCAGAGACTCCACAGAGCTCGATTCACAACAACCCCCAAAAACCCAAAACTAACTGTGTGCTTCTTTCTCTTCCTTGCTTATCTATCGCTTCTCTTGGCACTAGCAGTCTTTGCTTCTTTTCTACTCGGTTGATTGGTTGCGCTCCACCATTCCTCGTTCTATTCCGCACTTAGCTCTACTTCCTGGAGTCTTTCTTCCTGTTGTTTTCGAATGTTCTTTCCACTTATACCGCCGCATGTTCATGCGCTACCACCTGCCCAACAACTATCTGCAACCTGCAACGTCACTCTACCTCCCGCAATGGCTCTCGGCGACTTGCCTCGTCCATAACTGATAGTTCGTAACTCAAAACCGGTGTCCTACCTTATCCAAAAACAAAGGCCGCAACAGGCCTTTGTTTAAATGGCAACAAGAAATGGCTTCTAATTTAATTTTCCCTTAATTAAATTAGAAGGAAATTGTAATTCCACATCTTATGACAGATTGTACAAGTTAACTGAGTTAGGAAGGCTTACTTAGCTTAGTCAATTCAAGTTAAGGGTCAAACTGGAGGCATGTAGAGTTATCCCTAAGTTTTAGGGGGTCTAGTTGCAAATTTTGTTGAGTTGTAATTAGTTAACTCAACTATTTGAGTTAAAATTAGTTTAACTAGTTGTAACTGAGAGATGAGCTAGTGATAGGTCCAGTGAATAAAATATGATTTAATTCGAATGCATTGATCAATAATATAATTAATTATTCACTATAAATAGTTGTTGCATGTTAGTTCTAAGGAATTCCTAGTTGAGATTGGAGTTAAAGGGAAGAGAACTATCAGTTGTATAATTAGAAAATTGTACAGGTCATGCGTGAGGTCATCAGGATGCCTTAGATGAATTGCGCAATAAATTATTGGGAATTTCCTAATTAATAGGGGCTCAATTCCTCCAGGAATGCGTGATCAAGGCTGGTCAGGAAGAGGAAAGGAAATGGTTAAATATTGGATCAAACTTGCTTAGATCGGTGTGAGATAGTCAGAGATAGTGCAGAGGTTTCTCAGGAAGGGAAATAGCATTATACTGTTTCATGTTCTTGACTTTATGAAATATACAGATAGTGGGGTTTTTAGATAAATCTTTCCCTAGATACATCTTTGTGTTGTACGATTGATATTCTTTCTCTTTCTCGTTCATGTGATTGTGTGATCGTAATTGGTTTCCGCAATTTGTAGAATTAATTCAATGATTTGTTTTAGTACATTACAAGATTAGTTGAATCTATTTATATATATTTCTACATGGTATCAGAGTAGGAATCACTGTAGAAGAGAAGAAGCAGATTTTGTTTTGAAGAGGTGAATCAAATTTGCAGATTTATTCTTCAGGAACAACAACAGATCAAGGTGTCTTTCTCTGGATTGAGACTCGAATATGCCCTTAAGGTTAATTCAAATTACATAGCATGGAAGGATAGGATGGAGGTAGTGTTGGAGGACAACAGATTGAAGCAATTCATAGACAGTGATATTCTCCAGCCTGCAGCAACATATGCTCAACTTATTGATGCATGGAAGAAGAATGTAGCAAAGGCGAGAAGGATTATGTTAGAAAGAGTTAGAGATCATATTGTCTCAAACCTCCATGGAAATGATACTCCATATGATATGTGGAAGGCCTTAACAGATCTGTTTCAGAATAGCAGTGACCACAGGAAGTTGGCGCTGAAGATCAAGCTCAAAAATATCAAGATGGAGAAGGGCGAAAAGATCCCAAAATACTTGACAAAGTTCACTCAATGTCGAGATAAGCTCGGAAGTGTTGGTGTGATAGTTTCCGAGGATGATTTGGTGAGCCTAAAACTTCTAGGACTTACCAAGAACTGACATAGCTACCATGACTCAGTAAATGGGAGGGAGAAGCTACCAGAGTGGTAGAAATTGTGGTCTAAATTGGTACAAGAAGAGATTCGGTGGAACACTAGAGATGGATCCTCATCAAAGACTGATGATGTGGAAAATTGTGCCTTGGCTGGAAAAGCGAAGAAAGGAATTAGGGGAATTTTGAGGTCTAAAATGGGCCTCCTAAGGAAAATGTACAATCAAATTTCACTTTATGAGAACCAATCACATTTTAGGGGATGACATCATCTCTAATGGTTGAGGTGGCATTGCTTGAGTTAAAGGTACTTACTTGTCACATTCTCAATGGTGGATAAAAACTCATGGTTAACCATGGTAGTGCTCTAAGTACTTTTAAAGCCAAAGTAAAGTACTCATAACAAATACCATTTCACACTTTTTGAATAAAAATATATTATTGTCATTTCATATTTCTTGAAAGAAACAGTGCATATCCCTATACATTTATTATATTATATTTATATAGTATATTAATTACATGTTATCATACAATTTAAATAATATAAATTTTAATTAATAACATATAATATTATTAATAATTTATAAATTTATATTTATATTTTATTTTAAGTTATTTAAGTACAAAGGACAAATGCATTAGTTGTTCAATGATAATGATTTTTTCTTAAAAATATCATTCTTATTTATAGTCACATCAATACAATTTTTTTATTAATTTTATTTTGGTCAAACTTTTGAATTGAATTTAACTATGGTTACATGGATTGTGGGGAAAAAAGTGAATTGAAAATTCATAAATATTATTTTATTGGTTTAGCTATTATTTCATTATTTCCTTAGGAGACCAATTTTAGACCTCGAAATTCCCCTAATCGAAAGGGAAGGTGTCCCATTCCAAATCGGATTCCGGTTAGGAAAGAAAGAAGCAAGACTTGTCAAAGGTAAAAAAAATTCACTATCATAAGATTGGACACTATGTTACAAAGTGTCCACATAAGAAGACCAACAAGAATCCCTCAGGAGGAGTGGCAGGTGAAGCACTTGCTTCATAGTTCGAGTTGGATTTAAACCTCATCGCATGGATGGTATTATTGGTGATAGGTTCTGTGTGTTACTTAGATAGTGGAGCTTCATTCCATATGGCCGACAACAAATAATTCTTCAGTAACTTGGAGGAGAAGGATCTCCAGATGCACATCAAGATGGGAGATGACAGGAGGTACAATGCTACCAACATAGGTACAATTACCTTTCATAGGGAGTTAGGTACTCCTCTCACATTAAAATATTTCATGTATGTTCCTAGTTTAAAGAAGAATTTGGTTTTTGTTGCTATGTTGGAAGACCGTGGCTATGATGTGATATTTAGTGAAGAAAAGGTGTTCCTTCGTCACAAAGCCATGAGACAGGTGAAAAATATTGAGGTTCGAGTAAAGAACATCTACAAATTGGATATAGAATACTATGTTGCCTTGAGCATGAAAGAAGAGAAGGTGGAGAGTCAAGACATCGGTGAGTTATGGCACACGAGATTGGGACATCTACACTATGGCGCTTTGAATATCATGCAGCAGATTTCTACAAGACTTCCTAAGGGTGCACTTGTGCAAAGAGATACATGCAAACATTGGGTAGTATACCAAATCCACCTTTCATGATAAGGAAATCTCAGCAAAGGCAATCCTTGAGAGATTTCACTCAGACGTTTGTGGACCATTATCGACAGATTCCACAACAAAACACTTGTATTATGTGACTTTTGTAGATGGTTTTTCATGCAAGTGTTGGATTTTCTTCATGTAGAAGAAATATCAGACGTTCTCCAATTTTTGTGAGTTCAAGGCACTTGTTGAGAAAGATACAGGGAAGAAGGTGAAGGCTATGAGGAACGAAAATGGTAAAGAATATGCCTCTAGCGAATTCAAGAACTTTTATGCTTCAGAAGGAATTCTAAGGGAGTTGATAGCACCTCATAACCCACAACAAAATGGGGTTGCAATAAGGAAGAACAAAACTATTGTGGGAGCAGCACGAGCTATGTTGCATGATCAGGGCCTACCGTTGCATCTATGGGCAGAAGCATGCAATACATCAGTATTTGTACATAACATAATTCCTCGTCGGATACTTGGGATGAGTACACTAGAGGAAGACTTTTCAGGTAAGAGACCAGATGTGTCGCATTTTAACACTTTTGGTTCATCATTTTATTTCCATGTGACCAAAGATTCCAGGAAGAAGCTAGAGCCAACAACTGAGTTAGGGATATTTGTGGGGTACATTGATACCGGGTGTACTTTCCAGCACAAAGGATGGCATTGGTTAGAAGAGATGTGAAGTTCGATGAAGAGAATGCCATGTGAATTCCCTTGGGAGGGAGATTTAGATGCATGCAGTTGAGGAGATCTTGGCTCCAAAAGAAGAACCTCAAGATGTGGAGTAGCCACAAGTAGAGGTGCAAAGAGTGGAAGCACCCACTCATGCAGAGACATCTCAAGATGGAAGGAAGCACACTAGAGAGGCTGACAGGTTGGTGATTGATGCTAGAGAGAATGTGGGAGCACCCACATCACAACATAGACAGAGAAGGTCCCAGAGCAGTACACTTGCTACATGACTCTTATGAGCGAAGGTGTAGTGATAGAGCCATCCTCTTTTGAGGAAGCAGTACAACAACCAATTTAGGTTGATGCCATGGTTGAGGAGTATGATTCCATTATCAAAAAAAGTGCATGGGAAGTTGTCCCAAGACCAGAGGGGAAGTAAGTTGTAGGATCCAAGTGGATCTACAAGGTGAACCAGGCAGCAGATGGAAGTGTGGAGAAGCACAAGGCCACATTTTTGGCCAAAGGGTTCTCTTAGGTGGAGGGGATTGATTATGATGAGACCTTTACACTAGCCGGAAGGTACTCATCAAACAGATCCATCTTTGCACTCTCAGTGAAGATGGGATGGTTGATACATCAAATGGATGTAAATACAACCTTTCTCAATGGGGTGATTGAGGAAGAGGTGTACATTGAGCAGCCAGAATTTTTTGAGACCTTCGAAAAATATTTGCATGTGTGCATAATTAAGAGAACGTTGTATGGGTTGAAGCAATCACCTCGTGGTTGGTACACCAGGATCGAAAACTATTTCATTGGGTTGGGCTTCACTAAGAGTGAAGAAGATGTAAACCTTTACCATATTGTGGTAGAAGGTAAACTTTTGATCATTGTACTTTATGTCGATGATTTGATACGATAGGTGATGAGAATCTCATCAAGTATTGAAAAGAGGATCTTGAAAGAGAATTTAAAATGAAGGACATGAGACTCTTGCACTATTTCTTGGGATTGGAAATATGGAAAGGATATGGGGAGCTATTTGTATCTCAGGAAAGTATGCCAACGATATTCTTAGGAAATCCCAAATGGAGGGAAGAAAACCCATGGAGACTTCTCTAGTAGGAAACTGGAGGAAGGAAGATGCTACTTCAAGAAAATTAGTAGATACTATTGTCTATAGGCATCTTGTGGGTTCACTCATGTATTCGGTGAACACGCGACCACCCATATGTTATGTAGTTAACCATGTTATTCAAGCCATGGTTTAGCCTTCCAAGCTCTTTTGGAAGGCAGGAAATCATGTGTTGAGATACCTTAGAGGCACTAGAAAGTATGGGCTATGGTACAGACAGACAGAGGGAGTGAAGCTTCAAGGCTTCATCGATGCAGATTGGGTAGGGAGTCCATCCAACATGAAGAGCACATCAAGGGGCATCTTCAGCATAGGATCAATAACAGTTTCTTGGTACAACAAGAAACATAGATCAGTTGCACTTAGTTCAGCAGAGGTAGAGTACATGGCAGCCAATCAAGCAACATGTAAGGCCATTTGGATGAGGAAGATACGTGTTGGTTTATTTGGTCGATAGATGGATCTGACGGTGATTTATTGTGATAACCAAAGTTGCATCAAACTCTTGATTAATCCATTTTTTCATGACAGGTCCAAGCATATTGATATCCAATATCACCATCTCAGATATTTTGTGCAGAGGTGGATTATGTCACATTCCCATGGAGGAGTAGGATACAGACATCTTAACGAAGGAACTGTCAAGAAGAAAATTCGAGTTCCACAAAGACATGATTGGGGTAGCATACAATCCCTTTCCTATTGAGAGGGAGTGTTGAAATGGCAACAAGAAATGGTTTCTAATTTAAATTTCCCTTAATTAAATTAGAAGGAAATTGTAATTCCACATCTTATGACAACTTGTACGAGTTAACTGAGTTAGGAAGACTTATTTAGCTCAGTCAATTCGAGTTGAGGGTCAAACTGGATTCATGTAGAGTTCTCCCTAATTTTTAGGGGGTCCAGTTGCAGTTTATTTTGAGTTGTAATTATTTAACTCAATTATTTGAGTTAAAACTAGTTTAATTAGTTCTAATGGAGAGATGAGCTAGAGATATGTAAGTGAATTAAATATGATTTAATTCACATGCACTGATCAATCATATAACTAATAATTAAATATAAATAGTTATTGCATGTTATTTCTAAGGAAGACCTAGTTGAGATTGGAGTTAAAGGGAAGAGAACTATCAGTTGCATAATTAGAAAATTGTATAGGTCATGCACGACGTCATCAGGACGTCTTAGATGAACTGCACAATCAATTTTTTGGAATTTCCTAGTTAATAAGGGCTCAATTCCTCCAGTAATGTGTGAGCAAGGCTGGTCAGACAGAGGCAAGGAAGTGGTTAAATATTGGAACAACTTGCTTAGATTGGTGTCAGACAGACAAAGATACTGCAGAGGTTTCTCAGGAAGGGAAAAGCATTGTATTGTTTCATGGTCTTGAATTTATGCAATATACAGATAGCGGGTTTTTTAGCTGAGGCTTTCCTTACATACATCTTTGTGTTGTGTGATTGAAATTTTTTCTCTTTCTTGTTCATGTGATTGTGCGATCGTAATTGGTTTCCGTAATTTGTAGAATTGATTCATTGTTTTGTTTTAGTACATTATAAGATCAGTTGAATCTATTTATATATTTCTACAACCTTGAGGTTGGAGGGAGATATTCCACTGATTAAATGGGAGGTATTTAAAACCCTCATAAAAGCTATTGGGTGTTTATAGGACCATTGGATTCATTGACACTACTTCAAGCAGAAGCAGGGGAAAAATGTATAGTATTACACCAAAGAATTTATAAAGATGGCCATAATGTTGGGTATCTCCCCAAATAACCTAGATTTACTCCTCAAATATCTTGGGGGTCTACACAACCATCCGTGGAAGGAAATGATGTTGTTCAAGCCCAAATCAGTGGATGAGGCTTGTATATAGGCACAACACCTAGAAAACATAGGCCTGAAGAAATGGGAATCAAGTGGATCGAAGAAGAAGGAGCAAGATGATGCTTCTAAGGAGGGAAAAAGAAGTGGAAAGGGGGGAAAGATAAAACATGGAATCCACAACACATCAGTGCAAAGATCCCAACAACTACTATAACAATTGCAACATTGACGAGAAAATAGAGGAGAAGTGCTAGAAGTCGCATCCTGAGCTTAAATCAAAGAGCAAAAAGAAAGACAATAAGGAGAAGAATCTCATAGCCATCAATCCGAGCAACCAAGTTGAAAGCAGCTCGAATGTGGATGAGAAGATTATTTGTATGCCATTGCAGAAGGATGTGAATCAAGTAACCTTCATCAATAGGAAGAAAGAAAAAACAAAGATTAAAAATTAGTAGAATAAGTTTTTTTTGCTCAACCTCTACCTCACCTAGAGATATGAAGTTTTGTTTTCATTATTTTTTATATAAAAACATGTTAACCTTATTATACCATTCAATGTAAACATTTTTAGCACTAATTGAGAAACACATTCCAAGGATTTTCAAATTTAAGGTCACACATGTGATAGGTTGGAACACTTAAAAATATACTCCAAGCTTTAAGTAACCTAATTTAGATCCACGCAAGTGAATAACAATAATCAAGAACCATTTACACTAGAAAACATCAAAGAGTAAAAAGGAGTAATAAAGAAAGTATAAAATAACCTTTACATACAAGGAAAAAATGAGAGCAAGGGTTAAATTTTGCAAGCAATGTAATCTAAGTGACATGTATCCCTTCCCCAATTTATAGAAGTTTGAGTTTTAGTTCGAACTGTACCATAAAATTATTAAATGAATGTTAATGTCATATCCCTTAACACAAATTAAAAAACAAAAATATTTTACTTTATAAAATATGTGCAAGGAGAGTATATGCAATCAAATTTAACAACAATGGAAAAATAATGTTTTTTTTAAGTAATAACAAAGTACATAACCAAACCCAGCAATAAAGAAATGATAAGGATAAAAAAAATAGTAGAACAAATATTTAAATATTTTAGTATTTCACTCAACCTCTTCATTGACATCACCTATAGATGAGAAGTTGTGTTTTTTGCTTTTTTCTATATATAATAAAAAATAAAAAATATGTTAGCATTGACATCACCTATAGATGAGAAGTTAGTGTTTTATTTCCTTTTTCTATGTATAAAATAAAAAATATAAAACATAAAACATGTGAGAAGTTGTGTTTTATTTTTATTAAAAAAAAATAACATGAACATGCTAGTCTTATTGTATGATTTAGAGTATACATTCTATGCATCAATGGGGAAATGTGTTCCAAGGCATGTGATATCTTCCGTCACAAAGTGGGGCTTCAAGTAATTTAATTTGAAATTAAATAAGTAAAATAAATGTAGTAAAATAACCATTTTACACGCGGAAAGATTAAAAAGTTAAAAGAAAAATAAAAAAATATAAATAATATTATTAAAATATGATAAGAAAGAAGAATAAAAACTATGATCAAATGTATTAAATAATGTAACAAAATTTTAGTGTAAGATTATTAATAAATTAAATATGAAATTCAAATATTATATAAAACTATAATTTTAATGTAAGATTTTTAAATGTATATCATATATTTTAGTATTATTGAAAAATGTCATATATTTTAATATATGAATAGAAAATTAAGGAGCTGGTTTTAAGTGAAAAGTTTTGAAATTTTTAGTTTTAATTTGACAAAAAAATTGTGATTAAATTTTGATTTGTGTTATTTAAATTGGTTTTTTAATTGCATATAGGGATTCAACACTGTGAAAAATTCATAGAACACTTCTTTGTAAAAAATTCACCTATCAAACTATGATTTCAATGAATCCGTACAAAATTCTAAACAAATTAAATCCGAAAATAAACCAAAAAACATTTCAATTTTTTTTTGAAAAAACAAAAACTAAAAAATTTCACTTTAGAAAATACAAGTGAAGAGAAAATAAATACAATCAAACAGATCTGATATGATATGATATTTTAACGTCCACGAGACTTAAAATAGTCTATGGGACCACCAGTTTCCTTGTTTTTTGCCTTCTGTAATTCAATCATTTTCTTACTCAAATTAATGATGAGCTGACTCAACCTTCTAAGAGTTCCATCGCTGAAAAGACAATGCCACGAAATTCATGCTAACATACTACGGTAACCCCCTTTGATGTCTCTGAAAGCGTCACATTATAAAATGAAATGTTTTTATGATTCCGTTGCCAGAGAGGTGCAAAAAGTACATACCCTTTCATCCCAAGCTTCTTTAGGTCTCTTCCACTATCCCGTTTCACACCGAAGTTGATGTGAGTATGTTCTTAATTGAGAAATAAGAACCTTTGCTCTCCACAGAATGTTAGCTCCAATGTATTCTTTTTGTTGGAGATCACAAGTGGGGTTGAATTCCTGAACATAATACTTCTTCTTTCTACCCAACTCTTTTCCCCATATACTCTTACGGAACTTCTCTAGCACAAAAATCTTTAACTCCTTGCTATTTGTGGGACATGCATTAAGGTAAATATTCCAATTTTGCATCCATTTGTTGTTTTGTCTCATCCATGATTTCTTTCTTTCACTCATACCTTCATTGAAGATAACTTTCGGCCATCTACCTCCTCCCATTTGCTCAATTCTTTTTAGATACCTTATAAGACGCACCATGGCAATTGCTTCGATGGGAGCTGCCCCTGTTCCACTCAACATTATCTCATAGGGAACCAAACTTTTTATTTTGAACTTGCTCATGATCAAGCGTTTTTGAATTTTTTGAATTTGTTTCCATTTTGAAACAGGGATGCTGCTCGCCCACAATTCACACCCATATAATATCATTGGAAAAACTAGGAGTCCAAAAAGTACTTTGATTGTGTTCCAATCCCATAACTCTGACTCTCTACATCTATTTTGAAGTGCATATAATGCTTTCCACCCTCCTAAAATTCTTTTCTTTCTGCAATCCTCCCAATTAAGCTTGTTGTTGAAATCGATCCTGAGGTACTTGTATTCATCTACTTCTTCAAGAATGTTGCCTTCAAAGAAGAACATATGTTGGTTTTGCTTCCTTTTATTAGAGAAAATCATTATTTTGGTCTTACTGGTATTGACTTGCATCCCCATCGCTTTACAAAACTGCTCAAGGGCATATAGGTGCATCTGCAATCCATGGGCCGATGTAGCAACCAACACAAGATCATCGTCATATAGAAGAAGCTTTATCACAAACTCCCCCAATCGAACACCATCCCCACCTTGAAAATTTAGCCACTCTTCCAGTTTGTCAATATATAAACCAAAAATGGTAGGGGATAAAGGGCAATCTTTCTTGACTCCGATGTCACTTCTAAAACTTTATGAAATGCCTACTGAAGTTCTAATTTTGACTTTCACCTCTTCATAAATCTTATGGACAGTAGCTCTATATTGTAAAGGAATTTCAGGTTCTTCCATTTTACACCACAACTTGTCTCTAGGGACCATGTCAAATGCATTCTTGAAGTCAACAAAGCAGCGAAATACTTCTTCTTTGCTCCCCCAAACCTTTTCAACAATGTGTCTTAGTGTGATCCCATGATACTATAGAGTGCTTCGGCCTAAAACCTACTTGCTCTTTTGCCCTCTTTTCTTTTACTTCTGCCCACTTACTGATTCTATTTTCTACCATGCCACTAAAAAGCTTTGCAAACAAAGGATTGATCATAATAGTTCTATAGTTGAAAGGATTATTAATGTCTCTACTTTTAAAAAGGGGAATTGCTAGACTAGTTGTCTAATCCCTTGGGAATCCTTGCTGAATGACGTTGTTGAATATTTCCATGATGTGGGGTGCCAAAATGTTCATTACCCACTTTCGATATTCTGCTTGAAGTTCAACCGAGTCTTTTTTCCTTCCCTGCTTTCAACTTTTTAATTCCCGCCTCCATCTCCAGTACTGTGAAAAGATTTGTAGATGTGTTGATCCTGGGAGGAGGCTCAACCTCTAATTCTTTTTCATAGAGTTGCCTTGTATAGTCAAACCACTGATTGGCTGTAATATTATTTTCAAATTGCTTCTTCCTTGGTTGAAGTGCCTGCCAAAAACGTTTTGGGTTATTCTTGCCTAGATATATCAGCTCTTCCCGCCTTGTTTGCATGAACTCATATTTTTTCTTTTTTAAAATCTACTTATATAACTTTACATTCATCTTCTCCTCTCCTTTTTTCAAGGTTCTCCTTGCCATTTTGCATTCCTCATCGAACCACGCATTCACAGGAAAACAATTTGATTCTAATTTCCTACTTTTTGCTCTCTTGCACTTCTCAAGTGCACCCTGGATTATATTTGTTAACTCATGGCTGTTGAGACTTTGGGGACCAATTTTCTCCTTCTGAATTGATCTTCTCAACATAATTTTGAAAATAGTGCAATTTTCTTGTGTTAGAAGAATTTTGCCTCTTGATACCTGACTCTTAAGAATATTGGATTTTCCTCCTTATTTTTCTTCTAACCAAGATAACTTTATATAAATTAAAAAAAAATATCGATAATTTTTTTCTTCCCCTCAAACTCTTTTATGACCAGACTTACGTGCAAATTAATACATATGATCAGAAATTAAAATAATGCAATATAGGTTAATTATTGGCGTCGTCTACATGTGAATCGAATATAAAATTCAAAATTTCTTATTAGCAAAGACTTAAAAAAATCATTGACTTAGACTTTCGGTGCATTTACAATTAGACTTTTACGAACAAACGATGTTGTTAAAATACCCGCGGCTTTGACTTTTTTGTCGATAAATAAATGAATGTCCATTCTAACATAAATAATTGAATGTTCAGCAAAATAAAAAAGGAAGAAAATAAATAAAATGGCCATGATTACCTAAAAAGTAGCGATAAAAGAAAGATTATGTACTCTACACAAATTAAAACTTTATGGGAAAATAAAAAGATGATAGAATCTAAAAAAGGCAAATGACTTTAGAAACGTGTAAGGTATGTGCTGCGTGCATATTCCAAAAGTAGCAAAAATATGAAACTTTTTTATTCCCCGTGTGATCAGTATTTTAAAGTGGCTCAGCCAATAGATTAGGGCTACGTCAAAAACCTTAGTCCATATTTTTTCTTATAATGAATGTATTCATGGTTGGAAAGTAAAGCAATTTGGGACATACAAGTGTAGTTAACTATTGCAAAATAGACAAGGTTTGTCCTATCTCCATAAGATATGTAAAATTTGAGTAATGATGCCATGGTTGAGGAGTATGACTCCATTAACAGAAACAGTGCATGGGAAGTTGTACCAAAACCAGAGGGGAAGTAAGTTGTAGGATCCAGGTGGATTTAAAAGGTGAACCAGGCTACAAATGGGAGTGTGGAGAAGCAGAAGGCCAAATTTTTGGCCAAAGGGTACTCTCAGGTGGAGGGGATTGATTATGATGAGACCTTTACACTAGCTGGAAGGTACTCATCAAACAGATCCAACTTTGCACTCTCAATGAAGATAGGATGGTTGATACATCAAATGGATGTAAATACAACCTTTCTCAATGGGGTGATTGAGGAAGAGGTGTACATTGAGCAGCCAAAATTTTTTGAGACCTTTGACAAATATTCACATGTGTGCAGAATTAAGAGAGCACTGTATGGGTTGAAGCAATCACCTCGTGGTTGGTACACCAAGATCGACAACTATTTCATCGGGTTGGGCTTCACCAAGAGTGAATAAGATGTAAACCTTTACCATATTGTGGTAGAAGGTAAAATTTTGATCATTGTACTTTCTGTCGATGATTTGATACGATAGGTGATGAGCATCTCATCAAGTATTGGAAAGAGGATCTTGAAAGATAATTTAAAATGAAGGACATGGGAATCTTGCACTATTTCCTGGGATTGGAAATATGGAAAGGATATGGGGATCTATTTGTATCTTAGGAAAGTATGCCAACGAGATTCGCAGGAAATCCCAAATGGAGGGAAGTAAACCCATGGAGACTTCTCTAGCAGGAAACTGGAGGAAGGAAGATGCTACTTCAGGTGAAGTAGTAGATATTATTGTCGATAGGCATCTTGTGGGTTCACTCATGTATTCGGTGAACACGTGACTGCCCATATTTTATGTAGTTAACCATGTTATTCAAGCCATGGTTTAGCCTTTCAAGCTCTTTTGGAAGGCAGGAAATCATGTGTTGAGATACCTTAGAGGCACTACAAAGTATGGGCTATGGTACAGACGGACAGAGGGAGTGAAGCTTCAAGGCTTCACTAATGCAGATTGGGTAGGGAGTCCATCCGACATGAAGAGCACATCAAAAGATAGATGGATCTGACAGTGATTTATTGTGATAACCAGAGTCGCATCAAACTCTCGATTAATCTAGTTTTTCATGACAAGTCCAAGCATATTGATATCCGATATCGCCATCTTAGAGATTGTGTGCGGAGGCGGATTATGTCATTAGAGTACATTCCCATGGAGGAGTAGGATGCAGACATCTTAACGAAGGAACTGTCAAGAAGCAAATTCGAGTTCCATAAAGACAAGATTGGGGTAGCAGAAAATCCCTTTCCTGTTGAGAGGGAGTGTTGAAATGGCAACTAGAAATGGCTTCTAATTTAATTTTCCCTTAATTAAATTAGAAGGAAATTGTAATTCCACATATTATGACAACTTGTACGAGTTAACTGAGTTAGGAAGACTTAGTTAGCTCAGTCAATTCGAGTTGAGGGTCAAACTGGAGGCATGTAGAGTTCTCCCTAAGTTTTAGGGGGTCCAAATGCATTTTATTTTGAGTTGTAATTATTTAACTCAATTATTTGAGTTAAAATCAGTTTAATTAGTTCTAATGGAGAGATGACCTAGTGATAGGTACAGTGAATTAAATATGATTTATTCACATGCAGTGATCAATCATATAACTAATAGTTCAATATAAATAGTTATTGCATGCTATTTCTAAAGAAGACCCAGTTGAGATTGAAGTTAAAGGGAAGAGAACTATCAGTTGCATAATTAGAAAATTGTACAGGTCATGCATGAGGTCATTAGGACGCCTTAGATGAATTGCGCAATCAATTCTTTGGAATTTAATAGTTAATAAGGGCTCAATTCCTCCAGTAATGTGTGAGCAAGGCTGGTCAGACAGAGGCAAGGAAGTGATTAAATATTGGACCAAACTTGCTTAGATCGGTTTTAGACAGACATAGATAGTGCAAAGGTTTCTCAGGAAGGAAAAGTATTATATTGTTTCATGGTCTTGAATTTATGCAATATACAGATATTGGGGTTTTTAGCTGAGGCTTTCCTTAGATACATATTTGTGTTGTGCGATTGAAATTCTTTCTCTTTCTTGTTAATGTGATTGTGCGATCGCAATTGGTTTTCACAATTTGTAGAATTGATTCATTGTTTTGTTTTAGTACATTGTAAGATCAATAGAATCTATTTATATATTTCTACAACCTTGAGGTTGGAGGGAGATACTCCACTGATTAAATGGGAGGTCTTTAAAACCCTCATAAAAGCTATCGAGTGTGTATAGTACCATTGGATTCATTGGCACTACTTCAAGCGGAAGCAAGGGAAAAATGTATAGTATTACACCAAAGAATTTATAAAGAAGGTCATAATGTTTGGTATCTCCCCAAATAACTTAGATTTACTCCTCAAATATCTTAGGGGTCTACACAACCATCTGTGGAAGGAAATGACATTGTTCAAGTCCATATCAGTGGACGAGGCTTGTATATAGGCACACTACCTAGAGAACATAGACCTGAAGAAATGGGAATCAAGTGGATCGAAGTAGAAGGAGCAAGATGATGCTTCTAAGGAGGGAAAAAGAAGTGGAAAGGGGGGGAAGATAAAAGATAGAATCCACAACACATTAGTGCAAAGATCCCAACAACCAATATAACAATTGCAACATTGACAAGAAAATAGAGGAGAAGTGCTAGAAGTTGCATCCTAAGCTTAAATCAAAGAACAAAAGGAAAGACAATAAGGAGAAGAATCTCATGGCCATCAATCCGAGCAACCAGGTTGAAAGCAACTCGAATGTGGATGAGAAGATTATTTGTATGTCATTACAGAAAGATGTGAATCAAGTAGCCTTCATCAATAAGAGGAGAAAGAAAAAACAAGGATGAAAAATTGGTAGAATAAGTTTTTTTTACTCAACCTCTACATCACCTAGAGATATGAAGTTTTGTTTTCATTTTTTTTTTTTTTGGGTATAAAAACATGTTAACCTTATTATACTATTCAATGTAAACATTTTTAGCACTAATTGAGAAAAACATTCGAAGGATTTTCAAATTTAAGGTCACACATGTGATAGGTTGGAACACTTAAAATAATACTCCAAGCTTTAAGTAACCTAATTTAGATCCACACAAGTGAATAACAATAATCAAGAACCATTTACACTAGAAAACATCAAAGAGTAAAAAGGTGTAATAAAGAAAGTATAAAATAACCTTTACATATAAGGAAAAAAATGAGAGCAATGGTTAAATTTTGCAAGCAATGTAATCTAAGTGACATGTATCCCTTCCCCAATTTATAGAAGTTTGAGTTTTAGTTCGAACTGTACCATAAAATTATTAAATGAATGTTAATGGTATATCCCTTAACACAAATTAAAAAACAAAAATATTTTACTTTATAAAATATGTGCAAAGAGAGTATATGCAATCAAATTTAACAACAATGGAAAAATAATGTTTTTTTTTAAGTAATAACAAAGTACATAACCAAACCCAGCAATAAAGAAATGATAAGGATAAAAAAAATAATAGAACAAATATTTTAGTATTTCACTCAACCTCTTCATTGACATCACCTATAGATGAGAAGTTGTGTTTTTTGCTTTTTTCTATATATAATACAAAAGAAAAAATATGTTAGCATTGACATCACCTATAGATGAGAAGTTAGTGTTTTATTTCCTTTTTCTACGTATAAAATAAAAAATATAAAACATAAAACATGTGAGAAGTTGTGTTTTATTTTTATTTTTTATATAAAATAAAAAATAAAAAATAAAAAACATAAAACATGCTAGTCTTATTGTATGATTTAGAGTATAAATAAAAAGAAATAAAAATAAAAATAAAAATAATATTATTAAAATATGACGAGAAAGAAGAATAAAAACTATGATCAAATTTATTAAATAATGTAACTTAATTTTAATCCAATTTATAAAGTAAATATGAAATTCAAATATTATATAAAACTATAATTTTAATGTAAGATTTTTAAATGTATATCATATATTTTAATATTACTGAAAAATGTCATATATTTTAATATATGAATAGAAAATTAAGGAAAATAAAATTAAGGAGTTGGATTTAAGTGAAAAGTTTTAGAATTTTTAGTTTTAATTTGGCCAAAAAAATTGTGGTTAAATTTTGATTTGTGTTATTTAAACTGGTTTTTTAATTGCATATAGGGATTCAACACTGTGAAAAATTCATAGAACACTTTTATTGTACAAAATTCACCCATCAAACTGTGATTTCAATGAATCCGTACAAAATTCTAAACAAATTAAATCCGAAAATAAACCAAAAAACATTTCAATTTTTTTTGAAAAAACAAAAACTAAAAAATTTCGCTTTAGAAAATACAAGTGAAGAGAAAATAAATACAATCAAACAGATCTGATATGATATGATATTTTAACGTCCACGAGACTTAAAATAGTCTATGGGACCACCAAATTCCTTGTTTTTTGCCTTCTGTAATTCAATCATTTTCTTACTCAAATTAATGATGAGCTGACCCAACCTTCTAACAGTTCCATCACTGAAAAGATAGTGCCACAAAATTCATGCTAACATACTGCGGTAACCCCTTCTGATGTCTCTGAAAGAGTCACATTCTAAAATGAAATGTTTTTATGATTCCATTGCCCGAGAGGTGCAAAAAGTACATACCCTTTCATCCCAAGCTTCTTTAGGTCTCTTCCACCGTCCCGTTTCACACCGAAGTTGATGTGAGTAAGTTCTTAATTCAGAAATAAGAACCTTTGCTCTCCACGGACTGCTAGCTCCAATGTATTCTTTTTGTTGGAGATCACAAGTGGGTTTGAATTCCTGAACATAATACTTCTTCTTTCTACCCAACTCTTTTCCCCATATACCCTTACAGAACTTCTCTAGCACAAAAATCTTTAACTCCTTGCTATTTGTGGGACATGCATTAAGGTAAATATTCCAATTTTGCATCCATTTGTTGTTTTGTCTCATCCATGATTTCTTTCTTTCACTCATACCTTCATTGAAGATAACTTTCGGCCATCTACCTCCTCCCATTTGCTCAATTCTTTTTAGATACCTTATAAGACGCACCATGGCAATTGCTTCGATGGGAGCTACCCCTGTTTCACTCAACATTATCTCATAGGGAACCGAAATTTTTATTTTGAACTTGCTCATGATCAAGCATTTTTGAATTTTTTGAATTTGTTTCCATTTTGAAATAGGGATGCTGCTAGCCCACAATTCACACCCATATAATATCACTGGACAAACTAGGAGTCCAAAAAGTACTTTGATCGTGTTCCAATCCCATAACTCTGACTCTCTACATCTATTTTAAAGTGCACATAATGCTTTCCACCCTCCTAAAATTATTTTCTTTCTGCGATCCTCCCAATTAAGCTTGTTGTTGAAATCGATCCTGAGGTACTTGTATTCATCTACTTCTTCAAGAATGTTGTCTTCAAAGATGAACATATGTTGGCTTTGCTTCCTTTTATTAGAGAAAATCATTATTTTGGTCTTACTGGTATTGACTTGCATCCCCATCGCTTTACAAAACTGCTCAAGGGCATATAGGGGAATCTGCAATCCATGGGTTGATTTAGCAACCAGCACAAGATCATCGTCATATAGAAGAAGCTTTATCACAAACTCCCCCAATCGAACACCATTCCCACCTTGCAAATTTAGCCACTCTTCCAGTTTGTCAATATATAAACCAAAAATGTTAGGGGATTAAGGGCAATCTTGCTTGACTCCGATGTCACTTCTAAAACTTTCTGAAATGCCTGCTGAAGTTCTAATTTTGACTTTCACCTCTTCATAAAGCTTATGGATGGTAGCTCTATATTGTAAAGGAATTCCAAGTTCTTCCATTTTACGCCATAACTTGTCTCTAGGGACCATGTCAAATGCGTTTTTGAAGTCAACAAAGCAACGAAATACTTCTTCTTTGCTCCCCCAAACCTTTTCAACAATGTGTCTCAGTGTGATCCCATGATCTACTATAGAGTGCTTCGGCCTAAAACATGCTTGCTCTTTTTCCCTCTTTTCTTTTACTTCTGCCCACTTACTGATTCTATTTTCTACCATGCCACTGAAAAGCTTTGCAAACAAAGGATTGATCATAATGGTTCTACAGTTGGAAGGATTATTAATGTCTCTGCTTTTAAAAAGGGGAATTGCTAGACTAGTTGTCTAATCCCTTGGGAATCCTTGTTGAATGACGTTGTTGAATATTTCCATGATGTGGGGTGCCAAAATGTTCATTACCCATTTTAGATATTCTGCTTGAAGTTCAACCGAGTCTTTTTCCTTCCCTGCTTTCAACTTTTTAATTCCCGCCTCCATCTCCTGTACTGTGAAAAGCTTTGTAGATGTGTTGATCATGGGAGGAGGCTCAACCTCTAATTCTTTTTCATAGAGTTGCCTTGCATAGTCAAACCACTGATTGGCTGTAATATTATTTTCAAATTGCTTCTTCCTTGGTTGAAGTGCCTGCCAAAATCGTTTTGGGTTATTCTTGCCTAGATATATCAACTCTTCCCACCTTGTTTGTATGAACTCATATTTTTTCTTTTTTAAAATCTACTTATAGAACTTTAGATTCATCTTCCCCTCTCCCTTTTTCAAGGTTCTCCTTACCATTTTGCATTCCTCATCGAACCACGCATTCACAGGAAAACAATTTGATTCTGATTTCCTACTTTTTGCTCTTTTGCACTTCTCAAGTGCACCCTGGATTATTTGTTAACTCATGGCTATTGAGGCTTTGGGGACCAATTTTCTCCTTTTGAATTGATCTTCTCAACATAGTTTTGAAAATAGTGCAATTTTCTTGTGTTAGAGGAATTTTGTCTCTTGATACCGACTATTAAAAACATTAGGTTTTCCTCCTATTCTATCTTTCTTCTAACCAAGATAACTTTATATAAATTAAAAAAAATATCAATAATTTTTTTCCTTTCACTCAAACTCTTTTATGACCCGACTTACGTGCAAATTAATACATATGATCAGAAATTGAAATAATGCAATATAGGTTAAATATTTGCGTCATCTACATGTGAATCGAATATAAAATTCAAAGTTTCTTATGAGCAAAGACTTAAAAAAATCATTGACTTAGACTTTCGGTGCATTTACAATTAGACTTTTACGATCAAACGATGTTGTTAAAATACCCGCGGCTTTGACTTTTTTGTTGATAATTAAATTAATGTCCATTGTAACATAAATAATTGAATATTAGGCAAAATAAAAAAGGAAGAAAATAAATAAAATGGCCATGATTACCTAAAAAGTAGCGATAAAAGAAAGATTATGTACTCTACACAAATTAAAACTTTATGGGAAAATAAAAAGATGATAGAATCTAAAAAAGGCAAATGACTTTAGAAACGTGTAAGGTATGTGCTGCGTGCATATTCCAAAAGTAGCAAAAATATGAAACTTTTTTATTCCCCGTGTGATCAGTATTTTAAAGTGGCTCAGCCGATAGATTAGGGCTACGTTAAAAACCTTAGTCCATATTTTTTCTTATAATGAATGTATTCATGGTTGGAAAGTAAAGCAATTTGGGACATACAAGTGTAGTTAACTATTGCAAAATAGACAAAGTTTGTCCTTTCTCCATAAGATATGTAAAATTTGAATGCATAACGTTGTTTAACAAGCGTAAAGAAAATATAAAATAAAATAAATTAAGTCCAATGTGATGTGCAAGCATAAGTATTGATGACCCAAATTGATCTCCTTATTGTTTAGGTGTTTAGGTGGAAAGTTGTCAAAATAATTACACGTTGCCATTGCTTTAAGTCTATCAAGCTACCAGTAAACGGTTAATCATTATGCATGTTAAGGTAGAAAAGTTGGAATCTTTGTAAGACCAAGTATTTCAATTATAATAACAGGTTTATTACATGTTCGATGAAGTTGTTGTGGATTCAAAGGTAGTATAGGACATTATATTAGAATATCAAATTGGTTAGGTATTTGCTTTTATGAATTGAACCAATTGATTCCCCTCACGTCCCTCTCAAATAGGTTCAAGTTTCAAGGAATTATGGTAGTTAGATTAGAGTGTACACAAAGAAGGGGGAATATTGAAACAAAAGTGGCCTAAATATACAAATGTTTTAATAGCCTAAAGTTTCATTGCAAAAGCCAAATTTCTTCTCAAATGATGGAGTAGTTGTTTCATTGCAAAAGCCAAATTTTTTCTTAAATGATGGTCAATCCAATTAGAGTAGTTGACATCTTTTTGGATGTAGGTTCCAACTAGAGTAGTTGGAATCCTTTTGAATGATAGATTTTTATTGAAGTCTTAAAACTCATCCCTTCTTTTAAAGTTGTAGTTGAATCTAATGTGAAGGATAGATAACTATGAGTGACTCGAAAGGTGTGTTGAGGGTGTGTTGGACCATTAGCAAAATATTGGGTGGAGGTGGTGCCAACACAATAGTTAGATAAAGCACTAAAGATTATGCCACCGGTATGGAGGATGGGTAGATATAATCAAAGATGATTAGGACATAAGTCTAGGATTTGATGAGGTCATTGGAGTTTGCATTTATGGAAAAGTTATGACCTAGCTAACTAGGGTTTTGAGTAAGACTCCTTATATACAAGTGAAGAATGTAAATGTAAAGGCCTCAATTTTTCCTTTTTTTTGGAGCTAATTGGTTAGAGAAAGAAAGATAGAGATACTAGAGAAATATTAGATGTCACTGAAATTGTAGGTATGAGAATTGTCATGGTCTAGGATTGTGGCTAAAAAACTAGAGATTGTAATCTTATAACCCTAATGGGGTTGGTGATTAAGATTAATAGAATCACACCCATCCCCCCTCAACTTCATTATTTTCTAGTGTGCTTTATTTATGGGGATTATTTTACTTAGGTTAAGCTACTTAAATTTCAACATGTATTTGTCCTTATAGCTTAATTATTGTTCCTTTTATATGAATTCATGGAGTGTTTTATAGTTGTGAAATGGAACTAGAGAGAACATTTAGTTGATTAGATGGTTATTGAGTAAGTTGACAATGTTTATGCTTTCCTTGTTGTATTACTTGAGCCCCACATGCCCAAAATGTCTTGGAAGCACTTCAAATGAGACTTCCCATTTCATGAGAGATTGAGAATACTAGTATAGACTACAATAACCCCCCTTGTTGGATGCCCTTATGGGCCCTAGTCTTAATTTTAGACAACACAAACCATAATTTGGTTACACAAAGTTAAAATTGAGAAACTTGAGTTTATTAGAAATCTATTGATGAAATTTATAATAAACCATTTTTAATTAGTCAATATATAGCACCAAAATTTTGTAAAATGCACCAATAAGCCAAATAATCTAACAATAAAGACGTGTCGTACACATTGGGTATCATAATTGCAATGATCACATAGGGTGGTACATTTCATTCCTAAGAACAATGAAAAAATGAAAAGAAAAGTAACTAGTGTGGGTCTAGCTAATCACAACAACTTATCCCTTCAACGTCAAAGCTAACCTAAACTAAAATTTGTGACTAGTGTGACCTTGGTAAGATATGGATGATCAACAATATGTACCATATGAATCTTGGAAGATGAAAAAATAAATATGCTCTACATTAAATGTGTGCATAGAATATGTTCTAAGAAGTTACTCAATTATGTGATAAACATTACAAAGGGAAAATAAGTTGGTTTATCACTGATTCCCCTTTGAAAAAACAAGTTTCTCTTAATGTATAATGTGGGGTAAAGATTCTTGGCACTAATTAGAAAATGAATTCTAAAGCATGTAAAATATTAGGTCACTAGTGTGAAAAGTAGGAACACCTAAGTCATTTGGCTTTAACTTGGGTGGAATAGTTGTTATCCTCCCCACCTAAGTTCAAATTTTGTAAAGTGACATGTTAATTTCATGAAAAGAGTAATCAATGTGGTGCTCTTGAATGAGTATATAATGTCGCACTCACATGGTACCACTAGCCTCTCTCTTGCCTTTTAGGTAAGAGGGACGTTGATTTCTTTCATCGGGTGGTACCCAATGCTAAAAAATAATTGTCAATTAGGTTTAACTTGGGTGGTTGGGCAGAATAGTGGTTATCCTCCCCACCCAAGTTCAACTCTTGTAAAGTGACATGTTAAGCTCTTGAAAAAGAGTAATCTATGTGCTCTCTTAAATCAATATATAATGTTGTGTTGGCATGGTACTGATAGCCTTACACTTTCCTTCAAGTTGAGAGAGAAGCTAATTTATCTCCATTGGTGGTCCACAATGCCCAAAATTTTACTCCATGGAGACAAAGAAGAAGAAGACGAAGAAGTAAGAACACCTAAAAATATACTCTAAGCATTAGGTAACCTATTTTGGTGAGAACAAGTAAATAACTATAGTAGAAGGATCATTTTACACTAGGGAAGATCAAAGAGTAAAAAGGTGGAATGATGAAAGTACAAAATACTCTTTTTGTAATTTGTCAATGAAAAAATAGAAGATTGGGAGGAATAGTGAGATTTTTTTGAAGCAATGTGGCCTAAATGATGGGATCTCTCAATTTAGCTTATGGGATCTCTCAATTTAGCTTATAGCTTAATAGTGAAATTTGAATATTAAGTAAAACTCTAACTTAATATACAATCATTAAATGTGTGATTTGTAAAAAAATCAAAATATTTTACTTTGAAAAATATGACTAAAGAGAAAATACAGACTTAAAAAAATAAAATAAAAATGACAAAATTAATAAAATAGGTCTATGTATTCTGAAGCCTATCAAATTTTTTATTACACATTATACATTTGAAAAATAAGAACACTTAGAAATATACTTCAAGCTTTAAGTAATATGATTTGGATCTTGGCAAGTAAAATAATCATTTTTCATTAGGAAATATTAAAAAGTTAAAAAGAAAGCCATAAAAATATCTCATTGAGAAAGAAATATATAAACAATTGGCAATACTTTCAAACAATATCATGGCCCGTGTAACATATACCCTTCAACTACATTGCGTTTTAACTATGAAAGTTGAATATTATATATATATATATATATATATATATATATTAAATACGTCTAATATGAAAATATATACATATTAATGGTAGAGTGGGGTGTTATTTCATTAATAATTTAAAACAAAATAAATAGATAGCATCAAATTAAATAGTTACTTAAAAAAATATGATTAAATTAGATTTTTAACTCAATTTTTTTTAATAACAACATTTTATTATTTATATAGTTATATTTGAGATTATTTCTATAAAAATATTTTTGAAGTTTAGTTTAAAAAACAGAATAAAAATGAATTATTTATATAGAGACATTCTCAGTTCAAAATAGAATAGATGTTGAGACAAGAGACTCACTTTCTCCCAATGATTTGACTGCTAAGTCTATGAAGACACATACTCTATCTCTCCTACTCTACTCCTCTTGTTTTGAACTTGCGGTCTCTTAAGAGGAAACATATACTCTTAACTAATTCAATTTAAGAAATAATAAAAATAATAAACCCATTCAGTTCAATTTCTTATATTGTAATTTTATTTTTATTAATACAATTTTTAAAAAATCTATGGAAAAATTATAATAAACATGTCACATTAAAATAAATTAAAATATTCCGGATGCGGATGGCATTTAAGAGAGATGGGACGTCTGTCCCTTGGCAACTCCCGATGGAGCTCGCGTGGGGTGGCCATATGGCCACCTGCAAATTAATGCGACATTTAATCCCGCCAACCTGCATGCCATTATCATTTTCACCCTACTTCTATACCACTTCGCTTTGCTCGTCTAGTATCCTATGGTGTTTGTGCATTGTCATTCGACATGTTCTTGCACCGCTTGCAACTCTCCTCCCCCGCTGTGCAGTGCTTGCCCGCCTGCCTGTGCTGAGTCGAGCGCCCACACTCAAACTGGGTGCCACTGCATGCTTCTCTGCTGCCTCGAGACGCTGTCGGGTCACCATTTTTCCCAAATTGTTTTTTGCTACTCGAATTCTCATTTTTGTGCTCAGTCGGTCGGGTCTTTCTTGTCGCCTCTGCATCCTACTTGCCCTCCTCTCCTGCAGCCTTGCCAACCTGCCTCTGTCACCATGCTGTGGCTCCGTCAGAGAATGAGGTGCCGACGTGGTAGCAGCAGGGGTCGTGCGTCCCGCTCTCAGCCTTCTACCAGCTCTGACTCCTTCTCTGAGGACATCTCCTAGGGTCATTATCCGGAAACTCGCATCCATAGAGGCAGAGCCCGTCAAGCAGGGCATGTGCACTTTGCCTAGGCTTCCCCGCCTCCTCACGTCGAAACTCCCCTGCATCCTGATCCTCTCCCCGTCGTCTACCCTGGTTCCCAAGCGTCGGCTCGTCTGCCCCTTCATCAATCCTCCCAAAGAGAAGAATTCCGCTTCGAATGCTCCCTTGACAAGCCCGTCATCACTGCTTTTGTTATAGTTACCCTCAGAGAGGAAACGGTTAACCCAATCCCCTCCCCTGCCCCTTTCCCTTATCCCACTCCAGCTAAGGACGAAGCGATGAACTCTGAGGTGCCGATGGAGACTAGGCGTGCTGACCAGAGCAAGGAACACATGCAGGTGGATGTTGTCAACAAGGCTAGCACATCCACTGAAGAAAATGATGGCAGAGACGACGAGTTCTGGTCTTTAAGTAGTCTTTAAGTGCGACTTTTTGGAAAATTTTCCAGCTTATTTTCGGATCTAATTTGTCTAAAATCTGGCAAGAATTTATTGAAATCACAACTTTGACGGGTGAATTCCACAATTTTTTTAGTCCAATTTTGAGCCAAAAATCAATCTGAAACTCCAAAAAATCTCACGTAAACACTACTTAGTTTTCAATTAAATTCCATTTTACTATGTAAATTAAAATAATATTTTACATTTAAATTTATTAATAAGTATATCAAAATTCAATATTCATAATATTTTTTTTACTAATTATCTATCTATTTATGTATCTTAACTAAAATATTCTAAACATATATGTATTATAAATATTTTAATAAAATTAAGAATAAAAATATTTTTTTGTATATAAAGATGTGAAATTTATATAAATATAAATATTATCATTATTAATTAGTATAGATTTATTTCAACTTAATATTTATTAAATTAGAGGTGCAATTTTCTTTTTCAAAATTAAATTTATATTTACAAAAATTTGATTCCTCGTACTAATTATTTATGTCATTTATATGTCACTCAATAATAAAATTTAAATTCATATATCACTCAATAATAAAAATTAAATTTCGGCACTACTTAAATGCTATCAAAAAAATCATTAACATATGGTTTAAATGCATTTGCAATTTCATGAAATCTATCTTGTTAAAATATCCTAGGTATTGAACTTTTCTGAGATATGCGTGTATAATTAAACTTTAATAAATTAGTCAAGTTTCACTAATACAATCAGTTGAAAAAAAACCTTTTCAGCAAAACGACCCAAGATCAAACCTCAAGAAAAGTGATTGTGACATGTACTAACAAGTCAAACCTCAAAAATCACAAACAACTTAACAAACAAACAAAAATATTTAATAAACTTAAAATTAACAAAAATCTTTAATAAACCTAAAATTAGATTTTATTGCAAACTAAAGCAATAATATTATTACAGAGAAAAGGTAAATTACTCGAGAAACGTAAAAAGATAATCTAATCTAAAAAGTAAATGATTTGAGAAACGTGTAACGTATGCATCCGTGTACGTATATCATGAGTGGCAAAAATCTCCAAACTTCACGTCTACGTGAAAAATCTCTACTCGCATAATTTTTAATGAATATTTTTCATGATCGTAAAAGTAAACAAACTATAAGATATGAAAAATCAAAATAAAATATAATATAAGTTAAAAATCTTTGGAATATGAAAAATCAAAATCAAATAAAATATAAATTAAAAATCAAAATCAAATAAAGTATAAATTAAAAATCTTTGGAATATGAAAAATCAAAATCAAATAAAATATAAATTAAAAATCTTTGGAAAATGACAAGGAGGACTTTTCAAATCAAAGTGTGAAAAAGGAAAGATACCATTTAATTTTCAAATAAGGTTGTGTCATGCTTCTATACTTTTGGTGTCCTTCAACCACGCTATAGACGAGTGTGGCACTACCGTATTTTTCTTTTTCCAAATATTCAAGTATGTAGACTATGCTTTTAGCAACACTTATTTATTATTAGTCAAATGTTCTTTCAATATGCAGAAATAAACATAAACACTATTATCAATCCACAAGTACGCCCATACATACAAGGGAGGGGCAAGTCCTTGTTAATAAGTCTGCTCAATAATATGTTTCATAAAATGTATAATAAAACACAGTCCAATCCAGCAAAAGCTACTTTTGCTCCTTGGCAAGGCAAGTTACCTTTTGTCCAAGCTTACAATGCTTGACAATCATCAACTAGCTCAAAACAGTCATTTACATCATCGAATTCAGCCTTCATACTTTTTTACACAAATCTGCCCTAAGTGTCGTGTTGTCAGGTCGGGTCACTCGAGTCACCTACTGCCTATGAGCTCAGACTTCACCCCGAGCACACCCTATGTCCAAATCGCTTCCCAATGGTATGGTTAGCTCCATCCCGTCAATACGCACCTGTTGCACTTCGTCGCACTCAAATCCGATCAACGGTCTCTTCAGAACGCGTCCTGAACTGAGGTTCAGACCTCCTACAGACACTCTGCCCAACCTGACCTGACCTGCGGACGCCCTGCGGTATTGTTCCGCACACAAATCCTGCATGCCACCTGACTCAACCCACACCCTGCATTTCGTTCACAACTACGGCTTTCACCAATGGGTTGTTGGTGAAGCTCAGCTCTTCTCCAATGCTTTCTTCGCTCAAATGCTCGTATGCCTTTGAAATTTAGATGCTTGGATGATTTTACAAAATCATCTGCAAGTTATATTTATACATGATTCACGTGTGAGCATGGGTCACTCAGCGGACCTGATCTGACCCACGCGTTCATCCGTTTTATTTGCGTTCAGCTCGTGTAACGTCGGCCGCCTAATGCCTTAGTGCGTTGGCTTCTCCAATTCAGCTACGATGCGACGTTTCTGCTATAACTGTCGCATTGCTAACTCCAATACGTCGGCTATGTGCGACGTGCCTGTATTTCCACACGCCCGCGCTCGCCCATTGCTACATGCCCGCACCTCTGCGGTTACGGTGCGACGATACGCCCGAAACGTTGCAAGGTGCCTGAATGCTTTCCAAATGTCTGGTGGGCGCACCCGTTATCCTGAACGCGCCTCATGAAGCGAGGACCTTACATTATCCCCTACTTCAAGCAAGACTATCCCCCCCCGATAATGCTATCATCATCATCGCATGATCCATTGTCGCAATCCATGTGCGAAATATCGTTGCAAATTTTGTCGCAAAATGTCGTCACACGATCTATTGTCGCACCCATGTGCATAATATCGTCGCAACTATCGTCGCATAAACCTCCATGATTCATGTTTAACATATCCATGAAATATCTTCTCAATCCATGATCATCAACACATGTGCCACAATCATCACATGTTATACCATCGTGGGAAGTCAATCTCCTCATCAAGCTCACATGCTGCTGCAACATATATTGTGTCAACCCATCATATATCATCAATGTCATGTGAATCTCTGCATCAAGTACTCCAACCAACTCAACATAACAAAAGTTGCAATGTATCCAGCATGACTCTGCACACTACACGTCCCCACAACTCAAAATAATTGGGTAGCTAATCCAACCATAACTTCCTCATCACGAGAATGTCCATCCTCATACCATGCATTAGTTCCTTCTTGTAGAAATTTGAATAACTGATATATTATTCATCGAGATTCTCCTGATCACAATCTATTTTAGCTTCATGCATAATACAGAATCTCTTCTACCATTGATCATTACATGCGGAAATAAAATCAATTGCATGCACACATTAAAACCACAAACAATCACACATATGAACACAGTATTTAAGGGGAAAGCTTAAAGCTGAAAACCCCAACTATTTGTATATTATATGTCATGGAGATCATGTAACAATCATAGTACAAAGCTCCTCACAAGCTCTCATGTACACCTCAATTGCTACACACTATCAAGCTAGATCTAGCAAAACACATGCTCCAATCTTTTGCCACTTGATAGCCGGCCTCTATTGTGTTTTCAATGCTATGGGATGGCTTCATTAAATAGATAACCACCTGGCCTGAACTGCGCAATCCTCATGGGCTTACTCCACCTATCTGTTTGTTGCAAATAGCAACTATATAGTCACAACTCGAGAGCACCTGGCATATCACTCTATTTCTCGTGATCCCTTTCCATCAAACCGGCCCATGCCTTGAAGTTAACCCATGCATTTAATAGTTTATTAATGAGTTTATAATTAGTGAATTAATTAATAATTAATTCACACCACTTCTAATTAATTGTATCACTCAGTTAAACTCAATACAAATAGCTCAACTATGTTTAGATTAGTTAAACTGAATACAACTCCACTAACTTCCTCAATCAACTCCACCAAACTCACACATGAGTTCTAATTGAAGTATCCATGCAATATTCCACTTAACCCTCGTATCAGCGTGAATTCCTTCACAAATTCATACACATCCTCTAAGGCACTTAACTGAAGTGCTCCAAGAGAATAAGATAATGTTTAGAGTCTAAATATTATTAAGAGCTAATAATATTCGACATATCTATTTTTAGACTAGCAATCTAAAAATAGTTTCTGCCCAGTATGTCTAAAAATATAAGTCCATCTATTTTTTCCAACTTGACCAACCATCCACAAATAGCATCCTGCAACTCATAGAAAATGATCCATATGTCTAAAAATAGACATAGTCTAAAAATATACTTTGAGCCAAAAATAGCCTGCGGGCCCACTTAGTGAAGGCGACTCCTTTCCACTAAGCTCATCATCTTGTTGCAATCTCAACACTTCTGTGTTCTGCCACGTCCATCAAATCGATCAAGAACCGATCTCATCCAAAATTCCATGTTTGGGTCCATGAAGTGATCTCCATCTCATCCACAACATGTTGTCCATGATGTTAATTAGTATGCTACTTATATGCCAAGTAGTCACATCCTCCAAGCATCATCAAAGGTAAGAGGTCCCCCTCTCATTAAATCAATCAAAGTGCCATATCTAGGTCCATGAAGTATGGTTCACCCCATCTGCAATATGCATCCATCAAGTAAAAATTGTGGCTAAGTCAAGTAGACTCAAGCCATGCCCAAGTGTTTACCACCAAGGAATCTCCATCATGAACTCCCATGCATCATCATATCCAAAGCCTTGGCAAGCCTACTTGTATTAGCCATGAGTGTCATCACATCACCCTGCAAATCATATGAATGTCGTCATAGGCTGCTCATCCAACCAATGTCTTGTTGCTCATCATGAACATTCTCCATTAGTCCATCTCTAAAAGATATGTAGTCCATGTCCATGACTTTGGTTGCCCATATGTTCATCCAAATGAACTCAACTCAACTCTCATCATCATCATGCGTACATATATATAGGTGAAGTGCTCTCGGTCACTCCTACCTTCATCCATAATATGAGCACTTCCTTCAAGGCTACTCCCCCAGTAAAGGTCTGCCAAGAGGTCCATCTTGGTTGAAGCCATGAATAAGTCTACTCCACCAACGCGCCTTACCACCAAGGTAGTCCATAGGTCATGCCAGGCACTTGCCATTCCATGCGGCTAAGCATGACCCTTTCCATCATAAAGGTCATCAAGTTCCACCCTTGTCAAGGGCATTTGAACCATCTAGAGTATGGTCACAAATTGCCCCATGAAGGTCTCCAACAAGCAATGCTCCTTGTTCTTCCAATGTACAAGGTCTCATCATAGGCATCCAAGGATAGATCTTCCATGGTATTGGCAAAGACTCCATCTTCTTTCTCATCCCCATATGTGGTCCATCTTCCTTATGCTTCAATGAAACACAAGTCATATCTCCATGAAGACTCCTCAAGTGAGTGTCTTCCATCCTCATCAATGTCTTTGATGTGTTCGATCCTGGTACAACCTGCTCTTCAAGTTCCTCCTCGATCATGGTCACATTTGCAACATCTTCATGTGGTTCATCCACCAATGCCTTCAATGTGTCTTGTCTTGGTTCAACTTGTATCACAAGTTCATGCTTCATCTCTTCCATCTTCATAACATCCTCATGAGAATCATCCATCAATTATGCTTGCAATTTGCTTGGCCTCGGTCCAACCTGTTCATCAGGTTCATCCTTGACATCTTCTACATATACAACATCCTTGTGTGGATCAACCTGTAATGATTGTAATGTGTTTGTTTCGGGTTCAACTTGTTTCCCAAGTTCTTCCTTCTCTTCAACTACATTCACAACATTCTTTGGTTTGGCCAAAGTAGGTTTCCTCCCTCTTTGGTTCTTCTTTCCAATTTCGGCAATCTTATCTCAAAGTGCCTCTAGCTCATAGCATATTTCGATCCAGTCATAGAAACGGTCCATCTTCTCCCGAAGTCTATCAGAATCATCTTGGTTTGAGTCAGAAATCCCTTCCTTGCACAAGGCCATAAGGGCATCCTTTGCCTCACTAAAATCTTCATGAATCTTCTTAGCTTCTTTCCAATATTCCACCACTTGTTTTTCCAAGACTCCAAGCTTGTATTGAATCTGCAAGTTCTCCCTCATATGCTTTATCCATTGTAAATATTCGAAGGCTTTCTCATGGAATTCTTCCCAAGTTGGCATGTCTTCTTTTGTAGCTTTAGCCCAGACAAATGCCTTGCATCAACTAAGGTCTCAAAAGAAACCCAATGTACAAGTTCAACTTCAACACCAGCTGCAACACTGCAATTGTGTCCTTGCTTTCTTCAATGATAAAAAGCCCTAAATCCTTCTTCAATAAGGTGTGGGATCAGTAGGCTTTGATACCAACTGATGTGCAACAAAAATTTTGTATTTAGACTTCAACAACCATGTATTAGTGGCTCTGATACCATCTGCCACGCCCCTATACCTTTGGTGTCTTTCAACCACGTTATAGACAAGTGTGGTACTACCGTAATTTTTCTTTTTCCAAAGACTCAAGTATGTAAACTACAACTTTAGCAACACTTGTTCATTATTAGTCCAATGTTCTTTCAATATGCGGAAATAAACATAAACACCATTATCAATCCACAAGGAGGCCCATATATACAAGGGAGGGGCAACTCCTTGTTAATAAGTCTACCCGATAATATGTTTCATAAAATGTATAATAAAATACAGTCCAATCCAGAAAAAGCCACTTTTGCTCCTTGGCAAGGAAAGTTACCTTTTTTCCAAGCTTACAATGCTTGAAAATAATCAACTAGCCCAAAACAATTATTTACATCATCGAATTCAGCCTTCGGTTTTTTCAGCAAAAATCTACCCAAGTGTCGTGTTGTCGGGTCACTCGGGTCACCTACTTCCTATGAGTTCAGACTTCGCCCTCAGAACACCGTGTGTCGAAATCGATTCCCAATGGTATGGTTAGCTCTAACCTGTCAATACGCACATGCTGTACTTTGTCGCACTCAAATCGGATCAACAGTTGCTTCAGAACACGTCTTGAACTGAAGTTCAGACCTCTTGCGGACGCCCTGCCTAACCCGACCTAACCTGTAGATTCCCTGCGATACTATTCTACACACAAATCCTGCACGCCGCCCGACTCCACCCACGCCCTACATTCCGTTCACAATTGTGGCTTTCACCAACAAGCTGTTGGTGAAGCTCGGCTCTTCTCCAATTCCTACTTCACTCAAATTCTCGTATGCCTTTGAACTTTGATGCTTGGATGATTTTACAAAACCATCTGCACGTTATATTTATACATGATTCATGTGTGGGCATGGGTGTCTCATTGGACCCGAGCCGACCCACCCGTTCATCCGTTTTATTTTCGTTTAGCTCGTGTAACGTCGACCGCCCAACGCCTTAGTGCGTCGGCTTCTCCAACTCGGCTACGGTGCGACGTTTCGGCTATAAACGTCGCATTGCCAACTCCAATATGTCGACTATGTGTGACGCGCCTGTATTGTTACACGCCCATGCTCGCCCATCGCTACACGCCCACACCTCCGCGGTTATGGTGCGTCGATATGCCCATAATATTGGAAACTAAAGCAATAATATTATTATAGAGAAAAGGTAAATGACTCAAGAAACATAAAAAGATAATCTAATCTAAAAAGTAAATTATTTGAGAAACGTGTTAACGTGTAACGTAGGCATCCGTGTACGTATATCATGAGTGGCAAAAATCTCCAAACTTCACGTCTACGTGAAAAATCTCTACTCGCATAATTTTTAATGAATATTTTTCATGATCGTAAAAGTAAACAAACTATAAGATATGAAAAATCAAAATAAAATAAAATATAAGTTAAAAATCTTTGGAATATGAAAAATCAAAATCAAATAAAATATAAATTAAAAATCAAAATCAAAATCAAATAAAGTATAAATTAAAAATCTTTGGAATATGAAAAATCAAAATCAAATAAAATATAAATTAAAAATCTTTGGAAAATGACAAGGAGGACTTTTCAAATCAAAGTGTGAAAAAGGAGAGATATCGTTTAATTTTCAAATAAGGTTATGTCATGTTTCTATAATTTTGGTGTCTTTCAACCACGCTATAGACGAGTGTGGCACTACCGTATTTTTCTTTTTCCAAATATTCAAGTATGTAGACTATACCTTTAGCAACACTTGTTTATTATTAGTCAAATGTTTTTTCAATATGCAGAAATAAACATAAACACTATTATCAATCCACAAGTACGCCCATACATACAAGGGAGGGGCACGTCCCTGTTAATAAGTCTGCTCGATAATATGTTTCATAAAATGTATAATAAAACACAGTCCAATCCAGCAAAAGCTACTTTTGCTCCTTGGCAAGGCAAGTTACCTTTTGTCCAAGCTTACAATGCTTGACAATCATCAACTAGCCCAAAATAGTCATTTACAACATCGAATTCAGCCTTCAGACTTTTTTGCACAAATCTGCCCAAGTGTCGTGTTGTCAGGTCGGGTCACTCGAGTCACCTGCTGCGTATGAGCTCAGACTTCGCCCCGAGCACACCCTATGTCCAAATCACTTCCCAATGGTATGGTTAGCTCCATCCCGTCAATACGCACATGCTGTACTTTGTCGCACTCAAATCGGATCAACAGTTGCTTCAGAACACGTCCTGGTACGGATTCCAGGCCTCTGAACGCTGCGCCTGCTGACACGGCCTGCGGATGCCTGCGGTATTTTTCCACACACAAATCCGCTGCCACGGCGCAGGCCATCGTTTTGCCGTTCACCTTCCTGGCTTTCACCAATAGGTTGTTGGTGAAGCTCAACTCTTCTCCAATGCTTTCTTCGCTCAAATGCTCGTATGCCTTTGAACTTTGATGCTTGGATGATTTTTACACAAGCTACAAAAAAAATAGCACCCTAAAAATAGCACCTTGCAACTTATAGAATATGCTCACCATGTCTAAAAATAGACATACACCTAAAAATAGCCCGTGGGGCCCACTTAGTGAAGGTGCTTAATTTTCACTAAGCTCATCATCTTGTTGAATCTCAACACTCCCTCTCAACAAGATATGGATTATCCTTCACCCCAATCCTGCCTCTATGGTATTCGAATTTTCTCCTGCCGAGGGCCTTTGTTAGAATATCTGCATCCTGACCTTCCATAGGAATGTACTGAAGCGACATGATCTTACGTTGCACACAATCTCTGATATGATGATAACAGATATCAACATGTTTAGATCTATCATGAAACACATGATTAATCGAGAGTTTAATGCAACTCTGATTATCACAATGTATCAAAATAGGATCTAAATGTGAACCGAACAAACCGACCAGGATCTTCCTCATCCAGATAGCCTCACATGCAGCTTGAATTGCTGCCATGTATTCTGATTCCGCTGAAATGAGTGCCATGGATCTTTGTTTTCTGTTGTACCAAGAAACTGTTGTAGATTTGATACTGAAAACCCCTCCTGATGTGCTCTTTCTGTCCGTTGGGCTGCCTGCCCAATCTCCATCCGTGAAGCCATGCAACTTCACCTCATCCGTCTATATATACCATAAGCCATACTCAGATGTGCCCCTGAGATACCTCAAGACATGCTTTCCTGCCTTCCAAAAGAGCTTGGTAGGCTTAACCATCGCTTGTGAAAGCTGGTTCACCACATAGCATATGTCCGGTATTGTATTAAATAAATACATGAGCAAACCCACCAATTGTCGATAAACAGTGGCATCCACTACCTATGCCGATGTAGCATCCTCTTTTCTCCAATTTCCTAGAAGAGGAGTATCCATGGGCTTGTATTCCTCCATGTGAAACTTACCAAGTATCTCCCGAGCATACTTACCTTGAGACACAAACAGTTCACCTTCTCGCTGCCATATTTCCAATCCAAGGAAATAATGAAGGAGGCCCAAATCCTTCATCTCAAACTCCTTTGCAAGATCTTCCTTTCATGAGTGTATCAACTGCTCATCACCCGTTAGTATTAAATAATCAACATAAAGAACAATGATTAAAATCTTACCCTCCAACATAATTTGATACAGGTTGGCATCCGCCTCACTCTTGGTGAAGCCAAGTCTAGTGAAATAGCTGTCAATCCGTGTGTACCAAGCACATGGTGCTTGCTTCAGCCCATACAACGCTCTTTTGAGTCTGCACACATGCAAATCGCTACTGAAGATCTCAAATCCTTCAGCTTGATCAATGTACACCTCTTCCTCAATGATCCCATTAAGGAACGCAGTCTTCGCATCCATCTGATGAATGTGCCAACCCATCTACACTGAGAGAGCAAGGATGGTCCTTATGGAAGTATACTGTGCGACAGGTGCAAAGGTTTCTTCATAATCAATACCCTCGATCTGTGAGAAGCCTCTGGCAACAAATCTTGCCTTATACTTCTTGATGCTCCCATCAGCAGCTTGCTTTACCTTGTAGATCCATTTCAAATCTACCACTGATTTACCCACCGGCCTTGGAAAAATCTCCCAAGCACTGTTTCTAACAATGGATTCATACTCCTCCACCATGGCATCTACCCATGTGGGCTCCTGTACTGCTTCTTCAAAATAATATGGCTGTGTCATGATATACTTGCTCATAAGAGCCATGTATCCAGTAAATCGGTCAACTGACTGTCTCTGTCTACACTGTGATGTAGGGACTCCTACATTCTCTGCCGCATCAAGCTTTAGTCTCTCAACTTTTGTGATACACTTTCTGCCAGATTTGATGTTTGGTTCTACATGAGTGGACTCCTCCACTCCATGAATCTCCTCCTGTGGTTGATCGACATATAGAGGCTCATCTTTGGGAACAAGAAGTTCCTCCTTTGCATGCAAGTGTAGTTCCCTCTCAAGCGACAACTTCATGGCTTTCAACTCATTGAATTTTATATCCCGTTGCACCACAATCATTCGACTATTTGGAAAATACACACGATAATTATGGGTGTTTTTGTGTACCCCACAAATATCCCAACTTCTGCAGTCGGCTCGAGCTTCTTCCTGGTGTCCTTTGTCACATGAATGTAAACAAATGAGCCAAAAATATTCAAATGAGAAATAGCAGGCTTCTTACCAGTAAAAGCTTCTTCAGGTGTACTCATGCCAAGTACTCTATGAGGACAATGATTTTGCACATAAACCGCAGTGTTGCATGCTTTCGCCCACAAGTGCATCGGTAGGCCCTAGTTATGAAGCATAGCTCGTGCAGCACCCATGATCATTCTGTTCTTCCTCTCTGCGACCCCATTCTACTTTGGGTTATGAGGTGCTATGAGTTCTCTTCAAATTCCTTCTTTGCTACAGAAGTATTTGAATTTGTTCGAGATATATTCACCACCATTATCGCTCCGTAGATCCTTCACTTGCTTCCCGACTCCTTATCCACCAATGCTTTAAACTCACAGAACTTTGAGAATGCTTCACTCTTCTTCCGCATGAAGAAGATCCAACATCTACGATAATAGTCATCAACAAATATAACATAATACCTATGTTTTGTTGTTGAAACAACCGAGAAAGGTCCAAATACATCTGTGTGAATTCTCTCCAGGATCACCAAAGCACAGTTATCCTTCTCATGGAAGGTGGTCTTCACAAAATTACCCATAGTACATCCCTTGCACTGATCTAACTATGCAAGAGTACCCTTGGGAAGTCCAGAAGAAATTTGCTGCAAAATCTTCAAGGTGCCATGGTGAAGATGCCCCAATCTCCTGTGCCATAATTTGCCCTCATCCCGGCTCACCACTTCTTATGCTTTTCCCGTCATTGCAGCGCAACCATCTACCTTCAGCTTGTAGAGATTCTTAACTTGAATCCCTATCCTCTTGGTTTGACCCATTGTTTTATGTCGCAGGAAAGCTTTTCCCTCGCTGAAAACAACGTCATAACCTTTGTCTTCCAACATTGCGACCGAGACCAATTTCTTCTTTAGACCTGGGACATGCATAACATCTTTCAACAGAAATGGTTTACCTGACTCCCTCTCAAAGGTAATGGTTCCAATGCAGGGAAAATTTTAAGGATGGAAATTTATCTTAAAGTTTAGAAACCTTGGCGAGTCTTACGAGTCCCTAATATGTAGAATGTAAAAGGTTTGGTGATATTTTTTTTAAAGATATTCAAATTTCTAATGACTTTATATAGTCTCTATAAAGTTTTGGCGATTTGTAGGATAACATAATTATATACTATAAAATTTGGGTGAATCACTTTTAGAATAAAATGGAAATTGGCGTATATTTGTTTTGGAAAAACCATGGAAAATTAGCCCACCTGCGAATATTAGCCCCTAAAATTTTCCTTGTTCCAATGTTGGTCGCACTATATCTACCATTTTCGCCCATCTTTATATGCATTTGGAGATCCTTCTCCTCCAAGTCACTAAACAAATCCTTGTCTCCCATCATATGGAAAGACACACCACTATCAAGATAGCACACCGATCCCATTGAGCTTGAAACCAAGCATGCGATCAAAGAGAAATCAAGTTCAAATTTCAAGGCTAAGGCCTCTCTAGCTGCAACTACAGCAACCTTCTTGTTCTTCTTTTTCTGTGGGCAGTTAGTGGCGAGATGCCCATGTTCGTGACAGTGAAAACACTTCACTTTGGAAAAATATAGCTTCTTTCCTTTAGCCTCGGATTTTGGATGGGATTTCTTCCCCTTCCCTTTCCTTGCTTTGTCAGCCAAAGTGCAATTCTCTTCATCATCATTATTCGATGAAGAGCCATCCCTGGTACTTCGCCTTATCTCCTCCTGCACAAGATCCGACCAAAGTCGCTCCCAACCCGGCAGTTTCTCCCGTCCATTGACAAAGTCTCCGTAGCTATGCCAACTCTTTGGAAGCCCAATGAGAGCCAAGCTCACCAAGTCATCATCATCAACAGTAATCCCCACACTTCCCAGTTCATCCCTACAATGGACAAATTTCGTGAGATATTTTGGAATATTGTCGCCCTTCTCCATTTTTATTTTTTTAATCTTATCTTTCAACGCCAACTTCCTCTGGTCACTGCTGCTTTGGAAAAGATCCGTCAAAGCCTTCCACATTGCAAATGGAGAGGCTTTCCCGTGAAGGCTTGACACAATATGGTCCTTCACACCTTCCAACATAATTCTTCTTGTCTTTGCTACCTTCTTTTGCCATGTGTCACATCCTGCAGCATCGCTAGAAGCAGGCTTAGGAACATTGCTATCGATGAACTCCTTTAGTCCATTATCTTCAATCACCGCCTCCATCCTATCCTTCCAGGCTATGTAATTCGAGCTACCCTCAAGGGCATAATCCAATCGCAACCCATTGAAATACATTTCAATGAATACTCAACTGTCGCACCAAGAAATTTTTGCAGCAAATTCAAGTTGTCCACCAGCACAAAACTCAGCGCTTATTCACAATTGCAATCTCCAGTGATCAATGCCATGTAGAAATTTTTCAATACTGATGTATTACCAGATTCTCCTGATCTAAAAATATTTATCTTCTTTCTAAATACATAATCCTTCCACTGTTAAACTTGCGGAAATTTAAAACTCAATTGCAAACACATGTGAATCAATTCAATCGCACATAACACAGTTGTTTAACGGGAAAGCTTAAAGCTAAAAACCCCAACTATCATATATTATGTATGTCAATGGAATCATGTAATAATATCATACAAATCTTAGTACATCAAGCTCCCAGTACAATGTAGATTCATTACACACTGTCATGGAGAAATTTACATATCTATGCACCAATTTCTTGCCTCCTGACAACCTGCCTCCATTGCGCAATCCCTGCTGAAGAAATCCCCTAAATGAATTCGAATTTGCCTTGCCTTGACTACGCAATCCTCATTGACAACTCCAATGTGTGTTAGATGCATTGAATGCATCACTATAGTCACAATAGATAGTACATCTCACCCTTTCACCTATCTCTCCACTGGGTCTCCACTGGAACTGACATGCACTGTAGTTAACTGTTGTTTTTGTTCAGTTGTTAGTGAGTTATTAGTTATGAATTAATTAAATAATTAATTCACTTAACTCTCACTAATATATCTTTCAGTTAGACTAGATACAACTAGCTCAACTGAGTTTAACTCACTTAACTGAGTTAAAATAAATAAAAACTCCATAAACTACTCTTCCAAATCTTTCATAACTTTGCCACTTCAATTCTAACTGAGTCTTGCATGCATGAGCCACCAATAACCGTAGGAATTGCGTAATTCCTTCAGCCCACTGATTTTCCAAATATGTTCATTGAAATAAAGTGCTCCAGGAGAATAAGTTGATATTTATTGTCGGATTATTATTAAGAGCTAATAATAATCGACATGCATCTATTTTTAGATTGAAAATATATAAATAGACTTCGCCCAATATTCTAAAAATATAATTTCATCTATTTTCCAAATTTGACCAACCATCTACAAATAACATCCTGCAACTTATATAATATGCTCACCATGTCTAAAAATAGGCATACACTTAAAAATAGCCTGCGAGCCCCACTTAGTGAAGGTGCTTACTTTTCACTAAGCTCATCATCTTATTGAATCTCAACATGTTATAATTGGGCCACTAGGAGGAAAATAGGTTCCATTATTTTCAAGTGTTCTTGTTCCATAGATGAGAAAAATAGCCAAGAGGGATAAGGGATAGAGAACATAGAGAGGATTTGTGCATTGTAGTATTCCACAGGCCACAAGCCTTACTTCTTTGTGCGTACAACCATTTTCTATTTAGAGAAGGAGAGTAGAGTGACCTCACCTTCTAGCTAGGTTTTCTCCTAAAAGGATTTCCCATATTATAGCTTGTCTCAAATGTGTTTGTGATTTTTTATTTCATTTTCCCCTATTTTTTGCATAATTTTAATTTTCGCACATACACATTTAACAATAATCTATAGATCTAGAAATAAAAAGAGTAATAAAACCCTAATAGTGTAGATTTCATATTTTTAAAGATAGTTTTATCAGATCTGTTGTGACGAACAATTTAGTGGATTATCCATGGTACTCTACATATTATATTGGAATCAGAGCAGGATTATTTGGATATGTTGTGGATATTTGCATGGTATCTAGATCGATTAAGCGAAAATTCATAAAACCCTAGACATGGCCAACAAATCTGTGAATAACCATCCTGATCCTACAAAGGAGAGGTTTTTGCGATTGGAATAACAAGTTACAGATATAAGTCATAATTTGAATCTCCTCATGTCAGCCTTGAATATTAATCTCAGGATACTCAAAGAAAATGGGTTTCTAACGCAGAGGATAAATAAGAGGGGAATTTGGGAGACCAGGAAGAAGAAGAGAACCAACCAACAAAGGACCTGAAAGAGATCAACCCAGTTCGAGTGTCATGAAGCATTCACAGTCACTATTCAAAATGGAAGCGAAGTTTGATATCAAGTTGTACAAAGGAGAGATTGAGTCTTTGAAGCTAAATCATTGATTGCAACAATCATAAGTTTATTTCAATGTTAATCATATTGAGGAAGAATAGAAGATTCCATTTGTGTGGCTAACATTATAAGTTCATGCCTTGACTTGATGGGAAATCTAGATGGAGACCGTGTTGGCGAAAACATGACTTCTAGGCAAGACCCAGGTTCGGGCTCAGAGGCCAACAAGGTCCGTTGTAGTTTAGGACAACGTCAGCATTTTCACCCTACTTAAAGGAGAGCAAGGAGGCTCACCCAAGGCATGTCATGAACTTACTGAGATAGGAGAACTAGAACCACAACATCACACTGGAACTAACGTTTTATGTTCTAGTATCAATACATTATGAGTATGCAGGAAACAACTCTCAACACATAACATTCGATGAAATAACTATCACAATGAATACATCAAACAAATCTATCAGAAAAATTTTAAATAATCCCATAAGCACCATAAATTGACAGTCATTCATTCGATACATAGCTTAGGACCACAAAACACATCTCTGTATATCAATATTTAAGTGTAGCACATTACATTCAGAGACTCCATATAGCTCAATTCACAACAACCCCCAAAAACCCATAACTAAGTGTCTGCTTCTTTCTCTTCCTTGCTTATCTATTGCTTCTCTCTGTTGGGTATGCGTTATATTCTTTCCACAACTAGTCACGCGCCGGGGGGGGGGGAATAGCCCTCCCTGTATGTTGCATCAGGCGCAACAAGGGGGGTGGCAACCCCCTCTGTTCAGGCTCGGGGGCAGTGCCCCAGGAAAAAAAATTTGGACCCTATTTTTTGGTGGGCAGACCCGCCCATGATTTTATGCATTAGTTTGCACATGGTTTTGGGGCATGATGGTTTTCGGCCCCTGGTATTTTGTAGATCCAGTCAAGGGAACTACGGTTATTTTTTAATCCAGGGTTAAGGGATTGGGGTTTATGTATGCTTCGACATGTATATATATGTATTGTAACACTAAAAGGAAAATATTGAAAAATCAAGCTAGTCGTTCCGCTTTGGGATCCAGGGGAAAATCTCTGTGTATATATTTTTTATGTTTTATGCTCTCGCTATTGTTTATTTTCTATTTTTTAAGATTTTTTTGCAAATAATTCTGTACAGGGTTAAAATCTACACTCTCGACACAGACAGTCTTTGCTTCTTTTCCGCTTGGCTAATTGGTTGCGCTCTGTCGTTCCTCGTTCTGTTCTGTGCTTAGCTCTACCTCATGAAGTCTTTCTTCCTATTTGTTATCGACTGTTCTTGCCACTTGTGATGCCGCCTGTTTGCACTCTGCCACCTGCCCAACAACCATCTGCAACCCACAACGGCTCACTACCTCCCACAAAGACTCTCCGCAACTTGCCTCATCCACAATTGAGAGTCTCCAACTCAAAATCAATTTCCTTCTTTATAAAAATAAAAGGCCCCAACAAGCCCCGCCCACAACCTATTGACTTGTCTTGAGTCAATTTTCTCCAGGTGGTGTGCTCACCATGTGGCCTTCTGTCGTGTTCTCTTGTTGGTCTTGTTATATTTCTCCCTTCTCTTGCTCCACCTACTTTGGCTCCCGCTACTGACACAAAGGACCCAACTCCGGGACCTTCTTCATGGCTTCTGTCTTGAGCTCCATGAAGTCGGTGATTTCCTCCTACCAACTCTTCATTAGTGATTCTCTAGCATGCACAACCGTGTTGGCTTGGGTGGCGTCGACTGCCTGTGGCAGGTATGTAAATGTCACATTATATTGAGGTTCTGCATCAGAGACGAGTTGTTGTATCATATTTTCTTTCTTTTGACTGGAGGCCTAAGATCGTGAAGGAGATGCTTGGTCTTGGAAGATTTCTCCTCGATCGCTTGAATCTAAATTTACAAAGCATCAACCTGATCATATAGTTTTTAACGGCTAGCTAGGTCAGTGGTCCCCTTGATCTCTATGAAAAGTTTGTGTAGATGCTCACATATCGACTGAGCTTTCACGGCCAGTGAATTCGAGCATTCATGGATTTTCTCGAGCAATGTATATGCTTCAGTGATAGTACTTCCCAGTGTCTCTTTGAGCTGATTCATATGTTCTTTATTCTAGGTTATCTTCTCCGCATAAACTGTGGTGGGGTCTTGCAGTGCCATTCTGGCTGACAGGGCCTACCAGAGTTCCTAATTTGTATTACTTAGGATTGTACATGCTGCTTTGACATAAAGGGAAAATTCTACAAAGTTTCAAGCCCACATATCTGCAGGGGCAGCTTCGACGACGCTTGTGATAGTTGGCCATAGCCCTTGGAAGTCTTCAATGATATAATCAATATGTTGCCGGAGGGTGTCCCTTTCTTGCTGTAACTGGTTATGCTTTTTAGTAAGCGCCAATACTTGTTGTTGTTGTTTCTCATGTTTCAGAACCATGTCATTTTGTAGGGATTACGCCTATCAAGTCGCTGCTTGTATGAAACTAAATAGTTGACCTGGTGTCCAACCCTAAAGGTCCCCGCTTCTCATCGTCTCGGGACTTGAATTCCTCTCCCTAATTGGCTGGCCGCTAGAAATGGAACGATTAGATTGTTTCTGCGGGGATTTAGGTTGGCTCGGGGGTATGGTTGGGGTTTGAGTTGTATTTAAGCTGATGGGGGGTGGAGGAGTGGATATGAATGGTTGTAATGCTAACATAGATTGCTGAAACCCAAAAAAAGAGGTCTCACGTGGTGTAGTTTGAACCAACGGTAAGTCTGTTTGAATAAGTAAATTGAGGAAGGTTCCCGGCTCTACCGAGGTTGAGTTAACCACATTTACTTGGGAAGTACATGAGTTAACCTTTGCCTCGGGTGTCGATCGCCATCACCATTCTTATGGGGATTGCATAAGATATGGGGAGGTGGTGTGGGATGACGGGTCCTTAGAGGTAGGAGAGGTGTATGGTGATGAATTCTGAGTGGTTGGCAGGGAGGAGGCCAGAGTGCTTTGGGATAATGATGTGTTTTGTTTCAATATAGCTAAGGGAGTCTAAGTACCCTTCTCTGGCTCTTCTGTGATCAAAATCCCTGTAGTTATCTATTGAACAGGATCCTCCTTTGCTAATTCCACCACTTGGTTAGGTTTCACAATCCTGGCCCTTTTTCCTTTGGGCCATAGGAAGGGTGGCTTATTTTCCTTCTTTTTGTGAAGTGGGAAAATTGTCGGCTATGATTGTGAATGGAGGGTGGTGGAGGGGAGAGCAATGAGGACTAGGGTCGCAAATGAAGGCGAACCGACGTTGAAAGTTTGAAATTAATTAAACAAAAAAAAGGTAGTAGTCATAGCTCTGAGACTTACGATGACTTTGTTGAATGCTTGCTCTCTTTTGTATAGCTTTTGTAGTAGCGGCTAGAGTTGTATCTAAGAGATCCTCTAATTTGTGTCCGCTATTGTTTCTCCTAGAGCAGATATGGAACCATGGCCTCAAAGGAATATCTATGCTTCTTATCTTGGATCTCCCCTACTACCCCCGGCCAAGACATAACCTCCATATGGAAAGCCTGCTCTGTTAACTGGAACCTCAACAGTATCTTTTGGAAGGTGTCTGCTGCAATGCAGTGGGGTCTAATCCATGTATTACCATGCAAGAATCCAAACCATATCTGCTTGGAGTACTCATCCAGCAGTATCCTAGGAATTATTTGTTGGGCTCGTATGACATTTACATCAACCTATACCAGTTTGTAAATGCCTCTCCGTTTATTTCTTTGTTGTTTGGATCTCCCAAGACTCTCCACGGTGTATACCTAAGGGCCAATGGCTGGTCTTTGTTTATTTCTGCAAGTGTTCATTTCCCTGGCAGAAACCACTTCCACATGGCTAACGCCATTATCATATACCCACAAATAAATCCTATGGCCCTTTTGAATTTTTCCATGTAGGCCTCGAAGAGTTCTTGTAGTAAGAATGCGCACCAACTGAGTTGTGCTCCTTGCACGTAATGCTTCGTAATTGAAATCGTATACAGTGTGCACTCCCCTTTGGTATAGTGCCTCATGATATTTCTTTATCCTAATCCATAGCCAAACCCTAATCCAAACCCTAAACCTAGCCCTCATTCAAACCCTAACCTTAACTTAAACCCTAGACCTAACTCTAGTCCAAATCCAAATCCTAGTCCAAGCCTTAATCCAAACCATAGTTCAAACCTTAACCCAAATCCTAATCCAAACAAGGAGGTTGCACAACAATTTACAACACTTTTTCTTCCAGTTGATTCTCCCACTTAACAAAATGATATATCTTCAAGGTTGGGGGAAGGGGTGAGTTTGGAAACATCTCCTATCACTACGAAGCATTCACCCCATGAAGATCTAATTTAGATACCATTAGCGGAGAAATATATAATTGGAACCTATTCTAAAATGGTGTTGAAGCTCAAAACCCTATAATTTCCCTTAATCATCCTTGTCAATCTAAAAATAAAATATTTGAGCCTGAACTTGAGGAGTTTATCTTTTTTATTTCACCATATCCCTTATGCCTCCAAGGGAGTGATTATCAAACTATGGAATACTTGCATAATTTGGAGAACCATAAACATGTGGATCTCATTGAATCCTAATTTCAAGTACTCGTCAACACACCCTATTCCCTCATCATTCAACAACTCTTGGTACCATATCAATTAAAGTAACTAGTTTCTCATACTTTGGTATGTGTTGAATTCTATTATTTAAAATTGAGTATGAGTATATTTAGCATTCTACGCACATGGTTACATCGGAAGTACTCCTACACTTGAAGGAGATATTCCTCTCTCTAAAGTAGGGTTGGGTAGTATTGTCATTTGAAATAAAAATTTTACAACAACATTCTTAAAACTGAAATTCCTAAGGCACATCCATTGAAATTTTTGTCATTATACACTCTTGTGGTAAGACTTGTCAGAATAAATTCACTCTTAATGCCTCATATTTTATAAAGTGAGTTTGATTATTGGTCGAGATTATTTACTGGGACAGTTGGCGAAATTGTTATTATTATACTTTCCATTCATAATCTTGACAGACTATCATCCAAGAAACCTTTTCGAGTTTCTCTTTGAAGGTATTGATGAAAAGTCTCCTATGGTGAACCACTCCTATAAAACCATAATGAGCTCGCATAATAACCCTAGCATTACCAACTCGAGGTATCTTTCAGTGATTATCTTAGATGTTTTTTTTTAAAATGAGTCTTTAGGGTAGCAAGACCAACCAATAAAGATTATTAATTAAAAAAATTTCACGCCATCTTGCACTATTAAGGAGTATATTTTCCTCCCCACCTATTAAGTAACCTATCTGAGATTAATCATGATCATATTTTTTTTAAATAAACAGATTAATTGAGGGATAGGAGGTCTCACTACGAGCTGACCTACTTTGATCATGGTTCTTAACGATAATGACATTACCGCTACTGGTCACCAAGCCATGGTAATGGCTTTTAAGATGAAAAACTGGAAGAAAAGAGGTCTCATCATGATCCCACTTATTCATTCTTGTTATCTCTTGTGAATGGCACTATTGTTCGCTGGTTACCAAGCCAAGAAAGCGGTCTTTAGTTAATTCCAAAATCAAATTAAATTCTTTTGAATGACTCTGAATCTATATCTAATAGGTGGGACACATGCATTTCATTGGGTTAGGAGACATCCATGTCGAGGCTATAGACGCTTGCCGGAAGCAGGGTCATGCCTATGGTATTAAAGTTAATTTTACACTATGATTTACTCGGTTGTTTTTGTCTTTCCCTAAACTCATTATCATATCTCTCTAAGAATGGCTTCAAGATAATTTCAGTAATGTGATTTGGAGTTATATCGTTCAGAAATAATTTGGTTTTAATGGATGTGAGACCCTTAGTGCAATGATTCACTTTGCTTGAATAAGATGAGCTTCAATTATATGCTTTGGTAATGATAAGACAATCATCCTCGGAAGGTATCATTTTGTCATATTTATTTTTCCCTGTTTATATCTATTTTAATGCCTTGGTTTTTAAAATAAAGTCACTCCTATTTATAATAATGAGGCTATTGAAAGTGAATACCTACCGCTTTGGACTACTCTTGAGATGTCTTGTGAAAATTTTTATGGTTAACCATTTTAGGATGACATTATCCCTACAGTAACAACATTGTTAGCATTCCTTTATTAGCCCTAACATTAGTTACTCTTTTGGATTAATAAAGGTATGTATTGACATCATTGAATCCCTGGTTACAACTTTTTCTTATCTTATTGATGCAAAGGAAGTTGACATCACATGAAACTCACTGACATGCTCTCACTTAATTAGCCATGTAGTTTAAAGCATGACTCTAATATAGAAACCCTAGCCCTTCAGTCTTAATTAATATTTGGTCTCTGTCAAGAGGTTTTGCTTTCATGTGGACATGAAAACTAATTGGCATGGGGGGAGAGAGAGATATTAAGAGATAAATTATTGGATTTTTATGTTTAATTCACATTTCCACCTTAAGCCTACTCATGGTTTTCATTATCATAATTGTTGGGCTAGTATCTTAAAATTGGAGCATGATTAAGTAATTGTTCTTTATTTAACCTATTTCCTTTATTTCAATAAAGAGGATTAATGATAATGGTGCTTGTGTTGTCTCATGAAGCCATGATAAAAAAAATACACATGCATCAACATTTTTGGGATAATGTGGATGTTGAGACCTTTTAACATGTTCAGTTTATCCTTCATCTTCTTCAGCAGGTCATATCAGTAGTCTCATCAGCTCCAACCATTCTATTATTCACTTCATATCGTAGCGTTGAGGACATCAGCAACAAGGGTAAAAATTGAGGTAAAGTTGGCTTAAGATTCTTTAATTCATTAGAAATTTAAGAAAGCTTTGATGATTAACCACCACATATTCTGTATATTTGGTTTTTCATATACCCTATATTTGCATGCTACTCTAATAAGGTCATAATCATAATGGTTCATGTAAAAAAAAGCAGTAACTATAGTACTATAGTACCTTCCCCTCCTATATTCACACATATTATTAGAGGGTGAATTCATTGATGCCTTTCATAAAGGAACCATCCATAAGCATTGGCCTCACCAAAATAGAGCATGCTAGCACATATCTCACTATCTCCATCACCACCTCATATCATCCACCATTTCCATTGTCACCTATCATCCTATTCATCAATTTGTATCGCTCTCAAAATCAAATCTATGGCAGTCAAATAAGAATGGTGTTGGTCCACATGAACCAACACCCTCAAATCTTCATGCAGTGATTGTTTCGCATGAACTACCCCTACCCAAAGCCATGCTGCCATAAAAACATATATATGAGCAAAGTATTTGTTTGCGAGGACTTGCAAAACCTCAAGCATGGGGAGATGTTGGGCCTCAAATATGGCCATGTTTTCATCATGCAATATCATCGTTCATACCCTAAAACCCTAGGTTTTTAACCCGTTCTGTACCCTAATTTCATAACGTGACGTCAAATACACTCCATGGTTGGTTATCATTAGTTTTAATATCTTTTATATGATTAAAGTTGATTATTCCATGATTTAATATTGACGGTTTTGCTAATATCATTTGACACAGGGTTCCATCGCCGAAATTCTTCACAAGTCAATAGGGTACGAAAATGTCCAATTTGGGGCTTTGACACTTTTGGCATGATTCCGAAGAAATAGAGAGAGGTTATTATCAAACATAGTGTTCTAATACTTCCAATGGCTTGGATTGCACCCAGGTCACACATATGGGTCTCTAGAAGGAAATTAACAAATTTTCCCGAATCTGCAACAAATTTCAAACTGCCAAATTCTTCCTCGATTTCCGTGCAGGTGAAGGAAAATGAAGAAATAATGGAACATGGGTTTTTTTTCCCAGTATAGAAAATTGATTAAGACTCAAACAATTTTCTAAATTTAATTGCAGTTTTGGAGATACACAAAGGTCTTTGAGGCCAATTTATATAAAAATCCAGATTTGTAAAACAACCGTGTTTTGCATTTTTGTACTTAACAGTAAAGTACCAGATTCGTACTCATGGCTTTGACGGGGTCAAATGAAATCAGAAAGGTTCTAGAATCCTGAGCTCGATGATCCCTAAGTGGCCAACCTCCAAATTAGCATATCATTAACGCAGCCCAATGATAGAATATAGTTGGAAGTAGTTAATTATGAAACTAAATATGTATTTGAGATAAGATTGTAAAATAATGAGATTAGTACAGATCTTTTGATTTTACATGTAAATAAAATCCTTTTCTATTTTATGATTAACAGTCTTGCCTATAAAGGCCAACATTGTAATAACACTGAAAAGGGAGAACTATCAGTGGATTGAACACAAAGCTTCGGGATGTTGTAGACTTTTTTATTTAATGTAATCGAAGACCTTTGTTCTAGTGATTTAATATGGGTGTACGTTGATTTAAATCTTCGTGAATACCATTGCGATGCATTTCTATCTCGAGTAAGTTAAATATATTCTTTTTTCTATAAGTCTTAACCTTCCCAGGTGTGGTAAGGGCCCACCACAGTCTGGGAATTAGCTCCTTTGTAGGTAGATTAAGATTAGTTTGTGTTGTTTTCATTACAGAGCTTGTGATTTCATAATTACACAGATTATGGCTTAGTTTTATTAATATTTTGATCATACTTGGTATCGTATTGCTTTACATTCTGAGGATTCATGACGGTTGTTAAATTGCGTGCTTGATCCCTTCTCACAAAGAATCACTTGATTTCTCACTTTGCGTTGTTTGCTTTAGTTCTGGAATTTTATGAAAATCATTACATATTGCACGCGATCCTTTTAAAGAGCATTAATCTGTTTCTGAAGGCGTTGTGTCATGTTTTTTTGTATATTTACATAACACAACCATATTTGAATGACTATGTGCATCCATCAAAACAGTGATCTAATAACGTTGTGCATATTGCCAATTTCCAATAGTGGGCTTTCATGCGAAATGTGAGTTCATAGATATATATTGTGGTAATGTGTAAGGATGTGACTGTAGTTACCAACTGCATTTACATATATAATGTTTGATTTTTTATGAATTGCATTCGTATTTAGAAGTACTCATGTGTGAGAATTACTTTCCAAGCCTTTGTAATTTCAAATCATTGAACATACGTGAGTGTGTTTGAAAGCCAAATCATCCACAGTGTGAGCGTGTTGGAAGTCGGCCTTAGAGTTTTGAGTGTGAATTTTAAATAACATTGGTAGTTTCATTTTTAAAGCAATGTAGTTTCATTTTCAGAACAATAGTGTTTGTATTCAGAATCAAATTATTCAGGTGCGAGTTTCCTTGTTCATAGGGTAAGCTTAATTGTTAGTAGTGTAAGTTTTATTGTCAGCAATGCAAGTTTCATTTTCATTAATAAAAGTGAGAGTTTAAGTGAGAATCTCATTAAGTTTTTATTGTTCAAGTAGTGTAAGTTGTGTAAGTTTCATTAGTGGAATTGTGAATTTAATTTCATAGCGGAGGCATTAGTTAAATTTCATTTGGTTTTTTTTCCTTTCATTATGAATTTCATGTTTCATCTAGATTAGGTGAAATATTTTTAGGAGCTGCAATGAGATTCTTTTAATTCCTTAGATTAGTGTTATTTTCAGCAAATGAGTGATATATTAGAGTTTCCTTCCGGAAAATTAATGGTGTGTTCTTTTACAGTGAGTAACTAGTGTGTTCTTTCATAGGAACAACAATTTTGTGCTTAGGAATTGAATTGATTTTATACCCTAGTTTAGGTTAAATGCTCTGATCCTGTGTTACCTCTGTTTGCGCCTCGAAGCTTACGAGTCCCTGATTGATAATTTAATGTTGGAAAATATAACACATATAATTTAACCAACGGATGTAACGGTTGTTCGTCCCAGTGTGAAGGTTTTTCCATTCTCTGACATATGTCACACTTCTTTACATACTCTTTAGCATCCTTGTGCATTGTGGGCCACCATAATCCTGCTTGTACTATTTTTCTTGCAGTAGAATTTCCTCCAACATGTCATCCCACAACTCCATTGTGGCACTCCCACAGAATATCCGGTCTTTCATGGTCTAATACACACCTTCACAGTACTTGTTCCACTCCCATCTTGTATAACTAGCTTGCAATAATATAGTAATCGGCTGCTCTAACGACCAAGTGTTTCCTTTGTATCGTTGTGTATTCTTCTGGCACTTTCTTGAAGCCAAAAATGTTTCTATTTGGTCTAATTAATATGGGATAGCCTCTACATAAAATAAATCCACATCTGGTAGTTGATCGTCGACTGGCCCTCCATTCTCTCCTCATTCCAGTCTAGATAGATGATCGGGTCCCACATTCAATCTCACTGGCTTCATTATAACTTCGAAAGTGAAATATTGGAACACTAATTGCCATTTGCAAATTTTGCCTTCAAGGACTGGTTTGTTTACCAAATACTTTAACGCTGAGTGCTCTGTAAAAATTTTGAAGGAACCCCCGAGCAAGTAGTGGAAAAACTTCTGGAGGGAGTAAATTATCGTGAGATATTCGATTTCTGTGGTTGTGTAGTTATTTTCTGCGGTTGACAGTTTCCAGCTTGCAAAATATACTGGATGGTTTACATTTTTTCCCCTAGTTGTGCTAGCACGACCCCCAATGCAATTACTGAAGCATCAATGTGCACATGGATCTGTTTTTCCCAATTAGGATATGTCAGGATAGGTGCACTTGCTAGTCTTTCTTTTAGTGCATCCAACACTTTACTATAATCATCGGTCCACATGAACTATTTTTTTTTCCTTAGCAGCTTTTCCAATGGGGCTATGATGCGGGAATAGTTATGGATAAATATTTTGTAGTAGCCTGTATGCCCCAGCAAAGACCTTAGTTTCTTAACATTCTCTGGAGTATAAATATTTCCAATTACTGCAACCTTGGTGGGTTCCACACATAATCCTTTGCACACCACGTGGCCCAGCAATGTTCCAAAGGGGACTACAAATATGCACTTATTTATGTTCAATGAGATCTGGAGCTGCCTGCACCGATCAAACACTATACGGAGCAAAGTTGCATGTTTTTTAAATAAAATGTATACAGTCCAGTCATCCATGTAAATCTCCAAAAAACCTGTGTATGTATTCCCTGAATGTTGTTATGACTATTCTTGAGAAAAACACTGGTGCATTCTTCAATCCAAAAGGCATCACATGATAAGCATAGGAACCCCATTTGGTGGTGAATGTGGTTTTATTTTTTTCCTCCTCTGCTATCCCGACTTGGTGATACCCAGAGAACCTGTTTGTGAAAGAATAGGCCTTGTTCACTGCTACGTTATCCAACACTTCATCGCTAAATGGTGTTGGAAAAGGATCGTGCACACATGCATTGTTAAAACTTTGGTTTTCTACACACACCCTTATCTCCGATGTTTCCTTCTTATTCTGTATGACTATGGGACTGGCCCATTCTACTTCCTCTATTGGGAAAATTAGCCTTGCATCCAGCATTCTGTCTATCTCCTTATTCACTTTTTCTTTTACTCTTGGGTCCAACCGATATGGCCAGTGCTTCACTATTCTGGCATCCGGTTTCAACATTATGCGCATCTCCCCCAAGTTTCCTTTGATGCATTTTAGTTCTGCTACAGAAGAGGGAAACAGATCTTCGTATTCCTTTAGCATATTGAAAATATCTTTTGCCGTTTATTCATCCCAATAGTCTCCAATAGAAGCTAACTTGGGTTTCTCTGCACTCCCAATATTACGTTTCGTTATATTTAGTGGTATTAGGTGCAGTCCCTCTGCCTGTATTTTTTTCTTCCCTTCCTTTTCTTTGAACAACAAATGTCTCATATTTTCCAGATCATCATCATCCATTTCCTGATCTACTTTACGACAATCTACTGCCTTTTGGTAGCTTGATTCAAATATCTGCCTTAAAGAAGGTAGTTCTCCAGTCTCCATGGGTCTTGGGGAGAATAGAATCGCTTTCATGGCCTGCAAGGCGTCTGTTAGCTATTGATTTTCTTCCTTGAAAGAAAAATTGTGTATAAACCTAACTGCCAAAAATTCCCAATTACCGGTTTGTCTCCTTTTTTCTTCCGTAAGGTAGCATTCTTGCGGGATGGTGCCCAGCGAGTGCACAAAGTTATGCACCCACAAGGATTTTTGATAGTTCTCTAGTTCCCATCGGTCCTCACAGTATTTTATATGGGCTTGGGGATCTAAATTTCCTCTTTAATTTTCCTCTATTTGCGGTCTCACTGAAACTTGGAATCTCATTCTCAAGGCCTTCACCACCTATTCCCAATTGTGAAGGTAGTTACGGTGGTCTCCCCACCACCTCGCCAAATTTGATTGCAACACCATGTTTATTAGAGGAACCTTACACTCCTCTGGGACAATATCTTCAACTTTATTGATGAAAGTATTGACAGATTCCATGCTAGTAACAGTGGGGTAACCCCTTACCTTTGTGTCGATCTAATTGACTCCATGAACATAAATGCACCTTTTGGTGTTGAATTCGTACCCTCCTTGCTGCCAGTCATCCCATGCAACTTCAGACCCCACGTCGGAGCTTTGGATGCTTTGCCAGCTTACTGTCCCTTCTGTCGTCAGGTTGATGTAGTCTTCTCTTTTTCTTGTTTTCATCTAAAACAGTTAGTCTAAGAGTTCTGCATCCTCTCTAGTGTCGACGGTCTCTGTGTACCGAGGCCCTTGATATGGATCTAATGGCTGAACCACTCTATCTTCACCATCTTCAAATATCATGTGCTCTTTCCTGTGTAGTTATCGAATGCCCAAGCGATCCCTAACAAAGTTGGGTACGAGTCTTTACCACCCATGATATCAATTACCTTGAAATCAGTATAAGTCTTTACCCCTATCACATCCACTTCAACATCTTCTATTCTTCCCACTGGCACAATACAATATTTATTTTCCATTCGTAATTGTATGGGGGGGAATTCCAACTTAGGCTTGCCCATCGCTTCCCATGTTTTTCTTGGTAATATATTTACATCTGAACCTAATTCCAGCATCGTGTCCCTTATTTGGAATCCTGCAACTTGTTCATATATTTGGAATTACTTCCCAGTTCTTCTTTTGTTTCTCTTCACCATTCTGACATGCCTTTCTGGAATATCGGGCTTGCATGTTCCATTCCTCCTCCCACTGTCGTTTTCAAGTTTTGCTTCATATGTTTCATTATTTGTAAATCATTCAAGATTCTGAAGAATATTCTGAACCAGTCTTCTATCAGTGTACCTTTCATTGCAGCCTTTCGTCCCTCCTTCATTGGTTGTATTTGCTGCAAGTCTCTGTGGGTCCCTAATTTTGAAAACGTCTCCACCGCTTCTTTGAAGTATTGTTTCTGCTGCTCAAAGTCATAGGATTTCTTTGGTGATTCCTGTTTGATCAGATTTAATGGTTCCCTTTCTCTTTCATCTTCCTCTGTCTTCTTTCCTCCTCTAGTTATTATGGCCACACTTGGTAAAGGTTGTGCTTCAGCTGATATCGATTATGCATTGACCAAGTTAGCGCTTTGCTGCATGTTTCTTTCTTCCCATCTTTTGATTAATTTGGGACAGTCTTCTTTGGCATGTGTGTTTACTCTGCATTGACAGTACCATGGTATTCTTGGTAACGGGCATTCCCTTGCGACATGTCCCTCTTGATCATAGTTGTAACATCTTAGGGGCCATCTTCCCCCCATCCTGCCCCCTCTCATTCCTGCTGAACCCTTAGTTAAACTGAGAGGGGGGGGGGGTGAATTAGTTTAACACATTCATGATCTTTTAAACCTTTTATTAAACCTTATTTACACCTTCATTTCATTTCCAACTTAATATGTGAGTAATCTTAGAATGTGATCAACAAGTATTAATATAATATAACAGCAGACTTAATATGAGAGCAACAAGTATTAAGCACATGATATAAATCAAATCAACACATAAACATCATGCACAGAGACACCAGATATAAGTGGAAACCCATAAAGGGAGAAAACCACATCTTATTATTGTTGTGATGCAAAGGCAAGCTCCAACTCCCTCTCACCACTGTTTTTCTGCATGCATCAACCTACAGGAGGCTCCAACCTCAATTCTGCAAGCTACAACTTGCAAGGAAGCACCAACTTCCTTCAATTTTCTGCAGGCACCAACCTACAGGAGGCTCCAACCTCAGTCAAATACAACTGACAGCTATCAAGCTACAACTTGATAGGGAAGATCCAACTTCCTCAATTTATCAAATTGAATGTTTGCTGATTTACCTCAGATATCAGCTCTGTTCTGTAGCTTCTATTTCTGCTCTTCTTCTCTTAATCTTCTCTGCTTCACCCTTCAATATTCTGCCCTCTCTATATTTACTCTCTCTAATCTCTCATGTGCATATCAATGTGATATTATATATAGAGTTCCTCACATGACTGTTTGTATTTCATAAATAATTTGGAGTGAACAGTCATGACTCTTTGGCTTCTGTCTTCTCATTCCTTTATCCAACTCATTTTTAAAATTATAACAATATGTACAAATTTCCATGCTATAGTGGGATTTTGTCTTTTCCTTAGGATACTTGCCTTTGCATCACAAACAATATAAACAAAATATTTACATTTTCAGTTACACATTTCAATACCACTCAGCTCCTTTTCTGAACCTTGGCTTTACTGGATTTGTCTCTTCTGTTACTGTTGAGTGGCTGTTCTATATATCTTGGTTCACCTTTGTGTTTATTTATATGTTCACTATACTTGAGTGCATTACCATCTCTGTTCTCGGGCTACCTGTCTACATTCTCTGTTCATACATGAGTTTAAGCACAATTGCTTGAAGCTCACATTAAAATTTCAATTCATTTTTCTTTTGTACCATATTTCTTCCGCTGTCTCTAGTTCTTTCGTTCTTGCAGGCTCTTGTAATAAACCCAATTTTCAGGCTTTTGTAGTAAACGCAATCTTATTACATATATGTTTCGACTTTAGCACAATATATATATCGTCACGTATGCATACTCCCGATTCAAACTATTAATAAACTATAGCTTTTGTTTTGCGCCCATAATAAATATGGTCATTGTTATATAACCTTTGTTAAACCCACGGACCTTAAAACAACGCACAATATAAATTAAGGCGGGGCCTAGTGCTAACCAACGGCGATTGAACTCCACGTTCCATCGCGCCGCAACATCCAATGCGACGGGATGTCGCTCGGAGCAGCACGAGAAATAGCGCGAAAACGCGCGCAAGTTATCTTCGCGCACCTTCCAAACACAACCACCGTTCGATGGCATCTTCCCAGATCAACAGTATGTATCAATATCGCACCGCGTCTTTGGTCGATGGTTAACGCACAATGGCGCGCAGTGGGAGGCGGTTTTCCGTGGGTCCACCTCGCCACGTGTCGAATGATCTATGGAATCGCTCCCAACTCCTCAAATACCGCCCACCGTGTAAAGATGGTGCGATGAAAACCATAAACTGCCGTCATTGTTCATCTGGTCATGGTTCCGCTCTTCTACACAGGGTTCTGGTCTCTTCATTATGTTTTATAAACCCATTGGGTCCGGAACTTAATCGCAATCGCAAGTTCCTGTATGGACGTTCTGCTCCCTTTATATTCTCCGATGCGATTAGATTGTTTCGATGTGATCATGCTAGACTTCAAATACTTGTTACTCATGGTTTATAAGCCCATCGGGTCCGAGCTCTCAATCGCAATCGCAATTCTTTGGTTTATGCGTTCTGCTGCCTTGTTTTTCTCCGATGCGATTTGGTAAGAGGTCCCACCATATAATACTTTGTTTTATGTGCTTATATAGGCTTTGAGTCGATGCGATTAAGCCAGATTTCAAACTTATCAAGCCACTGTTTATATGCCCATCGGATCCGGGCTCTCAATCGCAATCGCAATTCTTTGGTTTATACGTTCCGCTGCCCTTATAATCTCCGATGCGATTGAGTAAGGTGTCCCGCCTTATCGTACTTTTGTTCTTTGAATCTCGCACTACATTTGGCTATACATATGTATATATAATAAATCATGCATGTATAATAATATATACACTCCCGTGGTATACGTTGGGAATAGAGATTTACATATATATATATATATATATATATATATATATATATATATATATATATATATATATGCTTTGCTGAAGAATCTTTGGAAGTCCCTTGTATCTTCCGGTGGGGTATGCGATTCTCGGAATTTTATATATATCCTCCCGAACTGTGGTAGTATTTCTCGGAGATAACTGTTTCTGTCTGCTTTCACTGTGGCACCTTGTCTGTAAATGTACTCTTCCTCTATTCTTCTCCGCTGACCTTCAACTACCTAGCCTGCCACTTTTCCTTGTCTGACACTGCTCCTTGCTCCTGACGCTTCTCTAAAAATGCCTCTTCTTCATGTCTCCTACATTATGAATAGTTTAGGTGTTGCTCCTGTCTTTACCTTTGCCATCAATGCCAACATTTCCAACAGTCTCCCCCTTTGGCATTGATGGCAATACACTTTTTCTGTTTGCATACACTTTGCCTGCTCTTCCTCCCCCTTTGACATCAATGGCAAAGGGTTTCACATCTCATAGTGTAGATTATGTCCTTTAATCCTATGTTTTTATCCTTTTTCAACATTTTGTACATTTCCTCTCTCTGAGATCTTCTGACTTTATACCTTTCTGCTCCACACTGTTGATTAAATCTAAAATGCTGACGCTTTAGCCTTTTCATTGACTCCTTTATGCTGGATGTATTCTTTCCATAATCCTTTGATCTTGAGGACCTGATTCATGCTTCCCTTGTTGGCTGATCTCCCCTTGGAATGATATTTTCATTTCTGTTATCCCCCTGAAACTGTGCTTTCTCTTTATATAAGAGAGTAGCATCTACAGATACTACCCCTAGTTTATCTCTCAAATATTTGAATGGTTCTCTAGCAAGAGATTTGGTAAATATATCCGGTGTTTGTTCTTTTGTTGGCACATACTCCAGCTTCACTATCTTCTGAGCCACTTGTTCTTGGATAAAATGATACTTGATTGGGATATGCTTAGTTTTTGAGTGAAGCACAGGATTTTTAATATACTTATAGCACTTGTATTATCACATTTAATTGAGATAGGTTCATTAATGCTTACCTTCATGTCTTGAAGAGTCTGCTTCATCCACATGACTTGTGTACAACATGCTGTTGCTGCTATATATTATGCTTCTGCAGTCGACAAAGAGATAGATGTTTGTTTCTTACTTAACCATGCCAGTAGACTTTCTCCTAGAAAGAAAGCACCTGTGTGCTTATTAGCACTGCATCATCAGAACGGTAGCCCCCATCTTGCATGCAGTAGCTAGGTTGTCAAGTTGAAGCTTTTGCCTTTAGGATACCAAAGTCCATGTGGGTGTGTGGGATCAACAATCTTCCTTTTCACAGAAAGTGGTATTTGTTTGAGTGTGTGCCGTGTCCGTGCCTTCGTCCTCTTCCTGGCCGTGATATCCAGTGTTGATCATCAGACTGCGTTTCATTATCATGGATGTAAATTTTGGACTCATGGAGGCCATCATCAACACACGGCTTGCATCCCGTGATCATACAGTGTTTGTTGATACATGGGCAGGGCTGCTTTTAAGTATTTTTCCTGAGAGATGAATGTGTCTGTGTTCTTTTGCTGAATTTGAAGTCCTAAGTAGAAACTGAGTTCTCCAATCATGGACATCTCAAACTCTGATTTCATCTCCTCAACAAACCCTTTTGCAAGTTCGTCTCTGTTGCTTCCAAACATAATGTCATCAACATATACAACAACAATCAGGAGTTCATCTTCATGGGCTTTTATGTATAGATTGTCGTCTACTCCACCTCTCTTAAAGCCTTGTTTTTGCAAATATTTATCTAGTCTTGAGTACCAAGCACGAGGAGCCTGTTCCAGTCCATAAAGAGCCTTTTTCAGTCTACATACATAGTCTTCTTTGTATGTTAATGAGAAGTCTTCTGGTTGTTCCATGTAGACTTCTTCTTCTAAGTCTCCATTCAGAAATGCATATTTTACATCCATTTGATATACCTTGAAGTTTTGGTAGCATGCAAATGCTAGGAACATTCTTATAGCTTCCATTATGGCTATAGGGGCAAATGTTTGATTGTAATCAAGTCCTTCAATTTGTGAGTATCCTTTGCAGACCAGCCTGGCTTTATTCCTGATTACTTGTCCTTGCTCATTCATTTTATTTTTGAATACCCATTTTGAACCAATGATATTTTTCTCAATTGGTCTAGGAACTAGTTCCCAGGTATTGTTCTTTTCAATTTGGTCCAATTCTTCATTCATTTCTTTTACCCAAGACTTGTCCTTGCTAGCTTCTTCAAATTTCTTTGGCTCTATTTGTGACAGCATGGCTATGTATACTTCTTCAGTTTGTTCTGTTAGCTGCCTTCTTGTCTGGACCCCTGCTTTCTTATCTCCTATGATTTGATCTTCGGGATGATTCTTCTGAGTGTATCTTGAGGGGGCTTTCGAGCTCAGCTCTTCATCTTCTGTAGTCTTGCTTGTTTCATCATCATTCTGGTCTTCTTCTTCATGGTTATCTGATGGACTGCAACAGTCAGTATCTCTTGTATTGTTTGGAAGTTCTTCATCAAATCTCACATCAATGCTTTCTACTATTTTCCGAAGAGTCTTGTTGTAGCACCTGTACCCTTTACTTTTGGATGCATATCCTAGAAATATCCCTTCATCTTCTCTTGCATCAAATTTTCCAAGATTTTCATCATTATTCTTTATGTAACACTTGCTTCCAAAGATTCTAAAATGTTTGATTGATGTTGGTTTCCCATGCCATAGTTCATAGGGAGTCTTGTCACTGCTTGGCCTTAAGTGAGCTTTATTAAGGATATGCACCGCTGTGTGTACTGCTTCTGCCCAGAAGGTTTAAGGAATATTCCTTTCATGCATCATGGCTCTGGCTATTTGATGTACATACCTATTTTTTCTCTCTACTACTCCATTTTGCTGAGGTGTCCCTGCCATAGTAAATTGTTGTTTTATGCCATGTTCATTGCATAGGTCTGCAAAGTCATAATTAGTGAATTCACCTCCTCTGTCTGATCTGATGCATTTCAGCTTGCATCCTGTCTGATTTTCTGCTAATGCTTTAAATATTTTGAATTTGTCCAGAGCTTCCAATTTATTCTTGAGAAAAGCAACCCATGTCATTTTGGAGAAATCATCTATTATCAACATGAAGTAGGATTCTCCACTTGGTGTTTTAGTTCTTGCAGGTCCACACAGATCCATGTGCACAAGCTGGAGTGGTCTTCTTGTTGACAACTCCTCTTTGGCCTTAAAGGATGTGCGGTCTGTATACCCAATTGACAAGATTTGCATATGGTATTAGAAGGCCTCTTTATTTCTGGCATGTCTCTGACAGCTTTATTCTTGCTTAGTCTGATGATGTGATCGAAGCTGAGATGTCCCAATCTTTTATGCCATAACCATGACTCCTCAAGTTTTCTAAGATGGCATGCTTCATCTTCCTCTTTCACAATGTAAACATTTCTCTTTGTTCGAACACCTTTGAGCAGAGTCTTACCTGTGGTGCTTGATCTGACTTCACAGTCTTTTGCTCTAAATAGAACTTCGCAACCTTTGTCACACATCTGACTAACACTCAATAAATTTTCTTTCAGCCCATCTACAAATAGTACATCTTTGGTCTTTCCTCCGCCATTGTCTATGATGACTGAGCCTTTTCCCTTGATCTTACCTGATTTGTCATTGCCAAAAGTGACATTGCCAGATTTATTTTCATCAAGAGTTATAAACTTGCTTCTGTCTCCAATCATGTGTTTTGAGCAGCCACTATCCAAATACCACTGACTTTTCAAGTCTTGAGTAGTTAGAGCCAAGTCACATTTATTCACCTTCTTTATCCATTGGAGGCACCCTTTTGTTTGGTATCTTTTGTGAGGAGATGAACTATATCTTCTTAGAGGACATTTGGAAGGTATATGTCCAACTTGATTGCATACACAACATTTGATCATAATTTTTGTAGAATTATGTGTATGAGCAGAATTTCTTTGATTCATAAACCTCCTTGAGGTGTTAAACTTCAATCTTTGCCCATACTTTCTACACTCAATGATTTTATGACCAAATTCCTTACAATAAAAGCAGTAACCATAGAAGTTATTTGCATACCTGATGTAAGGTTGTCTCTTCCATTTGTTTGCTTAAGGAAGTCTCTTCAATGTTTGCATATTTTGCTGGTTTGAATTACTTCTCCTTGCATGACAATATGCAGCAATGTGTCCTAGCTTGAGGCAAGCATAACAGGTGGCATTCTTCATAGGAGGGAAGAATCTCCTTTGATGGTTTCCAAATTTTACATACTCAGGGGTCTTAGTATTTATTTCATTCTTTGCTACTAGTGGTTTCTTCTGATCTCTGTCTTCCTTATTGCAGATTTCTTCTTTTGTAGGAATTGTTTGAGCTGCTTCATCATTCTTCTTTGCTTTTACAAAAATAATCTCTTTGTCAACCTTTTCTTTTTCTTTACTTGATTCTCCGTCATAGCCTATTCCAGTCTTTATCATAGGGGATCTTTGACCAACTATAATTTCATTCAACTTACTAGAGCTTGTTGTATGAGAAGAGTTTATAACCACTTTCCTTTGAGCATTTTCTAATTTCTTCCTGAGACATACTACTTCTTCTTCCAACTTTTCTTGTTCTTGAGTTTTTTCTTTGATTTGCTTAAGTAACATGTCCTCTATCTTCTTGGCTTCTTCAAGCTCTATCTTTAGCTACTTAAGGACTTCTGAACTCTGTTCTTCTCGTACATACTTGAGGAGAATGTCCTTTTGTTTTCTGCATTTCAGTTTGAGTCTATCAATCTCTTCTAGAGCACTTCTTAGCTCCCCCTCAAGGTCGACTTCACCTTCTTCTTCTTCATCTTATAGAAAGAGACCTTCAAGTTCTTCTATGGCCATTAATAAGAATTCATAGGTTCCTTCTTCACTTGAGGATTCATCTGAATCTTCAGATGTGCTGCTGTCTTGTTGAGCATAGAAGGATTTTCTGCTGAACTTATTTCCTTTCTGCCAGTTCTTTGATTTATTTTTCTCTGACTCTTGAGCCTGATTCCTTACTTTCTTGTGAGGAAACTTAGCAGCATAGTGTCCCACTCTTCCACAATTAAAGCATTTGAAGGAGAGTTTACCTTTGTATTTACCTGAGCCTCTATCCAATTTCTTGACAAAATTTGCCTCTTCTTCATCCGAGCAAGAGCATATGTCTCCCTCTTCTTCTTTCTTCTTTTTTGTTTTAAAGGTTGCTTACCTCGTGCTTGGCTTTTTCTATGGGAGCCTCATTTCATAGGCTGTTATATTTCCAAGTAGCTGGTTCATGGTCAAGGTCTCCCAATCAGATGTTTCTTCTATTGCAGACACCTTTGGATTAAACCTGGATGGAAGAGATCTTAGAATCTTTTGCACAATTATACTTTCTGGCATTTTTTCTCCAAGAGCTTTCATATTGTTAATAATTTATGCAGCTTTTAGGAAGAAACTGGCAATGTCTTCATCATCATTCATTCTTAAGTTCTCAAACTGGGCTCTATAGACTTGAAGTTTGGCAGTCTTTACTTTCTTGTCTCCCTCATGTATGTTCTCAAGAGTATCCCATATTTCTTTGGCAGAGTCTTTGTGCATTACTTTAATAAATTCTGCTTCACATAATCCATTCAAGATGGCATTCATGGCTTTTGCGTTAGCCACAAAATCTTGTTTTGTTTCTTTTTCTGTGTCAGTTGCCTTTGGGACATATCCAAATTCCACAGCAACCCAAACTTCTATTCCTAGAGACATTATGTATGTCCTCATTCTGATTTTCCAGAAAGCATAATTTTCACCAGTGAAAAAAGGGGCTTTATTGGTTGAACATCCTTCTTTACTAGCCATCCTGAGAACCCAGGATCTCCTTTTAGTTGCTAGACTGGTACAAAGGAACCTGCTCTGATACCAATTGTTGAACCCTTAGTTAAACTGAGAGGGGGGGGGGGTGAATCAGTTTAACACATTCATGATCTTTTAAACCTTTTATTAAATCTTATTCACACCTTCATTTCATATCCAACTTAATATGTGAGTAATCTTAGAATGTGATCAGCAAGTATTAATATAATATAACAACAGACTTAATATGAGAGCAGCAAGTATTAAGCAGATGATATAAATTAGATCAACACATAAACATCATGCACATAGACACCAGATATAAGTGGAAACCCATAAAGGGAGAAAACCACATCTTATTATTGTTGTGATGCAAAGGCAAGCTCCAACTCCCTCTCACCACTGTTTTTCTAGAGGAATCAACCTACAGGAGGATCCAACCTCAATTCTGCAAGCTAAAACTTGCAAGGAAGCACCAACTCCCTTCATTTTTCTGCAGGCACCAACCTGCAGGAGGCTCCAACCTCAGTCAACTACAACTGACAGCTATCAAGCTGCAACTTGATAGGGAAGCTCCAACTTCCTCAATTTATCAAACTGAATGTTTGCTGATTTACCTCATATATCAGCTCTGTTCTATAGCTTCTCTTTCTGCTCTTCTTCTCTTAATCTTCTCTACCTCACCCTTCTATATTCTGCCTTCTCTAGATTTACTCTCTCTAATCTCTCATGTGCATATCAATGTGATATTATATATAGAGTTCCTCACATGACTGTTTGTATTTCATAAATAATTTGGAGTGAACAGTCATGACTCTTTGGCTTCTGTCTTCTCATTCCTTTATCCAACTCATTTTCAAATTATAACAATATGTACAAATTTCCATGCTATAGTGGGATTTTGTCTTTTCCTTAGGATACTTGCCTTTGCATCACAAACAATATAAACAAAATATTTAAATTTTCAGTTACACATTTCAATACCACTCAGCTCCTTTTCTGAACCTTGGATTTATTGGATTTGTCTCTTCTGCTACTGTTGAGTGGTTGTTCTATATATCTTGGTTCACCTCTGTGTTTATTTATCTGTTCACTGTACTTGAGCGCATTACCATCTCTGTTCTTGGGCTACCTGTCTACATTCTCTGTTCATACATGAGTTTAAGCATAATTGCTTGAAGCTCACATTACAATTTCAATTCATTTTTCTTTTGTACCACATTTCTGCCACTGTCTCTAGTTCTTTCATTCTTGCAGGCTCTTGTAATAAATCCAATCTTCAGGCTTTTGTAGTAAACCCAATCTTATTACATATATGTTTCGACTTTAGCACAAGATATATATCGTCATGTATGCATACTCCCGATTCAAACTATTAATAAATTGTAGCTTTTGTTTTGCGCCCAACATAAATATGGTCACTGTTATATAACCTTTGTTAAACCCACAGATCTTAACAACGAGAAATAGAAATTAAACTGGGGCCCAGTGCTAACAATCGACCCGATCGGAGGGCTCACGTTCCATCGCGCCGCAACATCCAATCCGACGGATATCGCTCGGGCAACTTGCACGAGCAATAGCGCGCGATGGCGCGCCATACTTGGGTTATCCTTCGCGCACCTTCCAAACACAGCCACCGTCCGCTGGCATCTTCCCAGATCAACGATATGTATCAATATCGCACCGTGTCTTTGGTCAATGGTTAACGCGCGATGGCGCGCAGTGGGAGGCAGTTTTCCGTGGGTTCACCTCGCCACGTGTCGAATGATCTATGGAATCGCTCCCAACTCCTCAAATACCGCCCACCATGTAAAGGTGGTGCGCTGAAAACCATAAATTGCCTTCACTGTTCATCTGGTCACGGTTCCTCTCTTCTACGCAGGGTTCCAGTCTCTTCATTATGTTTTATAAACCCATCGGGTTTGAAACTTAATCGTAATCACAAGTTCCTGTATGGACGTTCCGCTCCCTTTATATTCTCTGATGCGATTAGATTGTTCCGATGCGATCATGCCAGACTTAAAATACTTGTTACTCATGGTTTATAAGCCCATCGGGTCCGGGCTCTCAATCACAATCGCAATTCTTTGGTTTATGCGTTCCGCTGCCTTGTTTTTCTCCGATGCGATTTGTTAAGAGGTCCCACCATATAATACTTTGTTTTATGCGCTTATATAGGCTTTGAGTTGATGCGATTAAGACGGATTTCAAACTTATCAAGCCACTGTTTATATGCCCATCGGATCCGGGCTCTCAATCGCAATCACAATTCTTTAGTTTATACGTTATTCTTCCCTTATAATCTCCGATGTGATTGAGTAAGGTGTCCTGCCTTATGGTACTTTTGTTCTTTGAATCTCACGCTACATATGGATATACATATGTATATATATATGCTTTAGTCCTTTGTATATAAAACACAATATATACTTTGCCGCTGGAGTATACGATTCCCGGAATGTGATATATATATATATATATATATATATATATATATATATATATATATATATATATATATATATATATATATATATATATATATATATATATATATATATACTTTGCTGCTCCAATCTTTAGTGTATCTTCCAGTGGGGTATGCGATTCTCGGAATTTTATATATATCCTCCAGCTGGGGTAGCGATTCTCGGAATAATGGTTGTGTCTCTGCCTCTGCTGCTTTGTCTCTGTAAATGTACTCTTCCTCTGTTCTTCTCCGATGACCTTCAACTTCCTAGCCTGCCTCTTTTCTTTGTCTGATGCTACTCCTTGCTCCTGAAGCTTCTCTAAAACTACCTCTTCTTCATGTCTCATGCATTATGAATAGTTTAGGTACTGCTCCTGTCTTTACCTTTGCCATCAATTCCAACCTTTCCAACAATTTCTAGTCCTCCTCTTCCCCGCGGAACCTTGTTACTCTGTAGGAGGTTCTATCCAACCTATCATCTAGTGCATCCAAAGCTCTACATTGATCTGTGTGATGGGTCGTTGAGGCACAAAACTCACTGTAGACATTATTCAGGATAGTTGAGTACTTTTTCAATATGGGACACAGACGTGGAGGGTGGCCAACTCCTTTGCAAATCTCACAATATTCATTTGAATTTGGGGTCTTCTGGTTCAGAAATCCATGGAAATGTGGTTTCCCATGATATAGTCCCTGCGTATTTACTTGTGCAACTACTTCCACTGGAGACGTCCCTTCAAGTCCTGTTGATGATGTTCCAACAGTGGTTCCGCGCAACCTATGACACTCAGAGACTAAATTTCCTTCTAGCAAGAAATATGTGCACCATACATTGGGTCACATTGGCTGTGTTGGTTTCATATCCTTGAGTTTCTCTTTCGGGCTCGCAATTTGGTGTTGTAGTCCCAGTATGGAAGGGTCCTGAGCGGTTACCACTCCCCTCAATTCTTATGGGTACTCGGCCATTACTTCGATTTTCATTGCCTGCTTCAGGACATCTTGGAGTGTATCAATCTTCTGTTGCGTTAATGGCGTCCTAGTAAGAGGTAGAAGGGCCTTGATGAACCAGTCACGTTGATGATCCAGATCTATCGGGTAACTCAGTTTCCCGATTACATCCTTAAATATTCTCACTAAGTCCCAAGCGGTCTTTCCTTCTCTTTGATTTATCTCCCATAACTCTAATAACCCTTGTTAATTAGTCTTTAGTAACTTAAAATCTTGCACAAATTCTCTTTTAACGTCATCTACGACTGGCTTCTGGTGCACCTCAGATCATTTGATGAATCACCATAGTGCCTTTTCCTTGAGTATAGCCTTGAATTCAATTAACTTAACAACATTTGGCAGCTAGCGAGCTCTCCAGATCGCTTCGTATAGATACCAATTTTGTTCTGCATCATTGTATCCTTTCCCTGAGAACTCTAGATATCTAGTAAATGACCCTGCCATTTCTGTCTGTGTAGGTGGAACTAGTACGAATGCTTTCTTTTCTGCTTGATAGATTCCTCTACTAGCACTACTGCTAATGTTTACTTGCACTCTAGATTGAATACTATGTAACTTGCTTGAATTTCACAAATTTATCAAAAAATTATTGGGCAGGTGATAGAGTACCATGGGAAGGTTAGAACAAATGCTACTTGGAATTTGGAGAATAGGATTACCTTGTATTATGGCCGTCAATATTTATTGAAATAGTTGTTCCATCACAACGTGCAACTCAACATCACAATCGTTCTCGGGGCTTGTGTCCTCCCCTCCATTGGAAATCTCTCCCTTCTCTTCTCGGGATGGGCTCCTATGAACCTGTATAACTTCTCGAGCGGACCCCTCCATTCCTATAGGCCCTATCTCAGCTCCTCTCTCCACTGTCATCTACGACACCTCTTCTTGTTGGTGTACATTTTTCTACTTTTCAAACTCCCGTATTGCCCTCTCTTGCCACTTCTCGGCAATTTGCGCCCTCCAATATGCTCTTAGATCTCTTAACTTGCTTGAACTCCCAGCATCCATCTCCCTAGTTCCCCCTTTTCCCTTTTTGTAGCATTTATCCCTCAAGTCCTTCCCCCAGTACTAGGGGTTTAGGCTTCCATCGCGGGACTTTGGAAAGCCATTAGTCCCTCATCCACCATCAGAGCCTTAATCCACAAAGGAATTTCCTTTAATAGCTTTCCCCGCAACCCATATTTAAATATATCTTATGCTTTAGCGAAGGGTTGATGACATTCAGTCGCAAACTCCACAATATATCCTTCTAGCGTAGACTGAACCCAAAAATTTACTATTCGGGTTATATCAGTATCTAGTTTGTGCAATTCTGTCAAATCTACATGCATCCAACTACGACGGGATCAATGCAATTCTCTAGGGGTTTCTTTAACCTGGAGTCTTCACAACCAGTTTTAGAACTTCTCGACAAAATATCTCTAAAAGATCTCATACAAGTCGCTCGCTGATTCAGAGAACATGATCTGATCTTTGATATTCCTTTCCTTTTTTTGTCAAAGCTCAGCATGTTGCGAGATGAATCGATCTACATGATTATCCCACCAACTTTGTATTTCCATTTCATAGATCCTTGACACCATGATTAGTCTCCGATATGTTTTCGGGTCCCAGCAATAGAACCATTTGTTGGCGAAAAGATGACTTCTAGGCAAGACCCAGGTTTGGGCTCAGAGGCCAACAATATCTCACTGTAATCTAGGACAACGTTGGCATTTTCACCTTGCTCAAAGGAGAGCAAGGAGTCTCACCCAAGGCATGTAGTGACCTTACTAATATAGGAGAACTAGAACCACAACATCACAGCAAAACTAGCCTTCTATGGTCTAATATCAATACGTTATGAGTATGCAGGAAAAAACTCTTAACACATTACATTTGATGAAAGAAATATCACAATGAATACATTAGGTAGAGCTATTAGAAGATTTTTAAATAATCCCGTAAGCACCATACATTGAAGGTCATTCATTTGATACATAGCTTAGGACCACAAAACACATCTCTGTATATTAATCTTTCAGTGTAGCACATTACATTCAGAGACTCCGCAGAGCTCGATTCACAACAACCCCCAAAAACCCAAAACTAACAGCCTGCTTCTTTCTCTTCCTTGCTTATCTATCACTTCTCTTAGCACTAGCAGTATTTGCTTCTTTTCTGCTTGGACGATTTTTTGTGCTCCACTGTTCCTCGTTCTGTTCCGCACTTAGCTCTGCTTCCTGGAGTATTTCTTCTCGTTTGTTGTCAAATGTTCTTTCCACTTGTGCCGCCGCATGTTCATGCTCTGCCACCTACCCAACAACTATCCGCAACCTGCAACGTCACTCTACCTCTCGCAACAGCTCTTGGCGACTTGCCTCGTCTGTAACTGATAGTCCGTAACTCAAAACCGGTTTCCTACCTTATCCAAAAACAAAGTCCCCAACAGACCTTTGTTTAAATGGCAACAAGAAATGGCTTCTAATTTAATTTTCCCTTAATTAAATTAGAAGGAAATTGTAATTCCACATCTTATGACAGATTGTACGAGTTAACTGAGTTAGGAAGGCTTACTTAGCTCAGTCAATTCGAGTTGAGGGTCAAACTAGAGGCATGTAGAGTTATCCCTAAGTTTTAGGGGGTATAGTTTCAGTTTATCTTGAGTTGTAATTAGTTAACTCAACTATTTGAGTTAAAATCAGTTTAACTAGTTCTAACTGAGAGATGAGATAGTGATAGGTCCAGTGAATTAAATATGATTTAATTTGCATGCTTTGATCAATCATATAGCTAATTATTCACTATAAATAGTTGTTTCATGTCAATTCTAAGGAAGTCCCAGTTGAGATTGGAGTTAAAGGGAAGATAACTATCAGTTGTATAATTAGAAAATTGTATAGGTCATGCGTGAGGTCATCAGGATGCCTTAGATGAATTTCGCAATCAATTGTTTGGAATTTCCTAATTAATCGGGGCTCAATTCCTCCAGGAATGCGTGATCAGGGATGGTCAGGAAGAGGAAAGGAAATGGTTAAATATTGGACCAAACTTGGTTAGATCGGTGTGAGACAGTCCGAGATAGTGCAGAGGTTTCTCAGGAAGGGAAATAGAATTGTACTATTTCATGTTCTTGAATTTATGAAATATACAAATAGTGGGGTTTTTAGATGAATCTTTCCCCAGATACATCTTTGTGCTGTATGATTGATATTCCTTCTCTTTCTTGTTCATGTGATTGTGTGATCGTAATTTCTTTCCGCAATTTGTAGAATTAATTCAATGTTTTGTTTTAGTACATTACAAGATTAGTTGAATATATTTATATATTTCTACATGGTATCAGAGCATGAATCACTATAGAAGAGAAGAACCAATTTTTTTTTTGAAGAGGTGAATCAAAGCTGCAGATTTATTCTTCAGGACCAACAACAGATCAAGGTGTCTTTCTCTCGATTGAGACTTGAATATGCCCTTGAGGTTAATTCAAATTACATAGCATGGAAAGATAGGATGGAGGTAGTGTCGGAGGACAACGGATTGAAGGAATTCATAGACAGTGATATTCCCCAACCCGCAACACATATGCTCAACTTCTTGATGCATGGAAGAAGAATGTAGCAAAGGTGAGAAGGATTGTGTTAGAAGGAGTTCGAGATCATATTGTCTCGAACCTCCATGGAAATGATACTCCATATGATATGTGGAAGGCATTAACAGATCTGTTTCAGAATAACAGTGACAACAGGAAGTTGGCACTGAAGGACAAGCTCAGAAATATCAAGGTGGAGAAGGGCAAAACGATCCTAAAATACTTGACAAAGTTCACTCAATGTCGAGATGAGCTTGGAAGTATTGGTGTGATAGTTTCTGAGGATGATTTGGTGAGCCTAAAACTTATAGGACTTACCAAGAACTGACATAGCTACCATGACTCGGTGAATGGGAGGGAGAAGCTACTAGAGTGGTAGCAATTGTGGTCTTAATTGGTATAAGAAGAGATTCGGCGGAACACTAGAGATGGATCCTCGTCAAAGAATGATGATGTGGAGAATTGTGCCTTGGCTGGAAAGGCGAAGAAAGGCATTATGGGAATTTTGAGGTCTAAAATGGGCCTCCTAAGGAAAATGTACAATCAAAATTCACTTTGTGAGAACCAATCACATTTTAGGGGATGACATCATCCCTAATGGTTGAGGTGGCATTGCTTGAGTTAAAGGTACTTACTTGTCACGTTCTCAATGGTGGATAAAAACTCATGGTTAACTATAGTAGTGCTCTAAGTACTTTTAAAGTCAAAGTAAAGTACTCATAATAAATGCCATTTCACACTTTTTGAATAAAAATATATTGTTGTCATTTCATATTTCTTGAAAGAAACAATGCATATCCCTATACATTTATTACATTATATTTATTTATATAGTATATTAATTACATGTTATCATACAATTTAAATAATATAAATATTAATTAATAGCATATAATATAATTACGAATTTATAAATTTATATTTATATTTTATTTTAAGTTCTTTTAATACAAATGACAAATGCATTAGTTGTTCAATGATAATGATTTTTTCTTGAAAAAATCATTCTTATTTATAGTCACATCAATACAATTTTTTTATTAATTTTATTTTGGTAAAACATTTGAATTGAATTTACCTATGGTTACATGGATTGTGGGGAAAAAAGTGAATTGAAAATTCATAAATATTATTTTATTGGTTTAGCTATTATTTTATTATTTCCCTAGGAGACCAATTTTAGACCTCAAAATTCCCCTAATGGAAAGGGAAGGCGTCCCATTCCAAATCGGATTCCGGTTAGGCAAGAAAGAAGCGAGACTTGTCAAAGGTAAAAAAAATTCACTATCATAAGATTGGACACTATGTTACAAAGTGTCTACACAAGAAGACCAACAAGAAACCCTCAGGAGGAGCGGCAGGTGAAGCACTTGCTTCATAGTTCAAGTTGGATTTAAACCTCATTGCATGGATCCGTGATAGGTTTTGTGTGGTGCTTAGATAGTGGATCTTCATTCCATATGGCCGACAACAAATAATTCTTCAGTAACTTGGAGGAGAAGGATCTCCAGATGCACATCGAGATGGGAGATGACAGGAGGTAAAACGCTACTGAAATAGGTACAATTACCTTTCATAGGGATTTAGGTACTCCTCTCACATTAAAATATGTCATGTATGTTCCTAGTTTAAAGAAGAATTTGGTTTTTGTTGCTATGTTGGAAGACTGTGGCTATGATGTGATATTCAGTGAAGGAAAGGTGTTCCTTCGTCACAAAGCCATGATACAGATGAAAAATACTGGGGTTCGAGAAAAGAACCTCTACAAATTGGATATAGAATACTATGCTTCGTTGAGCACGAAAGAAGAGAAGGTGAAGAGTCGAGACATCGGTGAGTTATGGCACACGAGATTGGGACATCTACACTATGGCGCTTTGAATATCATGCAACATATTTCTACAGGACTTCCTAAGGGTGCACTTGTGAAACGAGATACATGCAAACATTGGGTAGTATACCAAATCCACCTTTCATGATAAGGAAATCAGATCAAAGGCAATCCTTGAGATATTTAACTCAGACGTGTGTGGACCATTCTCGATAGATTCCACAGCAAAACACTTGTATTATGTGATTTTTGTAGATGTTTTTTCATGCAAGTGTTGTATTTTCTTCATGTAGAAGAAATATCAGACATTCTCCAAGTTTTGTGATTTCAAGGCACTTGTCGAGAAAGATACAGGGAAGAAGGTGAAAGCTCTTAGGAGTGACAATGGTAAATAATATGCCTCTAGAGAATTCAAGAAATTTTGTGCTTCAGATTGAATTCAAAGGGATTTGATAGCACCTCATAACCCACAACAAAATGGGGTTGCAAAAAGGAAGAAAAAAAATATTGTGGGAGCAGCACAAGCTATGTTGCATGATCAGGGCCTACCGTTTCATCTATGGGCAAAAGCATGCAATACATCAGTATTTGTATGTAACATAAGTCCTCATCAAATACTTGGGATGAGTACACTAGAGGAAGACTTTTCAGGTAAGAGACCAGATGTGTCGCATTTTAAAACTTTTGGTTCATCAGTTTATTGCCATGTGACCAAAGATGCCAGGAAGAAGCTAGAGCCAATAAATGAATTGGGGATATTTTTGGGGTATACTGATACACCTCATAACTATTGGGTGTACTTTCCAGCACAAAGGATGACATTGGTCAGAAGAGATGTGAAATTCAATGAAGAGAATGTCATTCGAATTTCCCTTGGGAGGGAGATTCATATGCATGCAGTTCAGGAGATCTTGGCTCCAAAAGAATAACCTCAAGATTTGGAGTAGCCAGAAGCATAGGTGCAGAGAGTGGAAGCACCCAATCATGCAGAGACATCTCGAGATGGAAGGAAGCGCACCAGAGAGGCTAACAGGTTGGTGTTTGATGCTAGAGAGAATGTGGGAGCACCCACATCACAACATAGACAGAGAAGGTCCCAGAGCAGTACACTGGCTACATGAATCTTATGAGCGAAGGTGTAGTGATAGATCCATCCTCTTTTGAGGAAGTAGTACAACAACCAATTTGGGTTGATGCCATGGTTGAGGAGTATGACTCCATTAACAGAAACAGTGCATGGGAAGTTGTACCAAAACCAGAGGGGAAGTAAGTTGTAGGATCCGGGTGGATTTAAAAGGTGAACAGGCTACAAATGGGAGTGTGGAGAAGCGAGAGGCCAAATTTTTTGGCCAAAGGGTACTCTCGGTGGAGGGGGATTGATTATGATGAGACCTTTACACTAGGTTGGAAGGTACTCATCAAACAGATCCAACTTTGCACTCTCAATGAAGATAGGATGGTTGATACATCAAATGGATGTAAATACAACCTTTCTCAATGGGGTGATTGAGGAAGAGGTGTACATTGAGCGGCCAAAATTTTTTGAGACCTTTGACAAATATTCACTGTGTGCGAATTAAGAAACCGTTGTATGGGTTGAAGCAATCACCTCGTGGTTGGTACACCAAGATCGACAACTATTTCATCGGGTTGGGCTTCACCAGAAGTGAATAAGATGTAAACCTTTACCATATTGTGGTAGAAGGTAAAATTTTGATCATTGTACTTTCGTCGATGATTTGATACGATAGGTGATGAGCATCTCATCGAAGTATTGGAAAAGAGGATCTTGAAAGATAATTTAAAATGAAGGACATGGGAATCTTGCACTATTTCCTGGGATTGGAAATATGGAAAGGATATGGGGAGCTATTTGTATCTTAGGAAAGTATGCCAACGAGATTCCACGGAAATCCCAAATGGAGGGAAGTAAACCCATGGAGACTTCTCTAGCGAGGAGCTGGAGGAAGGAAGATGCTACTTCGGGGTGAAGTAGTAGATATTATTGTCGATAGGCATCTTGTGGGTTCACTCATGTATTCGGTGAACACGTGATTTGCCCATATTTTATGTAGTTAACCATGTTATTCAAGCCATGGTTTAGCCTTTCAAGCTCTTTTGGAAGGCGAGAAATCATGTGTTGAGATACCTTAGAGGCACTACAAAGTATGGGCTATGAGTACCCAGAACGGACGAGAGGGAGTGAAGCTTCAAGGCTTCACTAATGCGAATTGGGTAGGGGAGTCGTCGCGACATGAAGAAGCACATCGAGGGCCATCTTCAACATAAGATCAATAACGAGTTTCCTAGTACAAAAAGTAAAGCATAGGTGAGTTGCACTCGGTTCGGCGGGCGCGTACATGCAGCGGCCAATCGGGCGGCATGTGAGGCCATTTGGATGAGGGAAGATACGTGTTGGTTTGTTTGGTTGATAGATGGATTTCGACGGTGATTTATTGTGATAGCCGAGTCGCATCAAACTCTCGATTAATCTAGTTCTTCATGACAAGTCCAAGCATATTGATATCCGATATCACCATCTTAGAGATTGTGTGCGGAGGTGGATTATGTCATTAGAGTACATTCCCATGGAGGAGTAGGATGCGGACATCTTAACGAAGGAAGCTGTCAAGAAGCAAATTCGAGTTCCATAAAGACAAGATTGGGGTAGCATACAATCCCTTTCATTTGTGAGGAGTGTTGAAATGGCAACTAGAAATGGCTTCTAATTTAATTTTCCCTTAATTAAATTAGAAGGAAATTGTAATTCCACATATTAGGACAACTTATGCGAGTTAGCTGAGTTAGGAAGACTTAGTTAGCTCGGTCAATTCGAGTTGAGGGTCAGAAAGCTGGAGGCATGTAGAGTTCTCCTAAGTTTTAGGGGGGTCCAAATGCATTTTATTTTTGAGTTGTAATTATTTAACTCAATTATTTGAGTTAAAAATCGATTTAATTAGTTCTAATGGAGAGATGACCTAGTGATAGAGTACGAGTGAATTAAATATGATTTATTCACATGCGATGATCAATCATATAACTAATAGATTCAATATAAATAGTTATTGCATGCTATTTCTAAAAAGAAGACCCGAGTTGAGATTGAAGTTAAAGGGAAGAGAACTATCGGTTTGCATAATTAGAAAATTATACGGGTCATGCATGAGGTCATTAGGACGCCTTAGATGAATTGCGCAATCAATTCTTTGGAATTTAATAGTTAATAAGGGCTCAATTCCTCCAGTAATGTGTGAGCAGAAAGTTTGGTCGGACGGGAGAGGCAAGGAAGTGATTAAATATTGGACCAAACTTGCTTAAGATCGGTTTTAGACGGACATAGATAGTGCAAGGTTTCTCGGGGAAGGGAAAAAGTATTATATTGTTTCATGGTCTTGAATTTATGCAATATACGGATATTGGGGTTTTTAGGCGAGGCTTTCCTTAGATACATATTTGTGTTGTGCGATTGAAATTCTTTCTCTTTCTTGTTAATGTGATTGTGCGATCGCAATTGGTTTTCACAATTTGTAGAATTGATTCATTGTTTTGTTTTAGTACATTGTAAGATCAATAGACTCTATTTATATATTTCTACAACATTGAGGTTGGAGGGAGATACTTCACTGATTAAATGGGAGGTATTTAAAACCCTCATAAAAGCTATCGAGTGTGTATAGTACCATTAGATTCATTGACACTACTTCAAGCAAAAGCAAGGGAAAAATGTATAGTATTACACCAAAGAATTTATAAAGATGGTCATAATGTTTGGTATCTCCCCAAATAACTTAGATTTACTCCTCAAATATCTTAGGGGTCTACACAACCATCTGTGGAAGGAAATGACGTTGTTCAAGTCCAAATCAGTGGACGAGGCTTGTATATAGGCACACTACCTAGAGAACATAGACCTGAAGAAATGGGAATCAAGTGGATCGAAGTAGAAGGAGCAAGATGATGCTTCTAAGGAGGGAAAAAGAAGTGGAAAGGGCGGGAAGATAAAAGATGGAATCCACAACACATTAGTGCAAAGATCCCAACAACCAATATAGCAATTGCAACATTGACAAGAAAATAGAGGAGAAGTGCTAGAAGTTGCATCCTAAGCTTAAATCAAAGAACAAAAGGAAAGACAATAAGGAGAAGAATCTCATGGCCATCAATCGAGCAACAGGTTGAAAGCAACTCGAATGTGGATGAGAAGATTATTTGTATGTCATTACGAGAAAGATGTGAATCAAGTAGCCTTCATCGATAAGAAGAGAAAGAAAAAAAACAAGGATGAAAAAATTGGTAGAATAAGTTTTTTTTACTCAACCTCTACATCACCTAGAGATATGAAGTTTTGTTTTCATTATTTTTTATGGGTATAAAAACATGTTAACCTTATTATACTATTCAATGTAAACATTTTTAGCACTAATTGAGAAAAACATTCGAAGGATTTTCAAATTTAAGGTCACACATGTGATAGGTTGGAACACTTAAAAGAATACTCCAAGCTTTAAGTAACCTAATTTAGATCCACGCAAGTGAATAACAATAATCAAGAACCATTTACACTAGAAAACATCAAAGAGTAAAAAGGTGTAATAAAGAAAGTATAAAATAACCTTTACATATAAGGAAAAAAAATGAGAGCAATGGTTAAATTTTTGCAAGCAATGTAATCTAAGTGACATGTATCCCTTCCCCAATTTATAGAAGTTTGAGTTTTAGTTCGACTTGTACCATAAAATTATTAAATGAATGTTAATGTTATATCCCTTGACACAATAAAAAACAAAAATATTTTACTTTATAAAATATGTGCAAGGAGAGTATATGCAATCAAATTTAACAACAATGGAAAAATAATGTTTTTTTTAAGTAATAACAAAGTACATAACCAAACCCAGCAATAAAGAAATGATAAGGATAAAAAAAATAATAGAACAAATATTTTAGTATTTCACTCAACCTCTTCATTGACATCACCTATAGATGAGAAGTTGTGTTTTTTGCTTTTTCTATATATAATACAAAAGAAAAAAATATGTTAGCATTGACATCACCTATAGATGAGAAGTTAGTGTTTTATTTCCTTTTTTCTACGTATAAAATAAAAAATATAAAACATAAAACATGTGAGAAGTTGTGTTTTATTTTTATTTTTTATATAAAATAAAAAATAAAAAATAAAAAACATAAAACATGCTAGTCTTATTGTATGATTTAGAGTATACATTCTATGCATCATGGGGAAATGTATTCCAAGGCATGTGATATCTTCCGTCACAAAGTGGGGCTTCAAGTAATTTAATTTGAAATTAAATAAGTAAAATAAATGTAGTAAAATAACCATTTTACACGCGGAAAGATTAAAAGTTAAATGAAAAAAAAAAAATATATATATATATATATATATATATATATATATATATATGACGAGAAAGAAGAATAAAAATTATGATCAAATTTATTAAATAATGTAACTTAATTTTAATCCAATTTATAAAGTAAATATGAAATTCAAATATTATATAAAACTATAATTTTAATTTAAGATTTTTTAAATGTATATCATATATTTTAATATTACTTGAAAAAATGTCATATATTTTAATATATGAATAGAAAATTAAGGAAAATAAAATTAAGGAGTTGGATTTAAGTGAAAAGTTTTTAAAATTTTTAGTTTTAATTTGGCGAAAAAAAATTGTGGTTAAATTTTGATTTGTGTTATTTTAAATTTGGGTTTTTTAATTGCATATAGGGATTCAACATTGTGAAAAAATTCATAGAACACTTTTATTGTACAAAATTCACCCATCAAAGTTTGTGATTTCAATGAATTCGTACAAAATTCTAAACAAATTAAATCCGAAAAAAATAAACCAAAAAACATTTCAATTTTTTTTGAAAAAAACAAAAACTAAAAAAAATTTCGCTTTAGAAAATACAAGTGAAGAGAAAATAAATACAATCAAACGGATACGATATGATATGATATTTTAACGTCCACGGAGACTTAAAATAGTCTATGGGACCACCAAATTCCTTGTTTTTTTGCCTTCGTAATTCAATCATTTTCTTACTCAAATTAATGATGGTGACCCAACCTTCTAACGGTTCCATCAGAAAAGATGAGTGCCACAAAATTCATGCTAACATACTAGGTAACCCCTTCGATGTCTCTGAAAGAGTCACATTCTAAAATGAAATGTTTTTATGATTCCATTGCTGAGAGGGTGCAAAAAGTACATACCCTTTCATCCCAAGCTTCTTTAGGTCTCTTCCATAGTCAGTTTTCACGCAAAGTTGATGTGAGTAAGTTCTTAATTCGAGAAATAAGAACCTTTGCTCTCCACGGACTGCTAGCTCAATGTATTTCTTTTTTGTTGGAGATCACAAGTGGGTTTGAATTCTTGAACATAATACTTCTTCTTTCTACCCAACTCTTTTCCCCCATATACCCTTATAGAACTTCTCTAGCACAAAAATCTTTAACTCCTTTGCTATTTGTGGGACATGCATTAAGGTAAATATTCCAATTTTGCATCCATTTGTTGTTTTGTCTCATCCATGATTTCTTTCTTTCACTCATACCTTCATTGAAGATAACTTTCGACCATCTACCTCCTCCCATTTGTCTCAATTCTTTTTAGATACCTTATAAGACGCACCATGGCAATTGCTTCGATGGGAGCTACCCATGTTTCACTCAACATTATCTCATAGGGAGCAAAACTTTTTATTTTGAACTTGCTCATGATCGAAGCATTTTTGAATTTTTTGAATTTGTTTCCATTTTGAAATAGGGGATCTTTGCTAGCCCTACAATTCACACCCATATAATATCCTTTGGACAAACTAGGAGTCCAAAGAGTACTTTGATCGTGTTCCAATCCCATAACTACGACTCTCTGCATCTATTTTAAAGTGCACATAATGCTTTCCACCCTCCTAAAATTATTTTCTTTACGCGATCACTCCCAATTAAACATGTTGTTGAAATCGATCTCGAGGTACTTGTATTCATCTACTTCTTCCAAGAATGTTGCCTTCAAAGATGAACATATGTTGGCTTTGCTTCCTTTTATTAGAGAAAATCATTATTTTTGGTCTTACTTGGTATTGGCTTGCATCCCCATCGCTTTACAAAAAAGCCTTTGCTCAGGCATATAGGTGCATACGCAATCCATGGGTTGATTTAGCAACTTGACACAAGATCATAGTCATATAGAAGAAGCTTTATCACAAACTCCCCCAATCGAACACCATTCCCACCTTGCAAATTTAGCTCCCACTCTTCCGGTTTGTCAATATATAAACCAAAAATGTTAGGGGGATTAAGGGCAATCTTGCTTGACTCACGATGTCACTTCTAAAACTTTTACGAAATGCCCTGCTTGAAGTTCTAATTTTGACTTTCACCTCTTCATAAAGCTTATGGATGGTAGCTCTATATTGTGAAAAGGAATTTCAAGTTCTTCCATTTTACGCCATAACTTGTCTCTAGGGACCATGTCAAATGCATTTTTGAAGTCAACAAAGCAACGAAATACTTCTTCTTTGCTCCCCCCAAACCTTTTCAACAATGTGTCTCGGTGTGATCCCATGATCTCTCTATAGAGTGCTTCGGCCTAAAACATGCTTGCTCTTTTTCCCTCTTTTCTTTTGCTTCTACCCACTTACGATTCTATTTTCTACCATGCCATTTGAAAAGCTTTGCAAACAAAGGATTGATCATAATGGTTCTACGGTTGGAAGGAATATTAATGTCTATGCTTTTTAAAAAGGGGAATTGCTAGACTAGTTGTCTAATCCCTTGGGAATCCTTGTTGAATGACGTTGTTGAATATTTCCATGATGTGGGGTGCCAAAATGTTCATTACCCATTTTAGATATTACTGCGAAGTTCCATAGGAGTCTTTTTCCTTCCACCGCTTTCAACTTTTTTAATTCTAGCCTCCATCTCCTGTCTTGTGAAAAGCTTTGTAGATGTGTTGATCATGGGAGGAGGCTCGGCCTCTAATTCTTTTTCATAGAGTTGCCTTGCATAGTCAAACCAACGATTGGGTTTTGTAATATTATTTTCAAATTGCTTCTTCCTTGGTTGAAGTGCACTGCCAAAATCGTTTTGGGTTATTCTTGCCTAGATATACTTGACTCTTCCCACCTTGTTTGTATGAACTCATATTTTTTCTTTTTTTAAAATCTACTTATAGAACTTTAGATTCATCTTCCCCTCTCCCTTTTTCGAGGTTCTCCTTACCATTTTGCATTCCTCATCGAACCACGCATTCACGGGAAAACAATTTGATTACGATTTTCCTACTTTTGCTCTTTTGCACTTCTCAAGTGCACCCCTAGATTATTTGTTAACTCATGGCTATTGAGGCTTTGGGGGACCAATTTTCTCCTTTTGAATTGATCTTCTCAACATAGTTTTTGAAAATAGTGCAATTTTCTTGTGTTAGAGGAATTTTGTCTCTTGATACCGAGCTATTAAAAACATTAGGGGTTTTCACTCCTATTCTATCTTTCTTCTAACCAAAGATAACTTTATATAAATTAAAAAAAAATATCAATAATTTTTTTCCTTTTCACTCAAACTCTTTTATGACCCGACTTACGTGCAAATTAATACATATGATCAGAAATTGAAATAATGCAATATAGGTTAAATATTTGCGTCATCTACATGTGAATCGAATATAAAATTCAAAAGTTTCTTATGAGCAAAGACTTAAAAAAAATCATTGACTTAGACTTTCGGTGCATTTACAATTAGACTTTTACGATCAAACGATGTTGTTAAAAATACCCGCGGCTTTGACTTTTTTTGTTGATAATTAAATTAATGTCCATTGTAACATAAATAATTGAATATTAGGCAAAATAAAAAAGGAAGAAAATAAATAAAATGGCCATGATTACCTAAAAAGTAGCGATAAAAGAAAGATTATGTACTCTACACAAATTAAAACTTTATGGGAAAATAAAAAGATGATAGAATCTTGTTCGTAAATTTTAAAAATAAAAAGATGATACCAACTCATGCCAGTGGAGCTTGTTCGTAAATTTTAAAAATTAATAAAACTGCCATCTGCCGTGCTGCTGTCAAGTCGCGTTGCATGTGTTAGGACGGCAATTGCTATTACATCCGATAAACCAGTTTGTGGCTGCGTGGCAAATAGCCTGACGACAACTGCCAAATTTTGAGTGGCGGTAAGAACGATGAGAACCCGCTCTCATTGGCTGAGCGAAAAATCGCATTTGTAAAGCCCATAAAGGGAACGCTTTCAGCGTAAAGATGATAGAATCTAAAAAAGGCAAATGACTTTAGAAACGTGTAAGGTATGTGCTGCGTGCATATTCCAAAAGTAGCAAAAATATGAAACTTTTTTTATTCCCCGTGTGATCAGTATTTTAAAGTGGCTCAGCCAGATAGATTAGGGCTACGTTAAAAACCTTAGTCCATATTTTTTCTTATAATGAATGTATTCATGGTTGGAAAGTAAAAGCAATTTGGGACATACAAGTGTAGTTAACTATTGCAAAATAGACAAAGTTTGTCCCTTTCTCCATAAGATATGTAAAATTTGAATGCATAACGTTGTTTAACAAGCGTAAAGAAAATATAAAATAAAATAAATTAAGTCCAATGTGATGTGCAAGCATAAGTATTGATGACCCAAATTGATCTCCTTATTGTTTTAGGTGTTTAGGTGGAAAGTTGTCAAAATAATTACACGTTGCCATTGCTTTAAGTCTATCAAGCTACTAAAGTAAACGGTTAATCATTATGCATGTTAAGGTAGAAAAGTTGGAATCTTTGTAAGACCAAGTATTTCAATTATAATAACAGGTTTATTACATGTTCGATGAAGTTGTTGTGGATTCAAAGGTAGTATAGGACATTATATTAGAATATCAAATTGGTTAGGTATTTGCTTTTATGAATTTGAACCAATTGATTCCCCTCACGTCCCTCTCAAATAGGTTCAAGTTTCAAGGAATTATGGTAGTTAGATTAGAGTGTACACCCGAAAGAAGAGGGGGAATATTGAAACAAAAGTGGCCTAAATATACAAATGTTTTAATAGCCTAAAGTTTCATTGCAAAAGCCAAATTTCTTCTCAAATGATGGAGTAGTTGTTTCATTGCAAAAGCCAAATTTTTTCTTAAATGATGGTCAATCCAATTAGAGTAGTTGACATCTTTTTGGATGTAGGTTCCAACTAGAGTAGTTGGAATCCTTTTGAATGATAGATTTTTATTGAAGTCTTAAAACTCATCCCTTCTTTTAAAGTTGTAGTTGAATCTAATGTGAAGGATAGATAACTATGAGTGACTCAAAAGGTGTGTTGAGGGTGTGTTGGACCATTAGCAAAATATTGGGTGGAGGTGGTGCCAACACAATAGTTAGATAAAGCACTAAAGATTATGCCCTTGGTATGGAGGATGGGTAGATATAATCGAGAGATGATTAGGACATAAGTCTAGGATTTGATGAGGTCATTGGAGTTTGCATTTATGGAAAAGTTATGACCTAGCTAACTAGGGTTTTGAGTAAGACTCCTTATATACAAGTGAAGAATGTAAATGTAAAGGCCTCAATTTTTCCTTTTTTTTGGAGCTAATTGGTTAGAGAAAGAAAGATAGAGATACTAGAGAAATATTAGATGTCAACTGAAATTGTAGGTATGAGAATTGTCATGGTCTAGGATTGTGGCTAAAAAAACTAGAGATTGTAATCTTATAACCCTAATGGGGTTGGTGATTAAGATTAATAGAATCACACCCCATCCCCCCCCTCAACTTCATTATTTTCTAGTGTGCTTTATTTATGGGGATTATTTTACTTAGGTTAAGCTACTTAAATTTCAACATGTATTTGTCCTTATAGCTTAATTATTGTTCCTTTTTATATGAATTCATGGAGTGTTTTATAGTTGTGAAATGGAACTAGAGAGAACATTTAGTTGATTAGATGGTTATTGAGTAAGTTGACAATGTTTATGCTTTCCTTGTTGTATTACTTGAGGCCCCACATGCCCAAAATGTCTTGGAAGCACTTCAAATGAGACTTTCCATTTCATGAGAGATTGAGAATACTAGTATAGACTACGATAACCCCCCCCTTGTTGGATGCCCTTATGGGCCCTAGTCTTAATTTTAGACAACACAAAACCATAATTTGGTTACACAAAGTTAAAATTGAGAAACTTGAGTTTATTAGAAATCTATTGATGAAATTTATAATAAACCATTTTTAATTAGTCAATATATAGCACCAAAATTTTGTAAAATGCACCAATAAGCCAAATAATCTAACAATAAAGACGTGTCGTACACATTGGGTATCATAATTGCAATGATCACATAGGGTGGTACATTTCATTCCTAAGAACAATGAAAAAAAATGAAAAGAAAAGTAACTAGTGTGGGTCTAGCTAATCACAACAACTTATCCCTTCAACGTCAAAGCTAACCTAAACTAAAATTTGTGACTAGTGTGACCTTGGTAAGATATGGATGATCAACAATATGTACCATATGAATCTTGGAAGATGAAAAAAATAAATATGCTCTACATTAAATGTGTGCATAGAATATGTTCTAAAAAGTTACTCAATTATGTGATAAACATTACAAAGGGGAAAATAAGTTGGTTTATCATGATTCCCCCTTTGAAAAACATGTTTCTCTTAATGTATAATGTGGGGTAAAGATTCTTGGCACTAATTAGAAAATGAATTCTAAAGCATGTAAAATATTAGGTCACTAGTGTGAAAAGTAGGAACACCTAAGTCATTTGGCTTTAACTTGGGTGGAATAGTTGTTATCCTCCCCCACCTAAGTTCAAATTTTGTAAAGTGACATGTTAATTTCATGAAAAGAGTAATCAATGTGGTGCTCTTGAATGAGTATATCAATGTGGCACTCACATGGTACCACTAGCCTCTCTCTTGCCTTTTAGGTAAGAGGGACGTTGATTTCTTTCATCGGGTGGTACCCAGTGCTAAAAAATAATTGTCAATTAGGTTTAACTTGGGTGGTTGGGCGGAGAATAGTGGTTATCCTCCCCACCCAAGTTCAACTCTTGTAAAGTGACATGTTAAGCTCTTGAAAAGAGTAATCTATGTGCTCTCTTAAATCAATATATAATGTTGTGTTGGCATGAGTAATGATAGTCCCTTACACTTTCCTTCAAGTTGAGAGAGAAGCTAATTTATCTCCATTGGTGGTCCACAATGCCCAAAAATTTTACTCCATGGAGACAAAGAAGAAGAAGACGAAGAAGTAAGAACACCTAAAAATATACTCTAAGCATTAGGTAACCTATTTTGGTGAGAACAAGTAAATAACTATAGTAGAAGGATCATTTTACACTAGGGAAGATCAAAGAGTAAAAAGGTGGAATGATGAAAGTACAAAATACTCTTTTTGTAATTTGTCGATGAAAAAAATAGAAGATTGGGAGGAATAGTGAGATTTTTTTTGAAGCAATGTGGCTAAATGATGGGATCTCTCAATTTAGCTTATGGGATCTCTCAATTTAGCTTATAGCTTAATAGTGAAATTTGAATATTAAGTAAAACTCTAACTTAATATACAATCATTAAATGTGTGATTTGTAAAAAAAATCAAAATATTTTTACTTTGAAAAATATGACTAAAGAGAAAATACGGAGACTTAAAAAAATAAAATAAAAATGACAAAATTAATAAAATAGGTCTATGTATTCAGAAGCCTATCAAAATCTATTACACATTATACATTTGAAAAATGAGAACACTTAGAAATATACTTCAAGCTTTAAGTAATATGATTTGGATCTTGGCAAATGTAAAATAATCATTTTTCATTAGGAAATATTAAAAAAGTTTAAAAAGAAAGCCATAAAAATATCTCATTGAGAAAGAAATATATAAACAATTGGCAATACTTTCAAACAATATCATGGCCCATGTAACATATACCCTTCAACTACATTGTGTTTTAACTATGAAAGTTGAATATTAAATGAGATTATTATATATATATATATATATATATTAAATACGTCTAATATGAAAATATATACATATTAATGGTAGAGTGGGGTGTTATTTCATTAATAATTTAAAACAAAATAAATAGATAGCATCAAATTAAATAGTTATTTAAAAAAAATATGATTAAATTAGATTTTTAACTCAATTTTTTTTTAATAACAACATTTTATTATTTATATAGTTATATTTGAGATTATTTCTATAAAAATATTTTTGGAAGTTTAGTTTAAAAAAACATAATAAAAATGAATTATTTATATAGAGACATTCTCGGTTGCAAAATAGAATAGATGTTGAGACAAGAGACCCACTTTCTCCCAATGATTTGACTGCTAAGTCTATGAAGACATACATACTCTATCTCTCCTACTCTAATCCTCTTGTTTTGAACTTGCGGTCTCTTAAGAGGAAAAATATACTCTTAACTAATTCAATTTAAGAAATAATAAAAATAATAAACCCATTCAGTTCAATTTCTTATATTGTAATTTTATTTTTATTAATACAATTTTTAAAAAAAATCTATGGAAAAATTATAATAAACTTGTCACATTAAAATAAATTAAAATATTAGGGATGTGGATGGCATTTAAGAGAGATGGGACGTCGAGTCACTTGGCGATTCTGGGTGGAGCTCGCGTGGGGTGGCCATATGGCCACTTGCAAATTAACGTGGCATTTAATCCCCCCAACACGCATGCCATTATCATTTTCAGCATTTTGCTTCTCACCACTTCGCTCTACTCGTCGGTATCCTATGACGTTTGTGCATTGTCATTTGACATGTTCTTGCACGCTTGCGGCTCTCCTCCCCCCGCGTACGGTGCATGCTTTCACACTTTTGTCTTTGCGGGCTAGGCCGCCGCACACTCGAGCCGGGTGCCTTTGCATGCCTCTGTTTGCCTCGAGACGGCGCCGGGTCACCATTTTTTCCCAAAGTGTTTCTTGCTCGAATTCTCATTTTTGTGCTCGGTCGGTCGGGTCTTTCTTGTCGCCTGCTGCATCCTACTTGCCCTCCTCTCCTGTGACCTTGCCCACTTGCCTACGTCACCATGTCGTGGCTCCATTAGAGAATGAGGTGTCGATGTGGTAGCGGCGGGGGTCGTGCATCCGTTCTCGGCCCTTCTACCGGCCCTCAGGCTCCTTCTCACCCGAGGACATCTCCACAGGGGTCATTATCCAGAGCTCGCGACCATGAGGCGAGCCAGGGTCGAGCGGGGCATGTGCACTTTGCACTGAGCTTCCCCGCCTCCTCACGTCGAGACTCCCTTGCATCTGATCCTCTCCCCGTCGTCTCCCCTGGTTCCCGAGCATCGGCTCGTCACCCGCCCCCTTCGTCGATCCTCCCAAGGTAGAATTCCGCTTCGAATGCTCCCTTGACAAGGCCCGTCATCAACTGCTTTATGTCTACGATTACCCTCGGAGAGGAAACGGTTAACCCAATCCTCCCCGCACTTGCCTCATCCCCTCGAGCTAAGGACGAAGCGATGAACTGCGAGGTGCCAGTGGAGACTAGGCGTGCGGCCGAGCAAGGAACACATGCGGGTGGATGTTGTCCACAAGGCTAGCAAATCCCGAAGAAAATGATGGCAAGAGATGACGAGTTTTGGTGCGAGATTGTGGAGGAACCTCCTTCTCAGCTCATGACCGGTGAACTTCATGACCCTACGGCCCACATCGGTACTACTGCTCAATCATCTTGGGAGATTTTTTTGTTTTTCGAGTTAAACTCTCTTACTGCCCAGAAAAGCAGCTGAATGCAATTTTAGTATGTTTATTTTTGTCAAGCTTGTATGGACAATACTGTCGATTTCCCTTGCAAGGGAGCGGCAGAGACTTATCTCTAAAGAGGGTGGTTTCCCACTCGGGGTAGTCCAAAGTTTTGTTTATCATGGCTATCAAGCCCGGCTCTCGAGCTTCCACGGTGAAGCTAAGGCGATTTTTATACCATTATGTTTTATAAATAGAATTAGCATTATTTAGACAAAAAAAAAAAAAAAATTAAAATAATGAATAATTGTGTTTTCAGAACATATAATTAATAAGCATATAAAAACTTAATAATTTTAATTAATAAACATATCATTAAATTTTTTTTAATATAGTAATGTAATGTATTTTAGTAGTCTTTAAGTGCGACTTTTTGGAAAATTTTCCAGTTTATTTTCGGATCTAATTTGTCTAAAATCTGGCAAGAATTTATTGAAATCACAACTTTGACGGGTGAATTCCACAATTTTTTTTAGTCAATTTTGGGCCAAAAATCAATACGAAACTCCAAAAAAATCTCACGTAAACACTACTTAGTTTTCAATTAAATTCCATTTTGACTATATAAATTAAAATTAATATTTTACATTTAAATTTATTAATAAGTATATCAAAATTCAATATTCATAATATTTTTTTACTAATTATCTATCTATTTATGTATCTTAACTAAAATATTCTAAACATATATGTATTATAAATATTTTAATAAAATTAAGAATAAAAATATTTTTGTATATAAAGATGTGAAATTTATATAAATATAAATATTATCATTATTAATTAGTATAGATTTATTTCAACTTAATATCTATTAAATTAGAGGTGCAATTTTCTTTTTTCAAAATTAAATTTATATTTACAAAAAATTTGATTCCTCATACTAATTATTTATGTCATTTATATGTCACTCAATAATAAAATTTAAATTCATATATCACTCAATAATAAAAATTAAATTTCGGCACTAATTAAATGCTATCAAAAAAATCATTAACATATGGTTTAAATGCATTTGCAATTTCATGAAATCTATCTTATTAAAATATCCTAGGTATTGAACTTTTCTCAGATATGCGTGTATAATTAAACTTTAATAAATTAGTCAAGTTTCACTAATACAATCAGTTGAAAAAAAACCTTTTCAGCAAAACGACCCAAGATCAAACCTCAAGAAAATTGATTGTGCCATGTGCTAACAAGTCAAACCTAAAAAATCACAAACAACTTAACAAACAAACAAAAATATTTAATAAACTTAAAATTAACAAAAATCTTTAATAAACCTAAAACTAGATATAATATTATTACAGAGAAAAGGTAAATTACTCGAGAAACATAAAAAGATAATCTAATCTAAAAAGTAAATGATTTGAGAAACGTGTAAACGTGTAACGTATGCATCCGTGTACGTATATCATGAGTGGCAAAAATCTCCAAACTTCACGTCTACGTGAAAAATCTCTACTCGCATAATTTTTAATGAATATTTTTCATGATCGTAAAAGTAAACAAACTATAAGATATGAAAAATCAAAATAAAATTAAAATATAAGTTAAAAATCTTTGGAATATGAAAAAATCAAAATCAAATAAAACATAAATTAAAAAATCAAAATCAAAATCAAATACAAAATCAAATAAAGTATAAATTAAAAATCTTTGGAATATGAAAAATCAAAATCAAATAAAATATAAATTAAAAATCTTTGGAAAATGATAAGGAGGACTTTTCAAATCAAAGTGTGAAAAAGGAGAGATATTGTTTAATTTTCAAATAAGTTTGTGTCATGCTTCTATACTTTTGGTGTCTTTCAACTACGCTATAGATGAGTGTGGCACTACCGTATTTTTCTTTTTCCAAATATTCAAGTATGTAGACTATGCTTTTTAGCAACTACTTGTTTATTATTAGTCAAATGTTCTTTCAATATGCGAAATAAACATAAACACTATTATCAATCCACAAGTACGCCCATACATACAAGGGAGGGCAAGTCCATGCATTAATAAATTTATGCTCAATAATATGTTTCATAAAATGTATAATAAAACACGGTCAATCTAGCAAAAGCTACTTTTTGCTCCTTAGCAAGGCAAGTTACCTTTTTGTCCAAGCTTACGATGCTTGACAATCATCAACTAACCCAAAACGAGTCATTTACATCATCGAATTCGACCTTCGCACATTTTTTGCACAAATGCGCCCCAAGTGTCGTGTTGTCGGGTCGGGTCACTCGAGTCCACTGTTGCCCGTATGAGCTCATACTTCGCCTCGAGCACACCCTATGTCCAAATCGCTTCCCAATGGTATGGTTAGCTCCATCCGTCGATACTGCACATGCTTGCACTTCGTCGCACGCAGATCCGATCAACGGTCGCTTCGAACGCGTCACGGGCGAGTTCATACCTCCTACGGACACTACTGCCCAACGGCCACGACACACGGACGCCACTGCGGTATTGTTCCGCACACAAATCCTGCATGCCCCGACTCGACCCATGCCACAACGTGTTTCGTTCACAACTACGGATTTCACCGATGGGTTGTTGGTGAAGCTCGGCACTTCTCCAATGCTTTCTTCTCTCAAATGCTCGTATGCCTTTGAACTTTGATGCTTGGATGATTTTTACAAAATCATACGCAAGTTATATTTATACATTATTCACGTGTGAGCATGGGTCACTCGACGGACACTGATGCGACCCACCCGTTCATCCGTTTGTTGCGTTCGACTCGTGTAACGTCGGCCGCCCTAACGCCTTGGTGCGTTGGCTTCTCCCACTCGGCTACGATGTGACGTTTACTCTATCAGCCCTATCGCATTGACAACTCCAATACGTCGGCTATGTGCGACATGCACATATTTCCGCACGCTGCCGCTCGCCCCATTGCTACACGCCCGCACCTGCGGTTACGGTGCGACGAAATACGCCCGTAAACGTTGCAAGGTGCCTGAATGCTTTCCAAATGTCCGGTGGGTGCACCCGTTATCCTGAACGCGCCTCATGAAGCGATGACCTTACATTATCCCCTACTTCAAGCAAGACTATCCATTTTCGCAATCCATGTGCGAAATATCGTTGCAAATTTTGTTGCAAAATGTCATCACACGATCTATTGTCGCATCCATGTGCATAATATCGTCGCAACTATCATCGCATAAACCTCCATGATTCATGTCTAACATATCCATGAAATATCTTCTCAATCCATGATCATCAACACATGTGCCACAATCATCACATGTTATACCATCGTGGGAAGTCAATCTCCTCATCAAGCTCACATGTTCGTCGCAACATATATTGTGTCAACCCATCATATATCATCAATGCCATGTGAATCTTTGCATCAAGTACTCCAACCAACTCAACATAACAAAAGTTACAATGTATCCAGCATGACTCTGCACACTACGCGTCCCCACAACTCAAAATAATTGGGTAGCTAATCCAACCATAACTTCCTCATCATGAGAATGCCCATCCTCATACCATGCATTAGTTCCTTCTTGTAGAAATTTGAATAACTGATATATTATTCATCGATATTCTCCTGATCACACACTATTTTAGCTTCATGCATAATACATAATATCTTCTACCATTGATCATTACATGCGGAAATAAAATCAATTGCATGCACACATTAAAACCACAAACAATCACACATATGAACACGATATTTAATGGGAAAGCTTAAAGCTGAAAACCCCAACTATTTGTATATTATATGTCATGGAGATCATGTAACAATCATAGTACAAAGCTCCTCACAAGCTCTCATGCACACCCTCAATTGCTACACACTATCAAGCTAGATCTAGCAAAACACATGCTCCAATCTTTTGCCACTTGATAGCCGGCCTCTATTGCGTAATCAATGCTATAGGGATGGCTTCATTAAATAGATAAACCACACTGGCTTGTATTGTGCAATCCTCATGGGCTTCTCCACCTATCTGTGTGTTGCAAATAACTAGTTTGTATAGTCATAGCTGATAGTTAACTTTGCTCTTTCACCTATTTTACGCTGCTTGTTCTCCTTTAGCTTGTCCATGCATTGAAGTTAGCTGATGCATTCTTTAGTTGATTAATGAGTTTATAATTAGTGAATTAATTAATAATTAATTCACACCACTCTCACTAATTGTATCAATTAGTTAAGCTAGATACAAATAGCTCAACTATGTTTATATTAGTTAAGCTGAATACAACTCCACTAACTTCCTCAATGAACTCCACCAAACTACTTGTCACATGAGTTCTAATGGAAGTATCCATACGATAGCTCCACTTAATCCCTCGATGAATAGCGTAATTCCTTGTCGGCTCTCTGTGCCACATCTGTGCACTTAGCTGAAGTGCTCCAAGAGAATAAGATAATCTTTAGAGTCTAAATATTATTAAGAGCTAATAATATTCGACATATCTATTTTTAGACTAGGCAATCTAAAAATAGATTCCATTGATATGTCTAAAAATATAAGTCCATCTATTTTTTTTCGACTTGACCAACCATCCACAAATAGCATCACTGCAACTCATAGAACATGATCCATATGTTTAAAAATAGACTTTGCGCCAAAAATAGCACTGCGGAGCCCCACTTAGTGAAGGAGACTCCCTTTCCACTAAGCTCATCATCTTGTTGCAATCTCAACACTTAACGTTACTTGCCACGTCCATCAAATCGATCAAGAACCAATCTCATCCAAAATTCCATGTTTGGGTCCATGAAGTGATCTCCATCTCATCCACAACATGTTGTCCATGATGTTAATTAGTATGCTACCTATATGCCAAGTAGTCACATCCTCCAAGCATCATCAAAGGTAAGAGGTCCCCCTCTCATTAAATCAATCAAAGTGCCATATCCAGGGTCCATGAAGTATGGTTCACCCCATACGCAATATGCATCCATCAAGTAAAAATTGTGGCTAAGTCAAGTAGACTCAAGCCATGCCCCAAGTGTTTACCACCCAAGGAATTTCCATCATGAACTCCCATGCATCATCATATCCAAAGCCTTGGCAAGCCTACTTGTATTGGCCATGAGTGCCATCACATCACACCTGCAAATCATATGAATGTCGTCATAAGTGCTCATCCAACCAATGTCTTGTTGCTCATCGTGGACATTCTCCATTAGTCCATCTCTAAAAGATATGTAGTCCATGTCCATGACTTTGGTTGCCCATATGTTCATCCAAAGTGAACTCAACAACTCTCATCATCATCATGTGTACATATATATAGGTGAAGTGCTCTCGGTCACTCCTACCTTCATCCATCATATGAGCACTTCCTTGAGGCTACTCCCCACGGTAAAGGTCTGCAAGAGGTCCATCTTGGTTGAAGCCATGAATAAGTCTACTCCATCCCAACAGCCTTACCACCAAGGTAGTCCATAGGTCATGCCAGGCACTTGCCATTCCATGTGGCTAAGCATGACCCTTTCCATCATAAAGGTCATCAAGTTCCACCCTTGTCAAGGGCATTTGAACCATCTAGAGTATGGTCACAAATTGCCCCATCAAGGTCTCCAACAAGAAATGCTCCTTGTTCTTCCAATGTACAAGGTCTCATCATAGGCATCCAAGGATAGATATTCCATGGTATTGGCAAAGAATCTATCTTATTTCTCATCCCCATATGTGGTCCATCTTCCTTATGCTTCAATGAAACACAAGTCATATGTCCATGAAGACTCCTCAAGTGAGTGTCCTCCATCCTCATCAATGTCTTTGATGTGTTCGAATCACTAGTATAACCTTTGCTCTTCAAGTTCCTCCTCGATCATTGTCACTTTTGCAACATCTTCATGTGGTTCATCCACCAATGCTTGCAATGTGTCTTGTCTTGGTTCAAATTGTATCACAAGTTCATTCTTCATCTCTTCCATCTTCATAACATCCTCATGAGAATCATCCATCAATTATGCTTGCAATGTGCTTGGCCTCGGTCCAGCTTTTGTTCATCAGGTTCATCCTTGACATCTTCTACATCTACAACATCCTTGTGTGGATCAACCTGTAATGCTTGTAACATGCTTGTTTCGGGTTCAACTTGTTTCCCAAGTTCTTCCTTCTCTTCAACTACATTCACAACATTCTTTGGTTTGGCCAAAGTAGGTTTCCTCCCTCTTTGGTTCTTCTTTCCAATTTCAGCAATCTCATGTCAAAGTGCCTCTAGCTCATAGCATATATCGATCCAGTCATATAAACGGTCCATCTTCTCCCGAAGTCTATCAGAATCATCTTGGTTTGAGTCAGAAATCCCTTCCTTGCACAAGGCCATAAGGGCATCCTTTGCCTCACTAAACTCTTCATGAATCTTCTCAGCTTCTTTCCAAGATTCCACCACTTCTTTTTCCAAGACTCCAAGCTTGTATTGAATCTGCAAGTTCTCCCTCATATGCTTTATCCATTGTAAATATTCGAAGGCTTTCTCATGGAATTCTTCCCAAGTTGGCATGTCTTCTTTTGTAGCTTTAGCCCCGGACAAATGCCTTGCTTCAACTAAGGTCTCAAAAAACCCAATGTACAAGTTCAACTTCAACACAGTGCAACACACGGCAAGCGCGTGTCCTTTCTTTCTTCAATGATAAAAAGCCCTAAATCCTCCTTCAATAAGGTGTGGGATCGGTAGGCTTTGATACCAACTGATGTGCAACAAAAATTTTGTATTTAGACTTCAAAAACCATGTATTAGTGGCTCTGATACCATCTGCCACACCCCTATATCTTTGGTGTCTTTCAACCACGCTATAGACAAGTGCGGCACTACCATAATTTTTCTTTTTCCAAAGACTCAAGTATGTAAACTACAACTTTAGCAACACTTGTTCATTATTAAATACCATTATCAATCCACAAGGACGCCCATATATACAAGGGAGGGGCAACTCCTTGTTAATAAGTCTGCCCGATAATATGTTTCATAAAATGTATAATAAAATACAGTCGAAATCCGACAAAAGCCACTTTTTGCTCCTTGGCAAGGAAAGTTACCTTTTTTTCCAAGCTTACAATGCTTAGAAAAATAATCAACTAGCCCAAAACAATTATTTACATCATCGAATTCAGCCTTCAGACTTTTCAGCAAAAATCTACCCAAGTGTCGTGTTGTCGGGTCACTCAGGTCACCTACTTCGTATGAGTTCAGACTTCGCCCTCAGAACATTGTGTGTCGAAATTGCTTCCCAATGGTATGGTTAGCTCTAACCCGTCAATACGCACATGCTGCACTTTTTCACACTCAAATCGGATCAGCAGTTGCTTCAGAACGCGTCACGGGCGGAAGTTCGGACCTCTTGCGGACGCCATGCCTCTGGCCCGGCCTAACCTACAGATTCCCACTGCGATACTATTCTACACGCAAATCACGCACGCCGCCCTTTGACTCCACCCACGCCCTACATTTCGTTTCCACAATTGTGGCTTTCACCAACAAAGTTGTTGGTGAAGCTCGGCTCTTCTCCAATTCCTACTTCACTCAAATTCTCGTATGCCTTTGAACTTTGATGCTTGGATGATTTTACAAAACCATCCGCACGTTATATTTATACATGATTCATGTGTGGGCGTGGGTCTCTCATTGGACCCGAGCCGACCCACCCGTTCATCCGTTTTATTTTTCGTTTTAGCTCGTGTAACGTCGGGCCGCCCAACGCCTTGGTGCGTTGGCTTCTCCAGCTCGGCTACGGTGCGACGTTTCGGCTATAAACGTCGCATTGCCAACTCCAGTATGTCGACTATGTGTGACGCGCCTGTATTGTTACACGCCCATGCTCGCCCATCGCTACACGCCCACACCTTCGCGGTTATGGTGCGACGATATGCCTGTAATGTCGCAAGGTGCCTGAACGCTTTCAAAACGTCCGGTGGGTGCACCTATTATCTCGAATGCGCCTCATGAAGCGAGGACCTTACATGTTGCCACCTACTTGTAAGGATCTAGAATGTAATGTAAGAGAAGATAGAAGATTTTAAGGTTAAGAAAAATGCAAAAAGAAATTTTAATAAAATATAAGAAGGAAATTTTCAAGAGCATGAAGTACGGAATAGAGATAAGAAAAATAATTCTTTATTATATTAAGATTGAAATAAAAAAATATTTTTAATATATGAAAATAGTTTAAGATATAGTAAAATTGTAAATAATGATATTTATATTATGAATAAATGTGTGAGATGGTAAATCACTAAATTTTAATTTAAAATTATTTCATATATGTTTTATATATATTATGAGGTTATGAGTTTTGGTCTTTACAAGTCTTGAAGGGTGGCTATGTAAGTTTGTGAGCATATCTGGGTGAGAATTCTTTAAAAATTGGTCATTTTTAGCAGAGAGGTGCACTATGAGGGGATGTGTAAGTAAAGTAAATGAAGATGTCGTAAAGTAAAAAAAAAGTGTGATTAAGATGTTTAAGTCTTATACTTTTCAAAAATATTTGAACAAGAAATTTAAATAAACTATTTAAAGATCTATGTTAACTAATTTATGTCAATATTAACTTCATATATAACTATATATAGAGAAAAAAATTTGTTAAAATAAAATAGTTTAATGTTGTATATAAAAACATATCCAACGTGAGTTATCAATAAAATATTTCAATACTAATTTTTTTTTGTAATTCTATTTTATTCATGGTTCCAAAAAGAGGTACATCAGAAAAACAGGTAGTCTCACCCCAACCAGGTAGTCAATATTTTATTCGTGGTAACTCAAAGCTTTGCCCATTTTCGTAGCGTGGAGAATTTCGATTCTAAGAAACAAGGTCATTTTTAAAAATGAAAGGAGTTGTACTCTCCTTCAAGCCACAAAGATCATCTCCCTCTTTAGGGATTTTCTCCCACAACAGAAACGAAAAACCCATAGAAGAGACTTTCTTCCCAACATCTAGCAAAAGCGTCACATTGGTTTTTTTGATGGAGCAGCTCAAGGGAATTCTTGCAAGGGAGGGGGAATTATTAAAATAAAAGAAAAAAGTTATTTCCATTTCATAATAGGCCCGGGTGTAGGCCTTGATGACGCTTGCTAATATTTACAACATAAAAAAGATTCAAATCCTTGGAGATTCAAAATGGGTCATAGATTGGTTGACAGGCATGGCACATCTAGAGGTCTTAAACCTTGACGCATGTAAATCTAGCATTGAAGAAACAAAAAATTTCTTCCAGGTCATTAGATTTCAACATATTTATAGAGAGTATAATAAAATAGTTGATAAGTTATCTAAAAGAGCATTAACCTTGGACCCCGACATCATCATATATGAAGAATACTTAGACAAAAATCTACAGAGAAAAGAATCCATACCCATAACATACATGAATTAAATTGAGCTCCAACATTACCAATGTCAATCAATCAACAATACATATTTCACTTGTGGATTATTTTTCACATTTTCAGCTTGAAGGCATTATTGTTCAGATTTATTTCTATGAAATTATATAGATTTCTTATTTGGGAATATTTTCACAATAAGGCAGATTGGTGTTGTTTTTTGCCAGATAGTTGTTGTAGCATAAATGTTTTTTTTTCCTACTTTTTATGTCAGTCATTTTGTCTACACAAATCTATGTACTCTAATGATGTTGTTTTTTATGTATCAGGAAATAGGTCTAGCTATAATGTAGCTTCCTTTTGCAGTATTTTGATGTATCCAGTTGTTGTGTTTCACGTATTTAGCAACAACCAAGGCAATTGCTTCTCTTGCCATCTCTTCTCTACCTTTTATAAAAGGGTTGTGCCAGTTGACTAATTTATATAATTTTTTTATTCCTAAGAATAAAAAAAAGTATTGAAGCTATAGAAAATTAGGATTGTATGTAATATTCCCAATTAGCAACAACTAATTGGTAACATTAATTTTTGGCCAGTTTACTTTTTATAAAGTTAAGTCGGTTAATAAATTGGGTGAGAAGACACTTAGCCTACACTTAGGAAATAAACATTCCCTAAAGTCACTTGAGCACATTATTATTTGACAGCGTGGGGCCCAGGGGTTGAAGTGGGAGTGTGGGCAGCGTGGGCCCATGACAACGCAGAGAGAGAGGGACATCATGGCCAAGAGGGACAACACATTTTTGGTGGGGCCTAGGTGAAAGCAAGGCTCTCCAAGAATAAAGAGGGGAAGAAGCTCCTCATTCATTCATTCGATTATGCATCTATGTTTTATCTCTTGACATTGAGAATGCTTTTGCTGTTGAGCGAAGTCTGCAAGTGTTGTTCAGCACACCGGGTGTCTCCGAGCAAAGATACCAACCTCAGTGTCAGGGGACTTTGAGTGCCTGCTCGAGTGAGGAGTTATATCTTTTGATTTTCAGGTGGGATCCATAGCATCTTCAGCCAGGGATTACACACTTGCTTGGGCAGCGCAGTCTTGAGGAGAGATCACACAGTTCTTGGAGGAGGTAGTTCCGGAGGTGGAGATTCATCAAGGGATTCAACTCGGAATAGTGAGAAGGGATCAACCCTTAGCTATTCCATCATTTTGATAGAGGATGAGGTAGTTATTTGCAAGGATTCATTCAGGGCCAGCGTACTTCACTGGGATAACGTTATTCCTCAAGGGAGGTGATTTTACGAGCTCATCCATTCTGGAATCCCTTTATGGGCTTTTATGGCTATTTTTAGGGGAGCTCATTCCCAGAGTTTCGTATTTTTTTGAGCAGGGGAACAGCCCCAAAGAGCCATCCTATTCCAGAAATAGCAACAGTTCGGTAGCAGTAGCAGCAAAATTTTGGAGATAACGCTGTCACTGATTGAGCAGTCATTCCTTGAGCATTTCTGAGAGTATTTCCAGCTTGCCTTGTGCAAGACAAGGTGCCATCATTATGATCACCTTTGTACTTATTGTATCTTTCAGTTATATAATAAAATGGCTCATCATTCTCCATATTTTTCATTATTTATGTGATGTCTCTCTATTTGTTGTAGTTTCTTGTTTATGTTTGCTTTATATTAATGTTTATTTATACACGGAATATTACAGTGGTATCATAGCTCATAGACTTGGCTCAGCCTGTGGAGTAGATTGTCTATGACACCAGTAGGAAAACCATATATCACTTACCAGGAAAGGATGTATAAGGACCAAGAGCGGATGCTTGAGGCCACTTTTGGAGAGGGTGGCCGCATTTCGGTAGTGGACACAAAAGAGGAGGAGCCAATGGCAAAGAGAAAGATGAAGGGAAGGATTTCGGGGAACTTCTCCTAAAATCCGTGCAAGAGTTTTCGAGGAGAATAGAAGAGATGGGGCAGAATTTTACCGCTTACTAGAGACTGCGTGAAACCCCAAGGGGTTTCCACATTGGAGAAGGGTCCGCACCTCCCATCACTTGCAGGAGCAATTTACAGTGCAGCAGATGGCATCACTTACTCCGCCACGTTCCACAATGCCCACATTTCTAGCTACATGCACTAGAGGAGGAGCACCTCAGGAACTGAAACCGATTCACATGGGGGATTATTTTTTCGAGCATCAGTCTTACGGGCGAGAGTTTGGTGAGGCTCTCACTTTCCATGACTTTGTGCAGCTCAAGAAGGACAACAAATCCCGCAACTAGAATAGAGGGGGTAGATACACACAAGATGGGGATGTACAACGTACAGTAAGCAGATTTTTCCTGCCAACATTTGATGGATCCTCCAAATGTTTGGAAAATGATTGGGTAGAGAAGCTAGATATCTATTTCCAGCTTAATCAAATGGAAGAGGGAGAGGCCATCAAGGTGGTAACGCTGCACCTAGAGGGAGAGGCCCATGATTGGTGGTTCCACAGGATGACCATGCTAGGTCACTCAACTGTGACAACATATGCAGAGTTTACACAGAGGTTGGTAGAGCATTTTGATCGGAGGGATTTAGAGGAGCACTTTTTTGAGCTGACCAAGCTCAAACAGTCTGGGAGCCCAAACACCTACATTTACGAGTTTTTAAGACTCTCCGTGATGGTACCTAACTTGTCTTCAACTAGGATGATATACATGTTCATTGATGGGTTGGTAGAACCTTTGCGTGCGTTAGTTAGATCTACTAGGCCGGCTACACTCCACGATGTAGTTGGGAGGACCAGGGATTTGCAGGATTCCCTACTCAGGACCAGAGCTCCTTTCCCCTAGAGACTGACATTTCAATCAAAGGGGAAGGACACGAGGGTTCCACCTCCGAGGGACCTTTGGACGATGAGACCCGAATAGACCTAAGAAGCTATGCTTCACATGCCAGGAGTCATTGTGCTGCTGGGAAGGCACACTACATAGAGGTATTCTCCAACAGTGACGGGGAAGAGGATGCATATGAGTAGATGGAGGCAGGAGGCAGTGATATAGTACAAAGAGGAGATCATCCACCACCTCCACCACCAGGAGCAAGAGGGGCAATGTTTGCACCTACTAGGGAAGTCCTTGCTTCTTTGTGATGGGTTCCAAAATACTTGACATTGCGTGTCTGAGGTACTGTGCAGGGACAACGTGTTTCAGTGTTAGTGGACAGTGGGGCTAACCACAAATTTATTGATGCACAGTTGGTAGAACAGAGGAGCATATCAATAGAGAGCTTTGATGGGTTTTCAGCACTGGTACCAGGTGCCATAACTATGCAGTGTGCCAGGTATGTGCCAGCTTTGGCAGTAACTATGGTCAATGTTGGTACCAGGTGCCAGAACTATGCAGTGTGCTAGGTATGTGCCAGCTTTGGCAATAACTATGTGAAGTTACACTCTGATGGATAATTTCTTCGTGGTGGACATTCCAGACACCAACGTGATACTGGGAGTGCAGTGGTTGATCACATTGGGGAAGATCACTACAGACTGGGAGACCTTGGAGATGGAGTGGATAGACAAGAATACTGGGAAGCATGAGATGATTCGAGGCATGCACACTTACCCGCCACAGATAGTTTCAGCACACCGAATGGAGGAAGACTTCCATAAGGGAGATATAGAGCGGGCAATAGAGCTGCGTATTTCGGAGGCAGGGTCTACATGGCAGGGCGTACACCTAGATGTGCAATCGATTTTGGACAGGTATGCCACAGTTTTTGGGGATATACCACTAGGGCAGCTACCATATCAAGGAGTTGAGCACACCATTGAGCTGGAGTAGGGCATCTTGACTATGATTACTACACCCTATAAGCATCCCAAAGCATACAAGGATGAGACTGAGAGAGATATTCATGAGCTTTTAGCGCTGATGCACATTCAACCCAGCACTAGCCCGTTTTCTTCTTCTTTAGTACTGGTGAAGAAGAAGGATGGCACACTAAGGATGTGCATCAACTATCGAGATATCAACAAGAAGACCATGAAGAACTAATACCCCATCCCACGGATTGATGAGTTGATGGATGATTTGAGGGGGTTGAAGTTCTTCTCAAAGATTTATTTGTGGTCGGGTTACTATCAGATCCGGGTGAGGGACCAGGATGTCCCCAAGATAGCTTTCAGATGTCGCTACGACCACTTCGAGTTTCTGGTGATGCCTTTTGGGCTAACCAATGCACCAGCCACTTTCCAGTCCTGCATGAACCACATCTTCCATGGTCAAATGAGGAGGTTTGTGGTGGTATTTTTCGATGACATCTTGATATATAGCCGAACATGGGAGGAGAACCTACAACACATTGAGGCTGTATTGCGGATACTGGAGGAGAAACATTTTTATGCTAAGCTCTCCAAATGCGAATTTGGATTGATAAAGATGCTCTACTTGGGGCATATCATTGGTGTGGACGGAGTGAGGGTCAACAAGGAGAAGATCAGGGCCATTCGAGATTGGCCAGAGCCGAAGAAAATGATAGAGCTTCAGGGGTTTGTAGTCATCTGCACCTACTACCGGAAGTTTGTCAAGGGGTTTTCCTTACTTGTTGCACCCCTCATAGATCTTACCAATAAGGGAGCATTCAGTGGGACGAAAGCAGCATAGAGGGCTTTTGACAGGCTCAAGGAGGTTATGAGAAACTTTCTAGTTTTAGCTTTTCTGGATTTCACGCAGCCTTTTGTCATTGAGTGTGATGAATCTAGAGAGGGGGTAAGCACAGTCCTGATGTAGGGAGGCCACCCCATAGCTTTCTAGAGCAGAAAGACATTGTCGCATGAGAGGTTGTATCCCATATACGACAAGGAAATGTTGGCTATCATGCATCCACTGGCCAAGTTTTGGCAGTACTTGGTGGGGAACAGATTCAAGGTGAGGACTGACCACAACAACCTTCAATTATTTTTAGACTAGAAGCAGTTGCAGGAGAGGCATAAGAAGTGGGTCAGCAAGATCCAGGCATAAGATTTTGACATCGAGTATGTCAAGGGGGAGAACAACATGGTGGCCGATGCCCTTTCACGCAGACTAGCAGTGTTGTCTCTGATGAGCTTAGACACAGATTGGAGAGCTCAGTTATTGGTGGAGTACTCCAATGACCGTTTTTCCTACGAGATATTGGATGGACAGGTCACATATGACATGTACATGGTGATGGACGAGGTGATATATTTCAGGGATCAGATCTTCTTGACTGGGAGATCTCAGCTCAAGGAGAAGGTACTACGTGCCTCACATGACTCACTGTTATCAGGCCACCAGGGGTTCTCCAAAACCTACCGAGCCATTAGGGAGAGGTTCTCTTGGAAGGGCCTCAAGGAGGACGTAATCTACCATGTCAGGGATTGCGAAGTGTGTCAGCGGAACAAAGGGGAGATGAACCATCCAGCAGGATTACTACAACCACTTCCCATTCCAAAGGGGAAATGGGAGAGCATTTCAATGGATTTCAGTACAGGGTTTCCCACAGTGAAGGGCAAGGATTGTATCTTCGTAGTCATTGATCGACCGACGAAGTATGCACACTTATTATCTATATCAGCGCGGTACACAACTACACAGGTGGCAGAGTTGTTTTTCAGGGATGTTTTCAGGTTACATGGTCTCTCGAAGACCATTGTTAGTGATTGGGATAGCTGTTTCATGGGTGGATTTTGGCAGGAGCTCTTTTGTTTGGTGGGTACGGAGTGGCTGGAAGGCTATTTGCGAAATTATGTCACAGGGCAACAAAAGGCATGGTTATGTTGGTTGCACTTGGGAGAGTACTTCTACAACACTACTTTCCATATTTCCATTGGTATGTCTCATTTTTACGCTTTATATGGATATCATGCTTTGTATTTTGCTGACGTGATTTTTGGTGCTAGCAAGGCCCCCAGGGCCAAGGACTGGATATAAGAGAGTCAAGATATACTTCGGTCTCTTAAGGACAACTTAGCTACAATACAGAACCAACAAAAGTTGTATGCTAACAGAGGACGGGTTGATAGGTAGTTTGAGGTAGGGGACTTGGTCTACTTATGTCTTCAACCATACCGGCAGTCCACGCTAAAGCAGAAGGGGGACAAGAAGCTCAAGCCCCTCTTCTATGCACCATAGAGGGTGATACACAGGATTGGGGAGGTTGCATATGAGTTGGAGTTAACCATAGGTAATAGGATCCATAACATATTCCATGTATCTTGTTTGAAAAAGGCATTAGGGCAGCAGTTGACTGCAACCGAGGAGCTTCCACCAACATATGATGAGGGGCGTTTGGTGTTACAGCTAGAAGCCATCATAGACACCAGGGAGAGGCAGCTGCAGAGCAGGATGGTCAGGGAGTATTTGGTGAGGTGGAGGAACTTGTCGGATGAGGATGCCCCTTGGGAGAGTGAGAAGATTTTGCAACATCCATCATTTCAGTTGCCTGAGGACAAGCAACATTTTGGCGGGGAGGACTGTAATATTCCCAATTAGCAGCAACTAATTGGTAACATTAATTTTTGGCCAGTTTACTTTTTATAAAGTTAAGTCGATTAATAAAGTGGGTGAGAAGACACTTAGCCTACACTTAGGAAATAAACATTCCCTAAAGTCACTTGAGCACATTATTATTTGATAGCGTGGGGCTCAGGGGTCGAAGTGGAAAGGTGAGGGAAGTGGTAGCATGGGTAGCGTGGGCCCATGACAGCGCAAAGAGAGAGGGACAACATGGCTAAGAGGGACAACGTAGTTTTGGTGGGGCCTAGGTGAGAGCAAGGCTCTCAAAGAATAAAGAGGCGAAGAGGCTCCTCATTCATTCATTCAATTATGCATCTATGTTTTGTCTCTTGACATTGAGCACGTTTTTTTTGTTGAGTGAAGTTTGCAAGTGTTGTTCAGCACACTGGGTGTCTCTGAGCAGAGATCCCAACCTCAGCCCCAAGGGACTTCGAGTGCTTGCTCGGGTGAGGAGTTCTATCTTTTGATTTTCAGGTGGGAGCCATAGCATCTTCAACCAAGGATTACGCACTTGCTTGGGCAGTGCAGTCTTGAGGAGAGATCACATAGTTCTTGGAGGAGGTAGTGCCGTAGGTGGAGATTCATCAGAGGATTAAGCCCGAAATAGTGAAAAGGGATCAACCCTTAGCTATTCCATCATTTTGATAGAGGAGGAGGCTGTTATTTGCAGGGATTCATTCAGGGCCATCGTACTTCACTGGGATAGTGTTATTCCTCAAGGGAGGTGATTTTCTGTGGTTATCCATTCTGGAATCCCTTTCTAGGCTTTTCTGGGTATTTGGAGGGGATCTCATTCCCAGAGTTTCATAATTTTTTGAGCAGGGGAACAGCCCCAAAGAGCCATCCTATTCCATCAGTAGCAGCAGTTCGGTAGCAGTAGCATCAACATTTTTTAGATAACACAGTCACTGATTGAGCAACCATTCCTTGAGCATTTTTTAGAGTATTTCCAGGTTGCCTTGTGCAAGCCAAGGTGTCATCATTCTGATCACCTTTGTACTTATTATATCTTTTAGTTATATAATAAAATGGCTCAGCGTTCTCCATATTTTGCATTATTTATGTGATATCTCTCTATTTGCTGTAGTTTATTGTTTATGTTTTCTTTATATTGCTGTTTATTTCTACACGAAATATTACATTGTAATTATAGTTGGTGATAAAGTTGCAACTTATGCAAATGTAAATATAAATACTATCATAGATACATGGGGTTTCTACCCAAGTTTTGTTTTTTCCTGCACCTACATGTAGTCTTACAATAAATTTTTGCTCTGCATTCCTCTTCCAATCATTATCTACATGTCATAAATGGGGGACTTGTTCAATGTTGTGTTGTTATATACCATACAATGTCTAATTTGACCAAAATTGTCTACAAATTAATGTTGTAACTTCTGAATAAATTCTTTTGATTTGAATATTTAAAGAAAAATGGACAGAGTGAGGAGCTCTGAGATGGGCACAATGTAGAAAATAGTTTGAGAAGTTGGTTGGCTTTCACCTTAGTGGCGGGTGAAGCAGAATCAATCTGCACCAAAACTAGAAGCTTCTTGAATGTACCCACAACCAAAGCCTCTTTCAACACATTGCCTTTGAGGCGGAGGAGGCGGCGACTACGAAGGAAAATTCCCCGAGCGGGCATATCAAATTTTTGGTTACACATTACACTTGATAAGTGGAAACACTTAAAATTATACTTCAAGCTTCAACTAATATGCCTTGGATATTTTGCAGTAAAATAATGGTTAGTAGAATATGAAAGTGTAAAAAAGAGCGATGAAAATCATGTCATTGAGAAAGAAAAATATAACAATAATCAATTTTTTCAAACAATATGGCCCAAGTAATTTATGTAGTTTATTTTGTGTTATATATATATATATATATATTTTTTTTTTTTTGTTTTTTTGTTTTTTTGTTTTTTTGTTTTAACTATTATATATATATATAAAAGTGGTAGGGATGATCTACTTATGATAGCTGATGTAAGAACCCTTGGTTACAATTCTCTATTGTAAATTTCACTAATTACTTAAAAAACACATACAACCAAAATAAAATCAAACATTAAATAAGATTTTTAACTCAAACTTTTTTTAATAATAACCACATTTGATTATTTATATATTTATGTATATTTATATTTGAGATTATTTACATATTTATATTTGAATTTTAATTAACAAAATATAACATAAATGAACTAATTGAATGTAAAAATGATGTACTTTTAATATGGAAAATATATTAAAATAAAGCATTAAATAAAAATAATATAATATAATGTGGTCTCACTTAAAATAAAAATAAAAATAATAAAATGATTCAATTTAATTAAAACATTAAACAATAATAATATAATATAATGTAACCTCACTTAAAATAAAAATAAAAATAATAAAATAATTCAATTCAATTTGTTGTGTAGTATTATTTTTATTAATAAAATTAATAAAATATATCACATTAAAATAAATTAAAACAATATATATATATATATATATATATATATATATATATATATATATATATATATATATATATATATATATAACCATTTACTTAAATTAAAATGATTAATATTTATAATTATTATATTTCAGAATTTTATATTTAAACTTATTTATGAGCACATAATAATTCAATATTTACAATATTTTTTAAATTATTTATCTATATTTTTAATGCTATGCAAATTATATTAAAAAATATATAAAACATGTAACTATATGTATTTTAAAAGTTTTAATAAAAATAAAATAAGAATATTAAAAGTTTTAATAAACATAAAATAAGAATATTTTTGTATATAGAGATGTGAAATTATATAAATATAAATAATATTATTAATAACTCATATAGATCCATTTTAATTTACTATTTATAAAAAATCAAATTCTTAATTTTTTTTAAACAAAATTTTACATTCAAAATGAAGTTTAATTTTGAGACATTTGATCCATCTCAACTCTTAATAAATATAAAATTAAAATAAATCTAAGCTAATTATTTATGTCATCTATATATTAATCAATATGCTAATTATTTATCATCTATACATTAATCAATTATAAAAATTATTTTTTCATAAATGTTTAGATGCATTTGTAATTTCATGAAACCCATCTTACTACAAATATACAAGACATGAACCCTTTTTCATAAAAGAACATTATCAAATGTGACATATAATCATGCATGCATTAAACTTAATCTATTAAGTAAAAAGTAATAATAAAAGAAAAAATACAATACACTACTCAAATTGAAAGTCAAATGTGACATATAATCATGCATGCTTTAAACTTAATCTATTAAGTAAAAAGTAATGATAAAAGAAAAAATACAGTACACTACTCAAATTGAAATTTTATAGGAAACTAATACTATAGTTGAAATTTTATCGGAAACAAATAGTGATCAGTTCAACTAGATGATTACAACCCAATGAATTACCATACATATCAGACTAGTGCCTTTATATTATAGACGTTATTTATTGATTGAATGAATTTATCTGTAAGTGTTGTATTTTTGAAGGGAGTTGTTTATCTAGCGAGAGGAATTGCTCGAACTGTCAAAAATGGCGGAAATCTAGGTAATTTTTTTTTAAGAAATCTTGCAATAAGAGTGTTTGAATCATGTTTTTGATCGTGGAAAATGAATTTAGCATCATCAAAAATCTCTAGAAAACTTAAAATATTGAAGTTTAATAGCTATAACCTAAATTTACAAAAATCTCTGCGAAATTTTTTTAAAATCTTACTTGAATTTCAATAATTTTCAAAAAAAAAAATGTACAAAAATCTCTGCCAATTTTTTTTAAAATCTTACTTGAATTTCAATAATTTTCAAAACAAAAAAATGTCTAGTTAAACTACTGCTTTTTGAAGTCTTATTTATTGTACACCAAACTGAAGTGGCAGACAATCCAAATGGTTTGTGGATAGCAACTAGCTATGTTAGTTAATGGTTTGACAAAAGAATTATTGATCGTTGATGGTTTTACAATTGAGTTATGATAGACTTTTCCATAATTTGAGTTAAAATAAATAAATAAAAAATATAGTAACATAAGATTTATAACATAATATAATATTTATAAAATTAATAATATTATGTATATAAAATTAATGACCTAAAGTTTTAAAAATATATCCACACTATGAATGTAAAAAAGGGAAGAAAACTATCATAGAATTAAACTTGACATAAAGTAATATTAGATAAAAAAAATTATTTATTTTAAATAAATTTGATTTTTATAATGGTAAAAGCAAAATATTTTGATAATAAAAAATAATATAAAAATGTTGAAGTATAATAATAAATAACTTATTTTAAAATTATTTTAATACATAAGAAGACATGCTTTCACTCACTCCTGGGAAGTTTTTAAATCTTAAATCATTAACATATTTCATTATACATAATAATAATAACAATAATAACTATAAATTATTAATAAATAAAAATAATTTTAAATTATACTCCATAGCTTTTTATTTTATTAATATTACAGTATATTATACTTATTCTATTTTTTTTATTAATATTGTGTTATAAATCAATTTTATATATATTATAAATTATTTTTCACTTTACATATCAACATAGTTGCTAAACATAAGATTTAAATAAAAGTGAATAAAAACTAAAAACCAATCTTATGAAATATACTTCATTTACTTTATAGTATAATTCTCATCCATATTATACATTACATTTCACTATTTTCAATCCAACAAATTTTGAACTCAACATGTTCAAATTAAGATTCATAATTGAAACTATTACAAAAATAAAACATGCATATATCTGTTTTTTTTTTTTTTTTAATTGAAATTTATAATTTAAAATATCAAACTTTTCACAAATTTGAATTAAAATAAATTTAAACGTATTTATATATTATTTTAATATTTTAATAATAATAAAATGTTATATAATTTTAAAAATAATTTTCATATTTTTATATCACTACTTTTCATATTAATTGTTTTTTATCTTTTTATTAAATTTATTATAACAATATTCACATGGTGGTAGCAACGCGCAAAAAAAACAATGACATTAACTCTGGTTTTAAAAAAATAAATAACTCAATGCACATAGAAACCTAATTTAATCTAGAAGAAATATATGATTTGGTAAACGTGTAACGTATGCAGCTGTGTACATACGTCATGAGTGTAAAAAAAAAACTGTAAACTTTAAATTCAGTGTGTGATAGTGAGTCGTCTACGTGAAAAATTTCGATCCATAATTATTTATTTATAATGAGTGTATTCAAGATCTTAAAAGTAAAGAAACCCCGAGATATGAAAAATCAAAATAAAATATAAAATTAAAGATCTTTGGAAAATGATAAGAAGGACATTTCAAATCAAAGTGTGAAAGAGAGAGATACCTCTTAACTTCCAAAGAAGGTTGCCACCTACTTAGAGGAATCTAGAACCGAAGAGAAGATGGAAGATTTCAAAGTCAAGCAACGTGGAAAGAAATTGTAATAAAATATAAGAAGGGACTGTTCAAGAGCATGAAAAGTGTGGAATAGAATTATGTTTAAATATATTTTAATTTAATTTGTAAATAATAACCTTAAATGTTAGATGGTAAATTGTTAAATCTTAATTTTAAAAGGAATATATATATATATATATATATATATATATATATATATATATATATATATATATATATATATATATATATATTTATATTTATATTTATATTGTGAATTTATTTAATCATACTATAAAATATATTAATTAGTATGTAGAATGAGTATTAAAAAAGAATAATAAAATAATCAATAATTTAATTTAATATAAATAATTAAATGAAATAAAAACAAAATAATTTATAAATTTTATTTTATATATAAAATGAGTATTAAAGATATTAAACAAATATTAATTAAAAATGAAATTGAGATTAATTTAATTAAACATTTTTTTTTTTAAATTGGTGGTAAGGTTATATCATGATTATGTTTAAGAATAACATTTTAATAAGGTAAATTTGTGACTAGGACTGTCTTAACAACACACTTGATCACTATATATCTATGGACTAATTTAATTAAACATATCTATAAAGTTTTACCATTGAAAATTAATAGAAAAGGCCCACTTAAAATTTGAATATACAGAATCATTTACATAAATTATTAAAAAAAATGTTGAAGAATATTTATTCACAATCCTTCTCATTTTAGAACTTTATATTATATATATAGTAGAAACAATAAAAAATGATTTAATATTCATATAAGTTAGTTAAATTTTTTCAATATATTTGTGTGTGGGAGAAAGAAATCAGTGTCTCTCAACTCAAAAGTAAGAAAGAGTGAGAATCAATAAAACAATATTCATAAACACGAAGTCATTACAATAATATTTATGGTCATCATATCATTTGCGAAGATTTAAATATGAGTAAAAAAAATAATAACCATCCTGCTCAATCACCCAAAATAACATTATATATATATATATATATATATATATATTCAACTTTGATTCTTATATTTTATAAAACTTAAATATAAGCAAGAAATCTTAACTTTCTAACCTTCAACCTAATAGCCATATGAAACTCAAATATAAGTGAGGAATGTTAAATTCTTATAAATGTTTCAATATTTTGATTAAAAATTTAATCATTTCAATCTGACAACCATATGAAACTCAAATATAAGTATTTCCAATATTGATCTTTCATTTTATTTGCATCTTACTCATACATTCAAATAAAAATTGTAATTATAATTATAATTGTAATTGTAATTAGTGATAAAAATGCACTTTATTCAAATGTAAATATAATTACTATCAATATCAAGATCATATACACATGAAACTTATACAAATATCATGGGACTTCTGCTTGAGTTTTGTTTCTTTCCTGCCTTGCAATAAATTTATGTTCTGCATTCCTTTTCCAATTTATATATCTACAAGTCATAAATGGGGACTTGTTCAATGCTGTGTAGTTATATACCATACAACGTCTAATTTAACCTTCAACCAAAACTGTCTATGAAATTATTCTGTAACCTCTGAATAAAATCTTTTGATTTGAATATTTAAAAAAAATGAACAGAGTCATGAGCTCTGAGATTGGCGAAAGGCAGAAAATAGCTTGAGCAGTTGGTTGGCTTTCACTTTAGTGGCAGGCGAAGCAGAATCGATCTGCACCAAAACAAGAAGCTTCTTGAATGCGCCCACAACCAGAGCCTCGTTCAACGCATCCCCTTCACCGGACTTGAGGCAAATTCTCCAGATAATCCCCACAGCATACTCATCGGCATTGTTGGATACCACCAGTAAGCTCTTGACAATGGCGCGCAGAGTGAGGGTATGGTCGTCAATGGCGACCCGGCCTTCTGCTGTGGTCGACAGGGCGTCAAGAATCCCTAGACATTTCTCGCGAACCTTCTTATCAACACCGCTGGAAAGCAGAGCTGTCAATGCAGGAATTGCATCAGCAACTTCTGCAATTTTTACTCTGTTTCTGCTAACTGCACAGAGATTGAACAGAGCATTAAGACTGGCAATTCGGGCTTCAGATGCATAATTCTCATAGTCCTGTACACCATCATCATCAGATTCTCCTTCCACAAGGCTTATCAGAGATTCAATTATAGAACCCCTTAATCCAATTTCTCTGGCAGAAGCTCTGTCTCTGGTTAGGGATTCGACAAGAATTGCAGCATTCAATCTAGTTTCCATGGATTCCCCATGCCCCAACAAGAGTTCCAGAGATTTCATCAGTTGGGGTCCTCTCAGACGCTGTTTAACTGTGTCATCAAGAGAAAAACAGACTAAAATTCCAGCCACATGTCGCAAGATCTCCATGCTCTGCTGATTAAGACAGAGCTCTGCTAAAATTGGCAGAGCACCCACAGCCTGCATATTCCTTTGATTCCGTTCGCTGACTTTTGCCAGAGTCTTCAATTTCCTGAGAGCATCCAAGGCCTGGTTCTCGTCGCTGATATTTTCCATGATGCAGCGAATTTTAGAAGGGTCTGCAGGGGATGTAGGGGTGGGGATCCTGTCGAAGCCCTTGGCCACACACCATTCTTGTATGAGCCTGCGCAGGGTATGATTGGGGATGAGATCTTTGCTCTGCAGAGCCTTCATGGTCATGGGGCATATTTCATTTCCATCGTCCAGCCATTTCTCTATGCTGCACCTATCATAGGTTGCCCCTGTACAGAGGCTAACAGGGTCTTTCATTATCTCTAGCGAAATTGGGCATTTGAAGAACGGGGGAATAAAGGTCGAGATCCTCAAATCGTCCCTTTTCCCTCCGCGCCCTGCTGATTCTAGAGGTCCCATTGATACAGTCGATTTACAAACAAAATTCTTCGGCTCAAGTGTTGCCCAGGCTGCAAAATATGATCTTACAGAGTTTTATACAGTATGGTTTCTGGAAGTTTGTGTCTGAAATTGTTCAGAGAATGAGCTGAGTTTAGTTTGGAGAGAAGAGAGGGGAGGGAGGCATATTATAAGAGAGCAGCTCAGGGGATCAGGGCATTGAAATTGTCCAAGGGATCCGCGTTTTTGAATAATTTAAACACGTAACAATGCCGACTTCCATGGGTTTTGGGTGGAATGTTCTGTTATTTCGGCTTAAAATAGTATTTCCAAAGCCTGCCCTTTTGACTTTACTATGTTTGAATTTTACGTTCAAACAATGGATTTCAAAGCCCGGGTCCGGGCGGCATTCTGGTACTAATCTTCGACGACCTGGCTATCTTTCTTTGGCTTTTGCGTTTAAAATTGGGACCGGTCAATGGGGAAAAACGTTAAAAATAAATTTGTGAGTCAACTGAATGACTTTGACCATGTTGAAACAGTCTTCTTTGCATTTTAGTCGCTACCTACACGGTCGTCGCAGTGTGCGGAACGCGGTCACCGACTATTCCTGCAAATTTAGCGGCATCAGGATCTATCTAACCCTATCCCCTGTACACACACTACAAAGGAAACGTTGTCGTGTAAATACATTTACCATGGCCGTCTAAAACGGTCTAGGACGTCATGGCGATGGAATTTGATAGGTAAATTGTTTGTTACTTGTTTGTCAAATATAGTTAAAAATATTTGTTTTTCTTAAATAATATGTATAATAAAATGATTTAAACAGATATAGAGTTTGTATAAATAGTTAAATTTAAAGCCGTGCTTAAGATTTGAAATTCCTATCCTGATACAAGTGCATTTTACTATGGCCTTCTAAGATGGCATATATGAATTTAGTTCATCGTACATCTAAAAATGAATGTTACAATTCTCATCTTAAAACATGTATTATAACAATAACACTTGAGGGAGGGGTGCTTAAGATTTGAAATTCCTACCCTGATACAAATGCATTTTATTATGGCATTCTAAGATGGTACATATGAATTTAGTTCATCGTACATCTAAAAATGAACGTTACAATTCTCATCTTAAAACATGTACTATAGCAATATCACTTGATGGAGAGGTAATTTGAAATTCCTACCTTAATACAAATGCATTTTACTCTGGCCTTCTAAGATGGCACATATGAATTTAGTTCATCGTACATCTAAAAATGAACGTTACAATTCTCATCTTAAAACATGTACTATAACAATATCACTTGATGGAGGGGTGCTTAAGATTTGAAATTCCTACCCTGATACAAATGCATTTTACTCTGGCCTTCTAAGATGGCACATATGAATTTAGTTCATCGTACATCTAAAATGAATGTTACAATTCTCATCTTAAAACATGTACTATAACAATATCACTTGATGGAGGGGTGCTTAAGAATTGAAATTCCTACCCTGATACAAATGTCTTTTACTATGGCCTTCTAAGATGGCACATATGAATTTAGTTCATCGTACATCTAAAAATGAACATTACAATTCTCATCTTAAAACATGTACTATAACAATATCACTTGATGGAGGGGTGCTTAAGATTTGAAATCCCTACCCTGATACAATGCATTTTACTATGGCGTTCTAAGATGACGCATATGAATTTAGTTCATTGTACATCTAAAAATCAATATTACAATTTTCATCTTAAATCATGTACTATAACAATATCACTTGATGGAGGGGGCAAAATTGCAACAAAGGAAGCCTTGTAGTTGTGTGAGGGTTAGAACATGTATATCTCTCAAGCTCAATAAGCTCAATAATGGGGATCATTACTAGAACAAGTAGATAACTCATTAGAGATATGCCTAGTGAAGGAAATCACTACTAGAACATGTAAATAACTCATTAGAGATAAAACCCAATGATGGAAATCGCTACTAGCTACTAGAACACGTAGATAACTCATTAGAGATAACCCAATGATGAAAATCGCTACTAGATGTGAGATAGGTCATTAATAATGAAAATGAGAACTAAGGTTCTAGGAGAAACCATCAAGTTAAATACCATAAGATACGTAATACTATAAATTACGAATGATGAAAATGGTAACCAAGATATTAAGCCTATAAAACAAATCCAAATAGAATATGTATTCTGGTCAATATGACAATGTTCATTAAAAAAACAAGAATGATAAATCCTTTCAATAAAGACAAGGTGTTAAGGACAATGATGAATCCTTTCAATAAAGACAAGGTGTTAAGGACAATGATGAATCCTTTCAATAAAGACGAGGTGTTATGAACATTGATAGAGAATAAGGACTTGGACTTAACATAATGGGTATGAGGACTCACTCTTGATTTAATGCAAAATATTGTGGCATTTTGATTTTTTCTATATAATTATGTTATAATGGTAAATATCGGGGCAAAGGATTTTAAAGTGACAGAGGAGAGAAATTATATATATATTCACAAAAATTATTTCTATAAGGGATTATTAATAATTATAAATTGATTTATTATAAAGGGTTAGAGAATTAAGAAAATGACATGGTAAATTTTTAAAATATGTTTTTTTTTCATTGTAATTGTAAATATTTGTATTAGAAATGTTGAAATTTGCAACAAGAAATATTGAAAATGACAACAATAAGAGACTTCTAATTTAATTTTCCTAAACTGTAATTGTAAATAGTTGTATGATAAATGTTGAAATTTGCAACAAGAAATATTGAAAATAGCAACAAGAAGAGGATTCTAATTTAATTTTCCTTTAATTAAATTAAAAGTAAATTGTAATTCCACATCACATGACAACTTCTACTAGTTAACTAAGTCAGGAGGACTTAGTTAGTTTAGTTAATTCGAGTTGAGGGTCAAACTAGAGGGTAAATTGTAATTCCACATCCCATGACAAGTTGTACAAGTTAACTAAGTCATGATGACTTAGTTAGTTTAGTTAATTTGAGTTGAGGGTCAAACTAAAGGTATGTAGAGTGTCTCCTACTTTTTAAGAGCCCTGGTTGAGTTTATTTTGAGTTGTAATTAATTAACTTGATTTATTTGAGTTAAAATCAGTTTAACTAGTTCTAACTAATGGAGGAACTAGTGAGAGGTCAAGTGAATTAAATTAGACTTAATTCACATGTAGTGATCAATCAAATAACTATAATTCATGCATGTCAGTTTTGAGGAAGACCCAGTTGAGATTGGAGTTAAAGAGAAGTGTACTATCAATTGTATAATCATCCAAATTGTACAAGTGGTGCATGCAGTCAGAAGAAGACCTAAAATAAATCATTCCTTATTTATAGAATTCACTAATTTTAACCATTTGAATTGTCTTTAAAAAGAGGAATGAATGCACAAGTTTAATCATTGTTTTGGTGAGCATGAGTTGGTGAAATGAAGCATTGGTGAGACCAAGCAATATAAAGCACAAGTTTGTGCGTGGAGCTTGTGAGAGAAAGGTGTGCCAAGAGAAGTTTGTGCACAGGTTGGTAGTGAGACAGAGAGAGATAGTGCAGAGAGCTCTCAAGCCTGAGAGAAGCATTGTATTTTTATCATATTCTTTGACTTATGCAATATACAAATAGCAGGGTTTTTAGCTGAGGCTTTCCCTAGATAAATCTTTGTGTTGTGTGATTGAAATTCTTTCTCTTTCTTGTTCATGTGATTATGCCATCGTAATTGGTTTCCGAAATTTATAGAGTAGATTCAAGTATTTTGTTTTAGCATATTACAAATATCAGTTTCAATTTACGTGGATTTTCTAAATGGTGTCAAAGCATTTTCTTAGGTAGAGTTTCAGAGAAATTTTTTTTTTCAATTTTTTTGCAGGATTTTTTTGGGCAGTGAGTTTGCAGAGCATATCTAAAAATTTTGGTGCAAAATTTAAAAAAAATAATAAAAAATTTGTATTCCTTGCGAAAAATACCGAAATTCAAAAAACAAATCGGCTGAATTCGAGTTCGGAAGAGGGGGGTATCGTCGATTTAAAATCAAATTTTTATTTTTTATAAAATATTGTGACGATGGGACAATTACAATTTGAATATGAGTTTCAAGAGTGCCTAGACTCACAAATGTGTTGTTTGTTCCATAACTAAGGAAGAATCTTGTTTGTGTCGCAGTATTGGAAGACCATGGCTACGATGTGATATTTAGCAAATGAAATATTTTCATTAGAAACATCGCCATAGGACATATGAAAGAGATCGATGTGTGAGTCAAAAACCTATATGCACTTGAGGTACTAGATGCATGCAAAGATTTGAGGAGCAAGGAAAATGGTAGAGACATGGTGGTTGAGAAAGAGAATGATTTACCTCTCAACATGCAACCTAAGAAGAAGCCTCAGAATTTTGTGGAGCGACCACAATTGGAGAAGTAGAGAGGAGGCCGAGTGGAGGCATCCACTCAATCAGAGACATCTAGTAGGGAAGGAATTTTGAGCCAAGTGGGAAGAGGGAGCACATGCAACCATACCTCTAGGAGAGAGGTGGGGTGATGTAAAGCAATAGTTCCAAGAGTGCAAAAATTTGGGCAGAGTCCATTGAGATGTTTTGTCTCATGGATCATTACCTTGCTACGGGGGCCCACAATACACAGTAGCAGGATGGATCAGTGGCAGTGATGCAATCAGATGTCAGAGTGACAAATGTACAGACTAGTAGCAATCAGATACCGGGGAGTGTAGAGCAGATTTGGTAGCAGTGCAGATGGCACAATGCAGAGTCAGTAGCAATGCAAAGTTTTCAGTAAAAAATGTGGTAGCTAGTAGCAGTTAGAGACTCTAGTGACAGATGCATCATATTAATCACAGTTGATTTAGTTTCAGAAGTTGTAGTAGCAACAACACTAGAGAGAAGTTTTGTATGCAGAGCATTCCAAAGCTACCAGATTGGGATATAGTTGAATTCCTTTCTTGTTAGGAGGGAGTGTTGAAATTTGCAACAAGAAATATTGAAAATGGCAACAAGAAGAGGCTTCTAATTTAATTTTCCCTTAATTAAATCAGAAGTAAATTGTAATTTTACATCACATGAAAACTTGTACGAGTTAACTAAGTCAGGAAGACTTAGTTAGTTCATTTAATTCGAGTTGAGGGTCAAACTAGAGGTATGTAGAGTGTCTCATACTTTTTAGGAGCCCTAGTTGAGTTTATTTTGAGTTGTAATTAATTAACTTAATTTATTTGAGTTAAAATTAGTTTAACTAGTTCTAACTAATGGAGGAACTAGTGAGAGGTCAAGCGAATTAAATTAGATTTAATTCACATGTAGTGATAAATCATATTATTGATAATTCACTAAAAATAACTCATGCATGTCAGTTCTGAGGAAGACCCAGTTGATATTGGAGTTAAAGGAAAGTGTATTATCAATTGTATAATCATCCAAATTGTATAGGTGGTGCATGCAGTCAAAAGAAGGCCTAAAATAAATAATTCCTTAATTAGAGAACTCATTAATTTTAATCATTTGAATTTCCTTTAAAAGGAGAAATAAAGACACAAGTTTAATCATTGTTTTGGTGAGCATGAGTTGGTGAGACCAAGAAATAGGAAGCACAAATTTGTGTGTGGAGCTTGTGAGAGAAAGGTGTGCCAAGAGAAGCTTGTGCAGAGGTTGGTAGTGAGACAAACATAGATAGTGTAGAGAACTCTCAATCCTGATAGAAGAATTGTACTGTTCTCATATTATTTGACTTATGTAATATACAAATAGTTGGGTTTTTAGTTGAGGCTTTCCCTAGATAAAGCTTTGTGTTGTGTGATTGAAATTCTTTCTCTTTTTTGTACATGTGATTATGTGATCGTAATTGGTTTCCACAATTTGTAGAGTAGATTCAAGTAATTTTTTTTAGCGTATTAAAAATATCAGTTTGAATCTACATGGTATCAGAGCATTTTCTTGGCCAGAATTAGGGAGTTTTTTTTTTTTTTTTTTTGGTAGGATTTTTTTGGGTGGTGGGTTTTTATAGCAGATCTGAACATTTTGGTGCAAAATTTTCAAAAAAAAATAGCCAGTTTGTATTCCTTGCAAAACAATACCCAAATTCAAAAAAAATATTAGCTGAATCAGAGTTCAGATGAGGGATATATCGCCGATTTAAAATCAACTCTTTTTTTATAAAATTTTTTGATGACAAGACATTTACAACGTGAATATAAGTTTCCATAATGCCTAGACTCACATATGTGTTGTTTGTTCCATAAATAAGGAATAATATTGTTTTTGTCGTGGTATTGGAAGACCATGGCTACGATGTGATATTTAGCAAAGGAAAGGTTTTCCTTAGAAACACCACCACGGAATAGATGAAACAAATCAATGTGCGAGTCAAGAACCTATATGCACTTGAGGTACCATATGCATGCAAAGCTTTGAGGAGCAAGGAAAAGAGTAGAGACTTGGTGGTTGAGAGAGAACATGAATTACCTCTCAACATGCAACTTGAGGATAAGCCTCAAAAAGTTGTGGAGTGGCCACAATTGGAGAAGCAAATAGGAGACCGAGTGGAGGCATCCACTCAAGCAGAGACATCTAGTAGGGGGGAATTTTGAGCCAAGTGGGAAGAGGGAGCACATGCAGCCATACCTCCAGGAGAGAGGTGGGGCGATGTAAAGCAATAGCCCCAAGAGTGCAAAAATTTGGGCAGGGTCCATTGATATGTTTTGTCTCATGGATCATTACCTTGCTACGGGAGCCCACAGTACACAGTAGCAGGATGGATCAGTGGCAGTGATGCAGACAGATGTCAGTGATGCAGACATATGTCAGAATGAAAAATGTAGAGACTAGTAGCAGTCAGATATTGGGGAGCGCATAGCAGAGTTGGCAGCAGTGCACATGGCACAATGCAGAGTCAACAACAACGCAGAGTTTTCCATAGACAATGTATTAGCTAGTAGCAATCAGAGACTCTAGTGACAAATGCATCATATTGATCACATTTGATTCATTTTCGATGCTTTTCAGTTTCAGAAGTTGCAGTAGCAACAACACTAGAGAGAAATGTTGCATGCAAAACATTTCAAAGGTATTAGTTTGGGATAGAGTTGAATTCCCTTCTTGTTGAGAGGGAGCGTTAAAATTTGCAACAAGAAATATTGAAAATGGCAACAAGAAGAGGCTTCTAATTTAATTTTCTCTTAAGTAAATTAGAAGTAAATTGTAATTCCACATCACATGACAACTTGTACAAGTTAACTAAGTCAGGAAGACTTAGTTCAGTTAATTCGAGTTGAGGGTCAAACTAGAGGAATGTAGAGTGTCTCCTACTTTTTAGGAGCCCTAGTTGAGTTTATTTTGAGTTGTAATTAATTAACTTAGTTTATTTGAGTTAAAATTAGTTTAACTAGTTCTAACTAATGGAGGAACTAGTGAGAGGTCAAACGAATTACATTAGATTTAATTCACATGTAATGATCAATCAGATAATTGATAATTCACTAAAAAATAACTCATGCATGTCATTTTTGAAGAAGACTTAATTGAGATTGGAGTTAAAGAGAAGTGTATTATCAGTTGTATAGTCATCCAAATTGTACAGGTGGTGCATGCAGTTAGAATAATGCCTAAAATAAATCATTCCTTAATTAGATAAATCACTAATTTTAATCATTCAAATTTCCTTTAAAAGGAGGAATGAAGGCACAAGTTTAATCATTGTTTTGGTGAGCATGAGTTGGTGAGACCAAGAAATAGGAAGCACAAGTTCTTTTGTGGAGCTTGTGAGAGAAAGGTGTGCCAAGAGAAGCTTGTGCACAGGTTGGTAGTGAGACAGACAGAGATAGTGTAGAGAGCTCTCAAGCCTGAGAGAAACATTGCATTATTCTCATATTCTTTGACTTATGAAATATACAATTAATGAGGTTTTTAATTGAGGCTTTCCCTAGATAAATATTTTTGTTGTGCGATTGAAATTCTTTCTCTTTCTTATTCATGTGATTATGCGATCATAATTGGTTACCAAAATTTGTAGAGTAGATTCAAGTATTTTGTTTTAGCATATTACAAATATCAGTTTGAATTTACGTGGATTTTCTACAAGAAAATCTATGTTTGGGGCACACCATTACTTTAGAATTACAAAATGATTTATTAAAAATATTTTAGAAGCCGATATCTCTATCGAGTGAAAATGTGAAGTTGGGTTACACTTTTTTCCCTTTTTTAAGAAAAAAATATCATATTTAGAATTACTTCAACTTTCTGCAAGCCAAAAAAATTTTATGTTTAGAATTTCATTTTACGATAAAAATAAACTTGTCAGAGATTTTATTAGCTTTCTATTACTTATTTTTTGGAATTTTTTTATTCACATTTGATATGTCAACTTAACATTTCTTTAAGTGTGTGTTCTTTAACAATCAAAGGATTCATAAAAATTCATGTTGAAACCCGTTGATTTATTCTTTGAAAACTTTGTGTTTTTTAGCAAAAAAACGTGTTACAATAATTTAGACAGAGTCTACTTCAATATCGTTATATTTACGAAACCAACTGATGCATATCATAATTACTAGAATATTTTGAATTGAACCAATATGAAAAAAAATGTATATTTTGAATATGTTTCAGCTTGCGTGAAGTTTCTCAACATATTAGTTATAAACTAAAAATCTAAAAACTACCCATTACAGACGACGAACCAATGTAATGCACCGTAATTTTTTCAATTTTTTTACAGTGTATTAGACCTTCAGAAATTGTTTGCACCCATTTTATTACAAAATTAATTAAAATTAGTAAATATCTATGGAATTCCATAAAAGTTATATTTCCTGAAAGTAGATTGAATTCTGCAAATGTTTGTCTTGGTTCCGAAGTTTAATCATTCCAAAGTTGAAGAAATGTGTTCAAAGCTGAGTTGCAACGTAGTTGCAGACGTGTTAGTTCAGTCGAACTTTTGTAATAGTTTGGCCGAATTGTTTTTTTTCATTCCGTCCCATTAGTTTTAATGACAAAAAAGTTTGATCAAACTTTTTATAAAATTTCGGCCGAACTTCTGCTCGCAAATTACGTCGTCCAGAAAATTCAATGAAGCCCCTCCAAAAAAACAAATTTCGCAACTACATAAATAGCCAAAAACGAAATTGTTATTTTTGCACATTTCTTCATTTGAGCTGAATTTGCAAAGGACTTTTTGGGCTTAATTTTCAAATGAAATTTTTTGGGCTTAATTTTAAAAGGACATTTTTTGGAAGTATTTTTTAAAGTGACATTTTTAGAGGTTTTTTGGGCTTAATTTTCAAAGGACATATTTTGGAGGTATTTTTTAAAGTGACATTTGTTTTAGAGGTTTTTTGGCTTAATTTTCAAAGGACATTTTTTGGAGGTATTTTTTAAAGTGACATTTTTTTAGAGTACGTGTTTTGGGTTGAAGTAAATATTTTATAATGATTTTTTAAAGTGAGTTTTTGTCTAATTTTTTAAGTGAAATTTTTTTGCAGGACTTGGAAGGAAATATTCTAAGCTTCATTTCATTTTTAAAAGACATTTTTTTGGTGGAATTTTTAAAGTAAGTGTTTTGGATTGAAGTCTGTCTTTTGTACAAAATTTTTAAAATGCGTTTTTTTGAAATTAAATCTTTTGTGATGTTTTTTTTAATGGAGTTTTTATCTAAATTTTGATAGTGAGTTTCTTTTACAGGATTTTGAAGGAATTTTTTTAAGCTTCATACCAAATTATCATGGGAAATCAAAGGAATTGCAAGATAAAATATGATCGAACAAGAGAACCCGAGACTCGTAGAGAACAGGGGAGAGAATATTGCAAAAAAAGAGAGAAGAATGCTCAAATATTGAAAGGAAAATTCAATCTCAACTAGAAGTTGAAGCATGTATGTAAATGTAAATATTATAAATTTGATATTTAAAATTTGATTAGTGTTTTGTGAAACTTAATTTTTTATTTGATGAACTAATTTGAAAAATATTTTGGAATGTAAACAGAGAGAGATATTCCTCAAAACATTGATGATGAGATAGAAAATATTGAAAGAGAAAGTGAAAGAGATATTGAACCAATGATTGAAGATGCTGAAAATGTTGAAAGAAATTCAAGTGAAGAAATTAAATCACTAGGTATGTATGTATATGGTGAATGTGTATTATTGAAATGATACATATTTGTTAATTTAATTATTTATTGAATATGTAAACTTATTCTGTACATTTAATTCTAATATGTACAAATGAAATCAATATCGATGATGAGATGTTAGAAAATGTTGACATTGACACATATGGAGATAAAAAAGCTGACCATGTTATACGATATCATGTTAAGCGCATTATTGATACGTTCTTCAAAGATAAAAATGTGGCAGTTCAAGCCCAAATTTTGAAAAGTCTCTTAACATCAAAGAAATTAAAATAAGCTACGACTTTATTGAGTATTCAAAAATCAACAAAAGATAATAAAAATGAAGGAAAATGTGATACAAAATATAAATAGTGCTCTAAAGTCAATTGGAAGATCAAGAAAGAAAAGTGATTTAGATGCACGTAGAGCAATACAAATGGCAGTGGTTTCATCAAGTACTAAAGAGAATCGCTTGGTAAAATCTATGGCACAATCATTAGGGACCTCACAATTCTTTTTTACAAAATCTAAAATTCCAATTGCAAATAGATATAAATGATGAACTCACTTGTTGGATAGTTATTTGTAGGCAACCATACAAAGCTAGACTTGGAGAAGATGTTAAAAAAATAATATATGAATATTAGATGAAAAATTCACGTCTCACCAACAGCAAGGGATGTGATGCGACAAAGAATAGCATGAAATCAATATGAAGAACATGAAAAACATATCTTGGACACCACTCAGATAGAGTTGTTCAACAAGGTCATAGAAGAGAATCGTGAAATTAATGTCTCAATCAGTGCTTTTGTGCAACAAAAACCATGGTATGTTAAACCTATCATTATATGTGACACTTGTTGTTGTCGTTATCATGTGGAATTTCAGTTATATTATGACACATTCATTAATTTTGGTAAAACATTTTGGAAAGATTCACCTCCTCCTTCCACTATCCATGATTTCATATCTCAAATTCTATGTGGAAGATAAACCCATGAATTATTTTACCAAAAGAAATGTGTTGGTTGTAAAAAACACGATGATTGTGGAAATTTGACTTTATTTCAAAAAAATTATCGTACTGATATAAATGATCAATCATTTTCCAACATAAAAGTGAAATGGAAGAGATATGAATATATACATACATGGACTGGTTCAAGTGGTACTACAAGTGCTAAAAGAATTGATTTATAAGAAGAAGAAATTTTTGTGATAGAGTTTTTGAGAAATTTTGAGGTAGAAATTTATAAATACACCAAGCATTCCCATAGAGCTCGATGGCAGGACTTGAAATTCAAAAAATAATGTGAAGTTTTTCCACCAGGAACCATTTTATCAATAGTTGATTTTGCAGAGAACTACACATTTTTTCCACAAAAAGAAATACAGAGTGAATACTATCATTTTTACCAAGTCTCAATGCTTGTCCATATTCTATATAGACATGCTGAACAAAATGTTGATCATATAGAAAGCACCAGTGAAAATCGACATGTTATTAAATAATATCACTTTTATATGAGTGATGATCATACACATGATACATATTTTGTACAACATTGTTTTGAAAAGATTTATGACTCCTTGAAAAGTTGTGAAATAAAATTCAATGAACATTGGATATGGTCAGATGGATGCGCAAGTCAATTGAAATCTTCATGATCATTCTTTTGGTTGTGTTGTCTTCATATGAAACCCCACATTAAACATTGCTGGAATTTCTTTGAGACTGCTAATGGAAAATGAGAACATGATTGTGCAGGGGCATGTATAAAACGAGAAATTCGAAGATATCAAATGGACCACTCTGCAAACCGACTTGTCTCAGCTGAACAAGTTGTTCAATGGTGCATCACTGCACTAAGCCATGAGGCTAAACGGTCAATGGAAGTATGAAGGTATATATATATATATATATATATATATATATATACATGATCTAATTTTTATTAGATTTCTAATTTTAAACATTATTTATCACAATGATTATCTTTGATGGTATTTTGAATAATATATTTATATTCTTGTTTGAATTTTCCATATAGGTTTTTTTTGGCATATTGGGGTCCAAGATGTAGATAGATCGATTAGAGATGATGATGAAATAATAAAAGGGACTAAAAAATTGCATTCAATTAAAATAAAGCAGTACCAAAATGTGTTTGCATTTGATAAAAGAAAATATTCTTGTTTTTATCATGTTTTCATAGACAACACAGAATCAAACGATGTTTGTGAAAACAAAATGTATGTAAAAGATTGGCAACATACAAAACTAAATACAAAGGGGAAAATGTTTGTTGCAAGATTTGAAAAAATGCAATCAGAGGAGACCATAGCATCATCTGAAGGTGATCGAGTTTCTGATCTTGTTAGCGAAGGTAACATTTCAATTGCTTTAAAATGATAGAGATCTAGAAATAGATAATAAAATCAAGTACGCATGTGTTAATTTTAAAGTTATTTTTTCATGTTAATTATGATCTAAATTTATGTAAGTTGTTTTAATATGCAGGAGATGTTTTTGTTTTAGTTGCACTTAGTACCAACACAGAAAATGTGAAGTATTATTTGATGCGTTGCAGTGAACGAAAGATGAAATTATTGGAAAATTATGATGATAACGAGTTTACATATAACAAAGGGTCTATTATACTAAAAGGTTATTTTTTTCCAACAAACTCATCAAAGTCGGGGTTTTGTTTACTTTAAAGACTATGAACTTGGTGTTATAAGTTGTCAATATAGTCACTTGGTGTGTGCAACACACATAAAGTTGATAGAAGTTCAATCAAAGAAAAAATTGAAAATTAAGAAATGGAAAATGTCAAAAGACGATTATGAACGCATCCTTGAAGATGGCATTCCATTAGAATTTTTTTGATTGAACTGCCCAACAATTTCTTCTCCTTGGATTCATCTTTTAGAACTTACAAAACTCAACTAGAAATTGTTAGCCTTTTTTTTGTGCATTCTTAAGTTTTACAATTATTATAATATGTATATTTTATGTTATGTACAGGTGTTTGCACATGTACATTGTTTTGGTACATGCATACGAGTAATTTATATACATGTACACAAACATGCGGATTATCTGGTCTTAAACGATTTCATACAGTCTCTGATACAATTTATGTCATAATGTCATTATTGCAAAATGTACATGTATATCTAGCATAGTTGATATAATGCAAATTTTAAGTTATGATTTTGTTTTAGACATCTATTAAGCAAATTATAATATTCATTATTGAATGCAAAATGTGTGGTACGTGTTTGTAATTTCCAGTTTACTATCAATTGACATCCATAATAGCTTTTCTATGTACATTAATGAAAAATGTTGTGTACTGGATATGTTTTAATGCAATTTTAAAATTTTAGAATTATTTGACACATCTATGAAAACCTAGAATTTTATGATTGTTTTTAGATATATACATCGATATGTATTGTACTTCAATCATTTTTAAATATATTCAAATATAATTCAATCATTTTTACATATAAATTCAAATGTACTTCAATCATTTTTAATATATTCATGAACTTAAATATGTAAAACCATCTACGATTTTTTTAAATGGCATATGTTCATGCAAAATGTACCTAAATATCACCTTTAATAGACATCCTAATTATACAACATTCACACATGTTCAAATGCATAACATGTACCACATGTGTTTTGTAATTTGAAATTTCCATCTAGATTCATTTTAAGTAACAAATACAAAACAACTTGAGTTTTAAAAACAAAACATTATATCACAACATGTGATCACATGCCAAATGTAACAACTATCCAAAATTTAAAATTATTCTTGATAAAAGTAAATGTAGTTCAACTATCCAAAATGTAAAATATGTCCAAAATTTATGTCATGAACAATAAAATTAAATATATAACAATGTATAGTGTTTTTTTTTTTTTTTTGACAGAAACGGGTAGTGTGATGTATTGATATCCTGGCTTGAATGCCTCAATTCAGATTACAAGATGCAAGGGAAATGTCCAGATTTTCTCTCCGGCCAGGAACACAATGGCACATACACTTATAAGCCAACATTTTTTACATGCAATAATGAGGTCGATCTCCGTAATCTTCCCAAACTTGTAGATGCAAACGAACTGCTTCAATAAAAGGCAGTAAAACGTATTTACCAAATAATTAAGGGATGGGATCCCAGTCTTCGTCTCTATCTCTTAGGAGAGCTCCAAGAGAGAGGAGGACAACTTTGTTGGCTTCAACATCAACATCTTTGTTTTTTTCTCTGCTCACATGGAAGAAATTCAAACTCTGGAAGGATTTAGCCAATAATCTAATTCTAGTCATCAATCTTGAGAATATAAAATCTGAAGAAGTTGAACTATCCACTATAGTTTTGATTATGGACTGGGAATCTACAAAAACATTTTCTTCTTTGATTCCAAGAACTTTTAGTTGCTTGATACCTTGGAGGAGAGCCAACGCTTCAGCTTGAATGTTGGTATTGTGACCCACACCCCAAGCGTATCTGTACTCAATTCTACCTTCAGGATTTTTTACAACTCCACCTGCTCCAGCTTTTCCAGGGTTTCCTTTTGCTACCCCATCAAAGAAAAGGGCGAATCTTGACTGTTTTATAATAAACTCTGAAAGTTCTGTTTCATTGACTCTAATTTTCCAGTCTTTTAGGGGGATGGGGGGCCTTACTATGACTTGAAATTGGAGGTTGAAAATAGCATGCCATTCAGTATCCTACTTACTTAGATTTGCACCATCCAACTGGTCTCCCAAGCTTTCTTTTAACTGACTTTTTATCTTAATCAAGACAATCTTGGTATCATGCCTTGTGTCTCTAAAAATCCTCTGGTTCCTTTCGAGCCAGATTTTCCAACAAATAATTTTAGGAAGAGAGATCCAGGCAACCTTGATATGTTTGTTTTTAGGAATGTCTCCTGGATACTTGAGCATCCATTTTGAGAACAAATCAGAGATGTGGTTAGGGAAAATGAAATCATTTCTCCATGGGCCTAAGAGCACTTGCCATATCTCTACAGCAAACTTACAATTCAACATCAGATGGGAGGCGCTTTCTTCATTATCACCACACAACGTACATCTAGAAGGCCCATGATATCCTCTTTTCTGTAGCCTGTTATCGGTCAAAATTCTCTTATGAAAAAGGAGCCAGCAAAATATATCTATTTTTGAGATGGAGCCCTGATGCCAAATCCCCTTCCAAGGCTCTGGGTTTGGAGAAACATTGGGCTTATCTAACAGTTTCTTGTAGCCCTGCGAGACAAAATATTTCCCTAAAGTCGATCCCCAGCCACGAGTGTCAGATTTCCTGATGTTTAATGGAGCCTTGCCTTTTAGGTGGGCTAAGAAGACTGCACATTCATTAGAAAGGTTCGGAGGCACATGAAGCTTCACCTAGCTCTGCCAAATGACATCCTCCCAACGAGAGATGTCCCATAGAGTTGCGTAGCCAGCGCTGGTCATCCACTCTTGTAGCTCAACCAAAGAGCGATCATCAGCCAGGGGATCGCTGTCCATGATTCGGTCCTCCCATATTCGGATGTTCTCACCATTACAGGGAATCCAGTGTGCATGGAGGTTAATTATGGAAATTTATTTTGCACAGAGTTTGTGGATCATCGAACCAGATTTGGGGATAGGATTGTCTAAACATCGGGGCCTTTGCCCTTTGAAATATTTTTTCCACAGTACTACTTGTGCCCAGCCCGGATTTGGAGTGATTATCCTCCATATCAGCTTTGCTCCCATCGCCACTTTTTGAGTACAAATACTCTTGAAATTCAAGCCACCTTCCATTCTAGGCTTGGAGATTTTATCCTAGCTAATTAATGGAATTTTCTTCTCATTCGATTTGCCACCTTTCCAGAAGAATTTTTGATGTGTTCCTCCATTTTCCTAAGAATGCCAATAGGAGCCAGCATAACAGAAAACTGATAAATAGGAAGACTGTTTAACACAGCCTTTATGAGCACAGTCTTCCCTACCAAATTGAGCCAAGTGTATCCCCAGGCTTGAATCTTTGTTTTGAATTTCTCCAGCAGAGGTAGCTAGTCTCTGCTGAGGGCACATTTTTAGAAAATGGGGAGCCCCAGATACTTGAAGGAAGACCAAGTAGAGGAGGCATCAAAACCAAAACATCTGGAGATGGCAATAAGAGTGCTGGCTGAAGTGTTCTAGCAGTAGATATGGAATTTTCCATTGTTGAGTTTGCTTCCTGAGGCTTCACAAAAACCATCCAAAACACCTCTAAATCTTATAGCCGAGGGCACAGTGGCTGCACCCAGTAAGAGGGAATCACCAACAAATAGCGCATGGTTTATATTTTTGACACCTATTGCTATATTCAAGCCCAAAATCTCTTGTTCCTGCTGCTTCTTATTCAAGAGAAAGCTGAGAACGAATGCTTGGAGTACAAAGAGCGGGGGAGAAAGCGGACACCCTTGCCTCAGACCTCGAGAAGCTTTAAAAAAATCAGTAGCCCTCCCATTCACCAAAGGAGCTATCCAGGGCTCAGAGATACAAGCCCGAATCCACTTAATGAATTTGGAGCCAAACCCATACTTGTGCAAAATATCCATCATAAATCTATGTCTCACCTGGTCAAAGGCATTTTCTAGATCTAATTTGACAACCTTTCCTTTCTCTTTTCGGTGCAGGCTTGAATGGATCGCCTCTTGGACTAGAATAAAATTGTCCACAATCTGCCTTCCTTGAATAAAACCTCCCTGGTTCTTCGGAATGATGACTGGAAGGATGGTTTTCAATCTGTTTGCTATCACTTTTGTTATCATTTTGTATCCTATGTTGCAAAGGGAGATAGGTCGAAATCTGTTGAAGGATTTGGCGCCTTTCTCCTTGGGGATGAGGGCAAGGAATGCCGAATTGGTGCTTCCCCCAATTTTATGGCAGGCTTGTGATTTACGAACCATTTTCCATAATTATTTTTCCACAATCTGCCAACAGGATTGAAGAAATCTGGCTGTAAAACCGTCAGGGCCTGGGGCCTTATCTGGCTCCATTGAAAAGAAGGCATTCTTTATTTCATTTTTAGAGACTTCTGCTTCCAGGAGCTGGTTCTTTCTGGGGGAGATCAGAGTAGGCACCTCATCCATAAAATTTGGATTTTTGCCTAGTCCCTCATCTTCGCTATACAGATTTTTGAAGTGTAAGAAAGAAGCTCTTTTTATGCTGCGGATATCCCTGTGCTTGATGGTATCTTCCTTGATTTCTGTGATGGAGTTGAAGCATTTCCAAGCTTGGGCTTGTTTGTGGAAGAAGGAGGAGTTCCTATCTCCCGCTTTAAGCCAAAGGCTTCGTGATTTAATTCTCCAGTACTCTTCCTCTGCCAAGCTTTCCTTGTACAAATTTTGTTGTAAATCAGCCTCCCTATCTAGGACTTCTTTTGTGATCTCAACATTTTCCAATTTCAGCTGATGAATCTCGAGACTTCCTTGGATATTTTTCCTTTCTGTTGCAGGATTGGGAAGGGATTTTTCCCAGTTTTTCAGTGCAGCTTTCACTCTCCTAAGATTTTACTCCCAAACAAAGAAGGTTGAGCCCTTGATTGGTTGATTCTAGCTTTCCTTGACCATTTTCATGAAATTCGGTTCCTTGACCCATTAAGGGCTGGATTTAAAAGGGATAGGACCTTGATCCATATGGGCCAGAAGCTCAAGTTTGATGGGTCTGTGATCGGAAACGCTGCATGGAAGAATATTCATTCTAGATTATAATCCTAGAAGGATAAAAGAGCTTTGAACAAGAAATCTATCTAACCTTGCAGGAATATGTCCTGGCCCAACTCTTTTGTTTGACCAAGTGTATTTACTCGAAGAAGGATTGATGTCGATCAAATCCCAGTCCTGTAACAACTCCTCCACCCATTCCCGTGCTGCATCCCTTACTATGCTTCCTCCTCACTTTTCTGACAATGAAAAGGTGAGGTTGAGATCCCCAGCAATGACGATATTTTCCAGATTCTCTAAGCCTGCCAGATTTCTGATGGAGTCGCAGTAGTACTTTTTCTCCCCTGCGCTAACAGGATCATACACATTGATGAGACTAAGGATCTCTTTTGTGTCAAAATGTTGTAGTTTCGTTAGCAGCCAGTGAGAATTGAAGACCTCTTTGATCCTTGAAAATTTGTTACAATTCCAAAGAGTGCCTAGGCCGCCTGAGGCACCTCGAGCAGAGACTGCTTGTCCTTCACTTTTATTCCACAATTTCTTGCTTATATGGAGAAAGTATTTGTCCTCCATTTTGGTCTCCTGAATGAGGAGTATATTGGGAGATTATGTTCTTATTGGGCTTCTTATTGCTTCTTCTTTTACTCTGCTCCCCATACCCCTACAGTTCTAGGAGACGATCCTCATCACTTACTTTTTAGGTGATGAGCTCCCTTAGAGCTCTGGGACTAATTTCTGGTCATCTTTGGTGTTTTTTCCAAGAGCTTCTCGAGGGTTGGTTGGCTTCCCTGGAGTTTGTCTTTGTAGGTTTCCTGTTCTCTTTTTTCGCGGGTAGACTTTCGGCCTCTCGTTGATCTTCTCGCCGAGGTTTTCGAGTCCCCTATTTCACCTTCCTCCTCTGAGTCCTCCGAGCCTTGAAATTCCTCATTCACTTCTATGAATTTCTCTTTTGATTTGTCTGCATTGCTTTCTCCTTGCTTTGAGCCCAAGGGGGGTCTCTTTATGGGGAGAATCTTCCTTGTGCTTCTCGACTTCTTGGGTGTCTTCTATTGCTGAGCTTAGAAGCCCAAACTTGTTTTCTTGATCTTTTGAGGAAGGGGTTTGAAGAATAGGGGCCGTCTAGGGGCCTTTACCATTTGAGGTTCCAGATCTAGGGGCTTTGTGGGCAGTTTTGGTCCTTTTGACGTGGTTTCAGCCCTCGTCCTTGCCTTTCTCCACTTCACTATTCTTTGGGCAGCCTCTAGAAAAGTGGCCATAAACATGGCATTTTCGGCATTTGAAGGGAAGCTGCTCATAGTCCAGCTTTTGCACATGCGTCCAACTACCGACCCTAATTTTTATTACCTCAGGCAGGCCAACCTCCAGATCAACCTCAACACATATTCTGGCACATTCATATTGGTCTTTGCTATTTGCTCGATCAATAAATTTTCCCAGGGTATTACCTATATGCTTCAGCGATTCCCAGTTCCAACAATGGATTGGGAGGTTAGGAAGCCTTACCCACACAGGAACAGTTGTTGGAACATCAACTGCTGGGTCGAATTTGGGCGTCCACTTGTTGAGATACAGCCCCTGAGGACCCATGAAGTAGGGGCCGTTCTGAAAAATTAGATCTTTATCCTCCTTATCAGAGAATTCAAACATAAAAAACCTCTTCCTAGGAAGTACGAGGTAACGTTGTTCTTGATCAGCGACGCCCAGTTCTTTGCTACCCAGCTCTCCGTGGATTTTGGGGAGGGCCAGAGACCTGTGAACTAACCCACCAGAGCACGTTTTGCTAAGGAGAGGGCAACCTGTATCAGACCCTCAGGAGGGAGAGAAATCTCAAGGATATCCTCCAGTCTTTTAACGAACTTTGCTGCTTCTGAAGCTTTCTTCTTCAGTAATGAGGCCAGCAGCTTGTGAAAGGCATCTGCATCGGATGGAGGTGGCTGGGGGGGGGGGGGGAGCAGGAACCTGGGCAGCGCCCAAAACCTCCATTGCTGCGAAGGAACCCTAGGACGGGCTTGTGCGTTAGGTCAGGCAACGTGCGCAGCAGCCAACTCAACCTCAAAATGTTATCACAATGTATAGTGTTACAAGTATCAAGTTAAATAAAAAACTAAATATAATTGCATAAATAAAACTATGTATATAGAAAAGTAAATTTAAGACTATCTATCAAATAAAATGTTGTATTTGCATCATCAATCAAATAGAGAATCTAGCAGTGTCTTGAGCCTCCTTGTGCTTTCATGTGAAGAATGGGGAACCTGTACACAATGTGTAAACATTAAAATTTAATGTTTTAAAATTTAATGTTTTAAAATTGAATGAGAATGTAGAACTTCATTAAAAATTTGAAAAAAAATGCATGCAATACCTTATGTAGTTCCCTCTCCATTGTCCTGTGTTGGTCGTCCATCAATACATCCTCCACGGTAAACTATACAATATACATGTACAAGTATATATATATATATATATATATATATATATCTATATATATATATATATATATATATATATATATATATATATATATATATAAATTTCAAATGAAAATGCATAAACTAATTTGCAATAATATTAAAAAAAAATTTAGACAACTTCTTGTTCAAATTGTTTGGATGTGTCTATCTCCATCATACACTACAATGCTAGAGTCCTTTGGAGAACGGAAATCATCTCCACAAACTTAAAATTCAAAAATTTTAAAATTGTAAAATAACTTAAGATCTAGATCTCTTTTTTTAATGAAACTTTCACTTCAATTTATAACTTAAACATAAGTGAAAAAATTGAATACTTGTGACAATGAATTTGGCACATCTCCTAACAAAGAAGAAGAGGGTGGCTTCGAACGAAAATCATCTCCACAAACCTAAAATTCAAAAAATTTAAAACTATAAAATAACTCAAGTTCTAGATCTCATTTTTTAATGAAACTTTTACTTCAATTTATAACTTAAAAAAATAAGTGAAAAATTGTTCATACTTGTGACGGTGGATTTGGCACACCTCCTAACAGGGAAGAAGAGGGTGGCTCTGAACGAAAATCATCTCCAGAAACCTAAAATTCAAAAATTTTAAAACTGTAAAATAACTCAAGATCTAGATCTCATTTTTTAATGAAACTTTCAGTTCAATTTATAACTTAAAAACATAAGTGAAATATTGAATACTTGTGACGGTGTATTTGGCACATCTCTTAATAGGGAAGAAGAGGGTGGCTCCGAACGAAACATCTCCATAAACCTAAAATTCAAAAAATTTAAAACTGTAAAATAACTCAAGATCTAGATCTCATTTTTAATGAAACTTTCACTTCAATTTATAACTTAAAAACATAAGTGAAAAATTTATTCGTACTTGTGACAGTGGATTTGGCACATCTCTTAACAGGGAAGAAGATGGTGGCTCCATTGCGAAAACATCGGACAGAATCAGAATATGTTAACACTTAATTATATACATACATGTGTACACAATTATTTCTTTTAAAAACATGTCATCATGATACCGATATAATAATAGACTAATAATTGTACATCAACATCATGAACACTTAAAAAACACTAAAATTTGCCAACATATCATCTTGATTGTGAGAACTTGAAGCTTCGATCGTGATATTATCAAAATCTTCGTTCATCAAGAGTGTTAACTACAAATGGTGTTCACATATGATACATATTTGTTAGATTAACATATACAAATAAACACATATATGTATTTATTACAAATTACATTAAAATATTCACCCTGACCATTAAAAAATACTGATCCCATGTCCTCTTCCTCATGAATAATTAAGTTTTTTCAACCATTGCGACAATGATTTGAATATGTTCTAAGCTCTTCAATACTCATGTTGTCTATCTCATCATCTGTATGATACACAAAATTAGCACATGCATTCTATCGTGCTCTTTGTCGATTCAAAAAAACATCAATTCCACAAAGTCCACTATGCACATTGTCTATGATGGCATCCCTTGCTTGTCGAATAATTTGAGAAGTGGAATCCATATCTGACCACAAAGTTTCCACATGAAGAGATCAGCTTACCAATGGTGGCTCGGGGCGAGGCAAATCACCATCATGCTTAGCACCCCTACGGTCACATAATCGACTTCTCCTAGGACCAAAAAATTTAGAGGGAAGGTCATTATAATTGGGTTTCATTCTCAAAAATAATTTTGCAAAATAAAGAGGAACCTCGTCGATTCCATGGTAGTCTTCCATAGGCAGCAAGGTGCCTATCATACAAATGGCAAACTATATAAGGGTGCTTGAAATATTGCACCTTTAGCATCTTTATTTTCGGCCCTTCTTTGAAATTAAACATAGATTTTTTCATTTCTTTTGTAACTCTGTGTTTAACATCGTCCCATGTATCAGGACCCATCACTGTTTCCTTTCTTTTCCTCATCACTTCTACAAAAGTATTAGTGGTTGGCCCAAGATTTTTGTAAACATATACAAGTGTGCTTAAAGAGTGCGTAACTATTTCTAAGCTTTCTTGACTCTCAGCAGGGAGTTTCAAAGACATAAGATCTTTCTTAAATTTTGAATAAATATGCTCACACCTTTTTAATGTGCATTGTTGAATGTTTGTTTCCCAAGGTAAATTGGAAATGTTAGAAGGACAAGTCGTGGTTGGTATAAAACCTTGTTCTTGAATAAATCGGTCTGGCCTATGTCTTTGTCGAGCAACATTTTCACCCCCTGCATCAATATATAAAAATGCATGAATAAATAAAAAAACATGTGAACAAATTTGTACAATTTTTTTTTAACTACAAAAAAATTATATAAATAATTTAAAACAAATTAATAATGGAATGAAAATAAAATTCAGATTGATGGCCACCTCGAGATGGCTGGGCAGCATTATGCCCACCCTGAGATCGTTGAGAACCAACATGACCACCCATTGATTGGCCACCGAGGGAATTCATACCACCACCCTCATGCGATTGGATACCACCTATTGATTGGCCACTAGGGTAATGTGTACCACTACCATCCTCATGCAACGAGAGGGAAGCTCCATAAAAAAATATGAATTTATAATCAATTCAAAAATACATGCATACATATAAATACATATATATGATTGATTAGATTGTGCTAACCATACAACGATTGCATGAACCATGGCCAGGCTCCATTGATGGAGTAGATACTCTTTTCCTCCGAACTCCTAAAAAATAAAACATGAAATTTATTAAAAACCAATTTAACTCACAAAGTTGATAAAAAATCAATTCCATATGTATACATGTATGTACATGGGGACAAAATTATATATATTCAATAAAAAAATCAATTCCACATGTACATACATGTATGTATGGGGATAAGATTATATATTCAAATGTCATTTAAAAACATGCACATTTAATATAAATACCATAAACATCCATCGATCCATGATCCCCCTTTCACGTACAGGCATGGGATTCTATTGATGTTCACCTTTCATCCTCCATGATATATATATGGATATCTACAATGGACATTTACAATTATTTTTAAAATTACTATTTAAAATAAATTCAAAAGAATTCAAAAAATTGATGTAATTTAGTACACAAATATTGAACTCAAATACAAATTACGTAAAACACAAAATTTTCAAAGCACAAATTGATGTGTAAAACTCACTTTAAACAAAAATTTGTTGAAGTACTGCACATTTTAATTTTATAAAACATGAATTTCACCAAGTTGTGCTTACATGGTGGAGCATGCTTGATATATATTTGAAAAAAACACACGTTTATTAAAAATGACGCATTTATAAGTAAAAAAAACACAAATATCAAAGATATGTTACAATGTCCATCAATAAATTTCGAAGGAGAGCGTCTCAACACTAATTCATCTTTGAGACATGAATCTTGAATTGGCATTGCCCCATACAATACTAATTCATCGACTAATTCATCTTTGACAGATGAATCTTGAATTGACATTGCCCCACACAATAGATCACCATACATCTTATTAAAATTTTCACAATGTCTTATACTAAAAAATTGAAATTGTCTAACAATATTGTTTTCTTTTCCATGCACTTGTTTTAGCCTCTCCTTCTTAACTTGGTACACGCCTTTCATCGGGTTGCATACAAGTTCAAAATTGGTGAAAACTACAATTCCATTTGATCCATACTCCCTAGCTGTTCCCAAGCCTTCTATCAATGAAATATAATATGCTTCATTGTTTTTGTTCTTCCCAGTATATTCATTTTCCTTTGTAGGACCTTGTTAGTCGCAATATTTCAAAGTAAATATGTAATCACTGCTTTCCCTGGATTGGGATAGCAAGAAACATCTATTCATAAAGACCATTTTCAACCATGTTTTGTGGGCTTTTTGATCCCTAAAAAAAAACAAATTCAATAAAATATATTAAATGAACATTTATTGCTAATGCCTTAAAGTTTATTGTAAATTCCTTAACGTTTATCAGAGAAATGACATGTACATGGTTTTCCTTAAAGTTTATGGGAGAAATGACATGTACATGGTTTTCCTTAAAGTTTATGGGAGAAATGACATGTACATGGTTCCCAAAAACACTAGAAAATGCTTTAAAGTTTATGGGAGAAATGACATGTACATGGTTTTCCTTAAATTTTATGGGAGAAATGACATGTACATGGTTCACAAAAACACTAGCAAATGCCTTAAAGTTTATGGGAGAAATGACATGTACATGGTTTCCAAAAACACTAGAATTTTCCTTAAAAATATATTAAATTAAATTTTATGGGAGAAATGACATGTACATGGTTTGCCTTAAAAAGTTTATGGGAGAAATGACATGTACATGGTTTTCCTTAAATTTTATGTGAGAAATGACATGTACATGGTTTTCCTTAAAGTTTATGTGAGAAATGACATGCACATGGTTCCCAAAAACACTAGCAAATGCCTTAAAAGTTTGTGGGAGAAATGACATGTACATGGTTTCCAAAAACACTAGAATTTTCCTTAAAAATATATTAAATGAACATTTATTGCAAATGCCTTAAATTTTATGGGAGGAATGACATGTACGTGGTTTGTCTTAAATTTTATGGGAGAAATGACATGTACATGGTTTTCCTTAAAGTTTATGGGAGAAACGACATGTACACGGTTCACAAAAACACTAGCAAATGTCTTAAAGTTTACGGGAGAAATGACATGTACAAGGTTTCCAAAAACACTAGCATTTTCCTTAAAGTTTAAGTTTATGGGAGAAATGACATGTAAATGGTTTCCAAAAACACTAGCATTTTCCTTACAGTTTATGGGAGAAATGACATGTACATGGTTTCCAAAAACACTAGCATTTTCCTTAAAGTTTATGGGAGAAATGACATGTACATGGTTAATTATTATGGGAGAAATGACATGTACATGGTTTCCAAAAACACTAGTGAATTCCTTAAATTTTATGGGAGAAATTACACATGTACATGGTTAAGTTTATGGGAGAAATGACATGTACGTGGTTTCCAAAAACACTAGCAAATGCCTTAAATTTTATGGGAGAAATGACATGTACATGGTTAAGTTTATGGGAGAAATGATATGTACATGGTTTCCAAATACACTAGCAAATGCCTTAAAGTTTATGGGAGAAATGACATGTCCTTGCATTTAGCTATAAGTTTTATAAAGGTGATAGACATGTGATTTTGAAAGAATCTTTGCATTTAGCTATAAGTTTTATAAAGGTGATAGACATGTGATTTTGAAATCATCTTTGTTGTTAAATGAGTAACAACACATCCTAGCCATTATAGTTGGTTGGTTAGGTGATAATGGACCCCTATGAGGTGATAAACACATTTAGCTAAAAGTTTTATAAAGGTGATAGACATGTGATTTTGAAAGCATCCTTTCCGTTAAAAAGGTCAAGGGCTAAATGAGTAACAACACATCCTAGCCATTATGGTTGGTTAGGTGATAGTGGACCCTTATGAGCTGATAGACACATTTAGCTAAAAGTTTTATAAAGGTGATAGACATGTGATTTTGAAAGCATCCTTGTTATTAAAAAGGACAAGGGATAAATGAGTAACAACACATCCTAGCCATTATGCTTGATTAGGTGATAGTGGACAACACATATCTAGGTGATGTTGTTAAAAAGGACATGGGTTAAATGAGTAACAACACATCCTAGCCATTATGGTTGGTTAGGTGATAGTGGAGTCCTATGAGGTGATAGACACATTTAGCTAGAAAAGTTTTATAAAGGTGATATACATGTGATCTAGAAAGCATACTTGATGTAAAAAGGACAAGGGCTAAATGAGTAACAACACATCCTAGCTATTATGCAGATGGTCTAATTGTTAGGTGGATATGTTTAGTCTCCATAGGTCTCAAATTTGAGAAGTACACCGCCGAATTGTCATCAAAGTCCTATGGAATGTGTCATACATTTAATATATTGAAACATAACTTTGTTGAGTTTGACCATCATTTCAATATCAGTAATTTCATATTTTGAAATTAACTTTGTCGAGTTTGAGTAGTAATGCTAATTTCAAATGGATTTTGAAAAGGAATGGTAATTTAGGCAATAATTTTGGATGGATGTTGATTTTGTTGTTTGGTTTTTATATTCTCCAGTGTTATTTCACATGGTGTTATAATTTAGAGGTGCATTAGTGAGCATGAAAAATGAGATTAAGCGGATAGCATATTCAACTCTGCAAAATATAAAAAGATATCATTTCTTTCCTTGGCCAGGTATTAGCTCTGTTATGTATAGTAAACTCTTCTTGTCACTTATGAAACATATCTATTCTAATTTGGTGTCAGTATCAAGATCATGTAGCCTTTCAAATGTTTTTTTAGTTGGTACTTAGAATCATGTTCTTTGGTTTACTTTCAGAGATGGTTAAAATTTAGAGGTCTGTGAGTGAGCATGAAAAATTAGATTAAGCAGAGAGCGCATTCAACTCTGCAAAATATAAAAAGATATCATTTCATTTATTAAATATAAAAATATATCATTTCATTTCTTGACCAAGTATTATCTCTCTTATGCATATTACACTATGGCTCAATCCAAAAAATTAGAAAAATTATATAGAATTGAGAGCTACTCCAAATGCATTTCTTTAATTGAAAAAAAAAAGCATTGTTTTCTGATACAAAATTATGTAAATACAAATAGACAGACAAATAAGAAAAAATATATAGACTTGAGAGCTACTCCAAATGCATTTCTTTAATTGAAAAAAAAATCATTGGTTTTTGATACAAAATCATGTAAATACAGGTAAACAGACAAATTAGAAAAAGTATATAGGCTTGAGAGCTACTCCAAATGTATTTCTTTAATTAAAAAAAAAAATCATTGTTTTCTGATACAAAATTATGTAAATACAGATAGACAGACAAATTAGTAAAATTATATAGACTTGAGAGCTACTCAAAATGCATTTCTTTAATTTAAAAAAAAAAAATCATTGTTTTCTAATACAAAATTATGTAAATACAAACAGACAGAAAGACAAATTAGAAAAGTTATATAGACTTGAGAACTACTCCAAATGCATTTCTTTAATTGAAAAAAAAAATCACTGTTTTCTGATACAAAATTATGTAAATACAAACAGACAGATAGAGCCACATTTCACAGAGATTAAATAACAGGACTATACACCCAGCCTTATACAATATAGAGCATATAAATAAGATAAGATATACAATATAGAGCATATAAATAAGATAAGAATCTATCTTTCTTTGATTTATTTTCATATATTTATAATAAACCAAGCATCATTGACTCTTAAATCACTTTCAAAATCATTGACTCATCAAATCGAAAGACTGCTAAGTCTAATCAGAATTCTATCTCATCGGAACACTGTTGACATTGCTATACGAAAATTGCTTTTATATTTTTTAGTTATGAATCCAAATTCTCTATGGAGCTTCAGATTATATATGAAACATCTCGATGATTTAATGATGCTTCAATACCTAGAGAAATTAATCTTACAATCAGACCTAATGAAATGAAATAATAAAAGTGACCTATGAAAGTAAGATAAAGTTGTAAAGGACCTTAAGAAAGTAAGACAAAGTTGTAAAGGACCTTAAGACAGAGCAGAGAAAGCAATTGTGAGGGCATGAAAGCTCTAATGAAATGAAACAATAAAAGAAACTTATGAAAGTAAGATAAAGCTATTATATATGAAACATCTCGATGATTTAATGATTTATTTAATGATGCTTCAATGCCTATAGGAATTAATCTTACAATCAGGCCTAATTAAATGAAACAATAAAAACAGCCTATGAAAGTAAGATAAAGCTATAAAGGACCTTAAGACAGAATAGAGAAAGAAATTGTGAGGGCATGGAAATTATAATGAAATGAAACAATAAAATAAACCTATGAAAGTAAGATAAAGTTGTAAATAACCTTAAGACAGAACAAAGAAAGCAATTGTGAGGGCCTACAAACTCTAAGATAAGAAGGTTATACTGCCCAGTTAAGAAATCAAGTTGCCCAAGTCTCCATTTGGAAATAGAATATAGTTGAGATGGATTAGAGGCCAAAATATCATGATATTTTATAGGTAGAATGCCTCAGGATCTCTGTACAATCCAAGGAGCAGAATATAGTTTCTTTTACAATTCAATTATCCCCAGGAAAAGGGCCTTGAAGCTGCTCAAGGAACCCACACAATAAAGACATATTTGAACCAATGGATAAGAATTACAACATACTTCTGTGAAAATCCATTTCAAATGGACGTTCAGTTTAGAAAGCTACAATTATGTAGATTAAATAACAAGACTATACACCCAGCCTCATACAATATAGAGCATATAAATAAGAAAAGAATCTATCTGTCTTTTATTTATTTTCATATATATAAACCAAGCATCATTGACTCTTAAATCACTTTCAAAATCATCGACTCATCAAATCGAAATACTGCTAAGTCTAATCAGAATTATATCTCATCAGAACACTGCTGACATTGCTATACGAAAATTGCTTGCATCTTTTTTAGTTATGAATCCAAATTCTCTATAGAGATTCAGATTATATACGAAACATCTCAATGATTTAATGATGTATTTAATAATGCTTCAATGCCTAGAGGAATTAATCTTACAATCAATCCTAATGAAATGAAACAATAAAAGCAGCCTATGAAAGTAAGATAAAGCTGTAAAGGACCTTAAGAAAGTAAGATAAAGTTGTAAAGGACCTTAAGACAAAAAAAAGAAAGCAGTTGTGAGGGCATGAAAACTCTAATGAAATGAAACAATAAAAGCAACCTATGAAAGTAAGATAAAGCTATTATATACGAAACACCTCGATGATTTAATGATGCTTCAATGCCTAGAGGAATTAATCTTACAATCAAGCCTGATGAAATGACACAATAAAAGTAACCTATGAAAGTAAGATAAATTTGTAAAGGACCTTAAGACATAACAGAGAAAGCAATTGTGAGGGCATGAAAAATCTAATGAAATGAAACAATAAAATCAACCTATGAAAGTAAGATAAAGTTGTAAAGAACCTTAAGACAAAACCGAGAAGGAAATTGTGAAAGCATGAAAACTATAAGATAAGAAGGTTATACTACCCAGTTAAGAAATCAAGTTTCCCAAGTCTCCATTTGGAAAGAGAATATATTTGAGCTGGATAAAAGGCCAAAAGAACATGATATTTTATAGGTAGAATGCCTCAGGATCTCTGTACAAGCCAAGGAGAAGAAGATAGTTTCTTTTACAACTCAATTATCCCCAAGAAAAGGGCCTTGAAATTGCTCAAGCAACCCACACAATAAAGACAAATTGGAACCAATGGATAAGAATTACAACATACTTCTGTGAAAATCCATTTCAAACTGACCTTGAGTTCAGAAAGTTGCAATTTTTTAGATTAAATAACAAGACTATACACCCAACCTTATACAATATAGATCATATAAATAATATAAGAATCACAAATATTAAATAACAGGACTATACACCCAACCTTAAATAACAGAGGCGAAATTTGTTTGTAGGAGATTAAATAAGAGAGATGAAATTTGTTTGCAAGAGATTAAATAACAGAGATGAAATTTGGCTGCAGGAGATGGTTGCATTTGGTTGCAGGAGACTCCCTCCTTTAGTTTATGGTTTCCACCTCTTGTGGGAACTTCCTAAAGGATAGGCCTCCCTCCCACCTTTGTAGGGATCCTAACCTCCTCCTTTTCCTCTATAAAAAGAAGCTATCTCTCTTTTCATAAGCTAGGTGAACATGGAGAATTGAGTATACTATAGCTGAACTATTGAAGAGATAGAATAAGAAGGAACTATGTTGAGAGAGCTTGAGTCCATGCCTTCATCCTGTGCGAATTCCCCGACAAGAATTTGAGATGCGCTTCGGCTGAACCCCGCTGGAGGAGACTGCGATGTCAAAGCATTGGTTGTAACTCTTCCTTCTATCAATACATATACGTGACTATTGTTTGGTTCCCATTTTGTATTATGTTAGATGTTTAATGCAATACGCTTAGCCCTCTTTAACTGGCTAGTAGTTATGAATGGAGTTATTATGTCGTATGCTGCTCTTGTTTGTTGTTCTATGTGTAGGTATCCAAGCATCACTCCGGAAGGACTGTGACTTGCCAAGGCAAGAGCGAGAGGCCACCACCATTGCAGCAACGATGACAGTGTTGGATTCCAGGTAGGTCGATATACCGTGTCCTCTTTTCATTCAGTGATTAGGAATCAAAACTCTAGCATGTCTCTTTGTTTCTAGACCAACTCTAGGGCTAGAGGGATTGTCTCTGTCCGCAGAGAGGATTTACCTGCTTAACAAATTGGCAATTCCGCTAGGGATCAGTGTGAGTTTGTCATTTGATCTTGTTGGGTCAATTTCAATCATTGATTTGCTTATCTGTCTTTTTCTAGTTTGCTGTCTTAGTTTATATCCTCTGTTCAGCTCCAGAGTGTCAAGGTTGAACTCTGCTCATTGAATTTGGTTTTTCCTTTTTCCCCATAGTTATCCGGCTTAGCGCGCTTTTCGTTTGAACAGTCGCACCAATTGGCGCAGGTTTCTTTTGTTGCAGTCGCGCCGACCCCTGTTTGGCGCGGATTACAGCCTTACAGTCGCACCGTATCCTGTAGGATTTGGTTTGACCTCCTTAATGAGTCTTGTGGTCAGTTGTGCTTGCCTCTGGGTTATTTTTTGTGTGTAATTATGTATTTGGGACTGTTTTGACTGCTGTCGACTTGTTTTTCTCAGTCGTTTGTCCATCTTCTTATCCGTGTAGTTTAAGGCCTTAGGGTTTCTAAGTGTCTTGGTGCACTGAGCCTTCTGTTTGGAAATCAAGTCTTTTTTATTATTGTCAGTCTCATTCTCAGGTCAATTGAACTAAGTTTTATTGATCCTTTTGAGTGTTTGCTTTGATTAAATGATCATTTCTTTTTTCGATTGAATCTTCTCCTTGTTGCTCCAAGCATATATTACATTGCTTGTTTTGGGTCGTTCTGAAAGATTTATTTTGGTTTGGAAGATTGTAGCATTAGTTTGAGTGCTTTCTTGTGTTTGCTTTGCGTTTGATTGTGTCATTAAATTTCGATTCTTACACAATACTCAAGCTAGTGTTTGTTTTCATTTTTCATGTAATTAGTGCATCATGTACTTCTTTTCATTGAAAAAAATAAAAAATAAAAAATAAAAAATATTTTGCATTCTTTCCTTTGCATTGAAAGTGAAATATTCTTTTGCATAACTAGCATTTGATAGCCTAGGAAAGACTTTCATTTTCATTTGATTGTGTTAGATGCATTAGTGGCTTTCTTCGGATACTTTCATTGTTTGCTATTGTTTGAAAGATCTTTATCCTTCTCGTAACTAGCATTCATTGAATCAAAGATGATGTTCATTTGCATATAGCTTGCATATAGGAAATTTGAAATCCAAATTCGATAGCGCCTTGAAACTGAAACATAATCCAAGATCAACTTTAAAATTCATTCAATTAACCTAAAGAAGCATTGAAACCTAACACAACATTTATAGTGGTCTAGGCTAGAGACGTGTTCCAGCGTCTTAAAACCTAGTAGCCGTCGTTCTCCATTTGGCTTTAGACAGCGCTAGTACTGACTTGTGCTCCCTGTACCGTCGAGTATATAAAGGGAGACACCTCTAGGTTGAAATCCTTTTATCCATAGGAAGTCGAGTTTGCCGCCTTGTAACTGTGATACACCGAACACAACAATCGGGGAGACTTCATGCACGTACGTTAAGTCCTTGGTTATTTCTCTTTCATTTGATCATCAAGGTGTATATGGCAGTTCACGAAAACCTGGTATACCCTCTTGCTTAGAGTACTTGAGTATTCATTTTGATCTTTTCATGACTCTTTAAAAAGAGAAGAGATCGTCGAGCACTTGTCCTTTCACGCTTGTTTAAAATTGAAAGTGACTAGAGTCATATTTTGCCTATTTCTCGACTCTTAAAACATGAAACAACAAAATATAGTTTCAGTGTCATAAAATTAATCACCTACGATCACACACTCGTTAAAAGTTTTATTACTTGGCTTGTTTTTGTTTTCCTTAGATTTTGATCTTGGAGCCTTCAATTGGTTATCTTTTTCCTTCCTAATTTGAACTACAGTCACAATGGTGGAACTACTAGTTTCGTCGTCCTAACTGCCTCCTAGTGGTAGTTATTTTCCGAACGTTTCTTTTGAAACCCCTCGGTCCACTAGGTCTGCCAAGTTTACGCAGCCTATTCTCCTGTATGTTCAACCTCTTGCTACCCGATCTCCTCCTAAAGAGTCAGTTGAGTTCAATTGACCTCCTTCAAGTGCTTGGTCTAGTTTTGGGAAAGAATACATCGGGCTCACCATTTTTTGCTGTTGCTGTACCTCCTAGTCCCCGTAGTCTTTTTGAAGATCTTACGGCGGAGCCAGACATGGATTCATCCAGTCCTGTTGGTAGTGAAGGAATTCCTATTTCTACAGGAGAATATCAGCTTTTTCATGAAGATGTCCCTCTTATTTATACTCAGTCTTCTCCACCATCGGTGTCACTTCCGCTTGGATATAGTTCCTTGAGTCAGATTATGTCTGGTGTTGCATCCATAGCACAATCTGACACATTAACTCCTCCTCAGAGCTCGTTCCTCCCTTCGTTAGGACTATCACCCTCGACACCTGGTTCGTTGGTTACTGTTACATCTGTTCCAATTCAACTGACTATCTGTGTGGCTTCATCCACACCAGTTGTTACCACTCAGTCGTCAGGATCTTTTCACACTAGCAGGTCTATTTTTCTCAATCCTACGTGGCTTGTTAATCCCGGTCCTAGTAGATCACAATATAGTTCTGCGGAGGCCCCACCCACTTCTAGTGTAGTTTCCACTACCCTGGTGATTCCTGGCAGCCTTACATTTGAAGAGTATCTGTTGGATGTTCAACAGCAGAGCTCTCAGGGTTCTCAACTGCTCCAAGCTCGTGGTAATCCTCGATTCCATCACTATGATGCTGTTGGTAATCTTGTTTATTCATTACCGCATCATTATGATGTGTATGGTAATCTTGTCTATTTTCCTCCTATTGATCCTCATCAGGTTGTTTATGATCCTTATCAAACCGTTTCTCATCTTGGACCAACCTTACCTGTGCAACCCTATGGCTTGCAAGGACAACCCTCATTGGGACAACCTTTAGCTCAACAGGGCCCTACCTATGGTCCACAGGGACAACCTTACGGTCCACAAGGCCAACCTTCACAAGGTCAACCTTTGGTCCAACACGGTCAACCCTACAGTCCGCCTGGTCAATCTCAGAATCAACTAGGACCATCTCATGCTCCTAAGGGGAAAAAATATCTGCTACAGGGACAACCTTTGGCACCAAAACCGTCGCCACACGTTTTGTATGGCCAAAACTTTGTGCCGCAAGGACAACCCTATGATCCTCCTCCGGGTCAACCTAGTTATCAGGGACAACCTAGTCCATCGCAACCATCGAGCCAACCTTTCCCACAAGGGCAACTTGGTGGCCCTCAACAACCGATTCAACCTGCTCCTCAGCCGGTTCCATCGTTTCAACAGCAAGTTCTACCTGCTTCCAGTTAGCCAGGTTTACCCGCTTAGCAGCCCGCTCAACCTACTCAGCCAGGTTCGCCTGCTCAACCACAAGGCACTTATTACCCTCAAGGTTCATATCAGCTAGTATATAGTGTGCCCCAAATTTCTTACCCTAAAAATCAACCTGTATATCATCAATCGCAAAGCCATGCTTACATTCTACATCAGACTCCATACGCTGCTCAACAGGGACCTTAATGGTCTACTCTGACTCAGTATCCTGGTCCTCAACCTCAATATCAACCAAGTTATCTTGCTTCTAACCATATGGTCAGAATCCTCTAGGACAAAATGCATGGGGACAGAATCCCCCTTGGACTGGGTGGAATGTAAACACGGGTCCTTATCAAAGACCTCTGATGACTTTCAACACTCAATTACCATTTCTTGCTACATTGGAATTACATGATGTGTCAAAGTTAACGAACGATCCTATTCTTCATAACCCGTATTAGCCTCTAGTTCCGACCAAGATTCCTGGTGATTCTCCTAAATTTGAGGGTAAGTCTGGCGAATATCCCCAAGCACATGTTATGACTTACCATTTGTGGTGTTCCTCTAACTCTTGGGTTGACGATTCTATTAGACTCTGTATTTTCCAGCGAACTATTACTGGTGCCGCTGCAAAGTGGTACATTGAGCTATCTCGTGGCATCTTCTAAGACTTCAATTCTTTAGCCATGGCATTCCTTACACATTTTCAATTACTAGTCTGCTATGAGACCGGGACGCACCTCCTCACTTCATTGAAACAAGACCAAGCTACTCATATCTCAGATCATATTCATGAGTGGCGACGTCATCATCGCATGATAAAATTTGAAATACCTAATCAGTTTCTGACTCATTGGTTCACCACCTCCTTTGTCAATCAGATTGCAAAAGACATAACAATGGGGGCATGTGTAACCGAGGAACAAGCCATTGCTTACACCCAGTACCTTGATCTTTTGTATTCTTAGTTTGGCACATTGTTTGATATCTAGCCTAATGCTCCCCAACCTGGAAATTCTAAACCACCAGCGATTCCATCCGTTGATGGTATTATTGGTTCCGTGTCTCAGAATTCTCAAAATTCTTCTTCTTCAAACTCTGGGAAGTCGAAGTCTACTTCTTCCAATAATGTTTCTTCTCAGTCCACCTCGAATTCTGGTAAACCCGCAGAAGTTAATGCCGTTCAGGCCAATCCTACGGATAATGCTTCTAATGGTAAAAAGAAGAGTAAAGGTAAGGCCAAAGCCGATACCCTGAAACAGGATTCTTAGAAACCTCGTGTTGGCAATGGTTCTCAATGCAAGCCGAAGTACCCTTGTTTGATTTGTGATGATGAGCACTTCAAGGACTGTCCTAGATGATGCGAAGTGAGTCGGTGCTCAAAGGAACCCGGGAACTCGGTTGTTCTTAAAGAACCCTTCCCATCTCGAAGGATCCTGATGTTAGAGGAAACCTTAGCCCTTTTCCCCTTTTGGCTCTCAAAGTATTCATGATGAACGGTTACGCAGTAGTTCTAAAATACTCGTCAAATATTATCTACAGTCATCGTTTAAATCTTTTCTAACTCTCTAAAATTGAAAGGATTTCGAGACTCTTGTCGTTTCGAACTCATTTCCGGTGTATGTTTACCCCTTTTTTGGGCTGGGATCAATTGTTTACGAAAAAGGAATACCTTAGCCTATCGCGACTAAGAGGTTATTTTAGATATTGTTTTCTACCTTTTCAGATCTGAGGCACTATTTACGAAAATGGCCATGATGGAGTTTTATTTTATGCCTTATTTTCAAACTCTCTAAACATGAAAATATGCCGAGTTCTCCCTTTGTCAAACTCGTTAAAACCTGATGACATCGGACTTCATCACCATGATGTTACTCGAGTTCCTCCTTCCTAGGGCTCGTAAAATGTACTAGGATGGATTTGTCCGAAGGAAAAACTTACAACACAAGCATATGCTATCCCCTTCAAGCTTGTTTTAAAAAATAATTGGGGTACTCGCCAGAAATGGTGGGGGAAAATGGAACCAAGTTTTAGTTATGTTGGCAGTATGTCGCTCTTGAACATGACACTCGTCTGCATTCGTATCGGGTTGGGGACATCTCATTTCGTCACTTTTTCCTCCATGGGTTTGGGTAATATCTTTTGACCTCTCATTTTCTCTTTGCCATGTCAACATGACCTCAGATCCTTTGATGTCAAATACTGCCAAATCTAATGTCGTGTTGCTGATATGTTCAAGATAAGTTTGCCTCTGTAGTTTTCAACCTCCCTCTCATTCTCTATTGGTCACGATTCACTATTATCAGGTTCTTTTGTCTCCTGTCTATGATGTGGGAAACATTATGGCCCACCTTCGATTAGGTCACTTCCTGTCGACTTCAGCTCATCATCCAGGAATTTGATCTAGAGACTCCCTTCTGGTACCTTAGAGCCTACATGCCTTAATGACATGTTTTTTGCATTCGACGCAAGGTCCACGTCATTGGCCTTCGATCGGGTGATTCTGCTGATGTTCGACGCCAGATCACTGTTCACATTCAGTGGATTGTACTGGTTGTACCTTGAGATCCATTGTCATTATTGGTGGTTTCTCTCATGCCTGATTACAACTTTCATCATTGGCTCGTAATCAGGTGATTTTCTTGCATGTTTGACTTCAGCTCATATATTTGCATGCTTGAATTTATACTTGTTCGCTAGGGTCGAGATGGAGCGCAAGACCCTGTGTTTTGTCTGATAAAATACAGGCTATGGATTTTTGTGGATTATCATGCCTTATTTCATGACTCTTTTGATTGGATGGTTGCGACTATACCTGAGTCTATTTATTGATCCTTATTGTTGGGTGGCTGCGTCCATACCTCGGATCTTAGTTTTTATATACTCTATTATGGATGGTTGTGCCCATACCATATGTTCATGTATCAGAGATATCAGTTGTATTTGTCATTGCATGTTTTCCGACAGTGGTGTTTGGTTCGAACGCGTTCTCATAAAGCATTTCGCCCCTCCATCTCCCTCAGACCTCATGCTTTAGGGGGCATCTGTTACACAACATTTTGTCACTGTCCCTGCAATCTCCATCTCGCCCATTGGAGGGTCATTTACGTGATCAATAGGCAGTGTCATGCCTTGAAAAAACCATCATTGTTTCCCTTTACATGAGAGTAATATTCCTTCTGTTGACAATTCCCTAAGCAGAGATTCAAAAACCCTTGTTTTTCCTTGGTGCAAGTAGTCAGTTATGCCCTCGCGTCGAAGAGGAAGATTAACACTGGGCCCCGTGCCAGTTGGTGCTCTGCCTTAGTTAGCCACCCGCGCCGAGCTATTTATGGAATTTAAAAAAAAAATAGAGGCGGAGATTCCACTCCAACAACTTCGAGGATGAGTCATTGGGAGTGGTTGAACTGAATAAACCACAGAATCCCTCCTTTAGTTTATTGTTTCCACCTCTTATGGGAACTTACTAAAGGATAGGCCTCCCTCCCACCTTTGTAGAGATCCTAACCTCCTCCATTTCCTCTATAAAAAGAAGCTATCTCTCTTTGCATAAGCTAGTTGAACATGGTGAATTGAGTATACTATAGCTGAACTATTGAAGTGATAGAATAAGAAGGATCTATGTCGAGAGAGCTTGAGTCCATGCCTTCATCCCATTCGAATTCCCTGACAAGCATCTGAGACGCACTTCAGCTGAACCCCGCTGGAGGAGACTGCGACGTCAAAGCATTGGTTGTAACTCTTCCTTCTATCAATACATATACCTGGCTATTGTTTGGTTCCCAATTTTTATTATGTTAGATGTTTAATGCAATATTATTAGCCCTGTTTGACTGGATAGTAGTTATGAATGAAGTTATTATGTCGTATGCTGTTCTTGTTTGATGTTCTATGTGCAGGTATCCGAGCATGACTGTGGAAGGATTGTGACTTGCCAAGGCAGCATCGAGAGGCCACCACCATTGCAACCATGACGACAACATTGGATTCCAGGGAGGTCGATCTACCGTGTCCTCTTTTCATTCAGTAATTAGGAATCAACACTGTAGCATGTCTCTTTGTTTCTAGACCCACTCTAGGGATATAAGGATCGTCTCTGTCCGCAGAGAGGATTTACCTGCTTAACACTGTGCACCTAGAAATAAACAGCGCAAGCCAAGGAGGTGGACGAGGAGACAACGTGACAACGCACGTCGAGCAGGTAGAGTAGATGACGAGGACGCAGAGCAGGCAGAGCACGCCGAGGACGTAGAGAAGACCCTACACAAAACCTGCAAACACAATAAACTAAAAATTAGATTAAAACAAGAAAAACAACCATAAAGAAAAAAATAACAAATTTACAACCTCTAACTTACCTTCGCAGCTTCGCTTGCTCCCTTTCTATCCCCTAAAACATCGCAACACACGTAAACGATAATAGTACAACAAACCACATAGCTCTCCAACGATAAAAAAATGATCCAAAACTTAACACAGAGCTCTGCAACAATGAAACACACCACAGAGCTCTCCAACGGTAAAAAATTGATCGAAAAATTAACATGGAGCTCTACAACAGCGCAAAACACCACAAAGCTATCCAACGGTAACAAACTGATCAAATACTTGTTGCAGTCTGGGGGGTGGTATATTTATAACAAAAAGTTCGGCTGAAATTTTGTTGCCGGTTTTCCTATCTCTGGCCAACAATCTGTTTACCCACACTGTCAATGTTAACGGCAGAAACAGTTCAGCCGAATTAATTTCAAAACTTCGGCTGAAATTTATAAAAGCTTGGCCGAACTGTTGGGAAAATGAAAATTTTGAACTTGTTTCTCACAAAAGTGCAACCCATATTCACATTTTTACCTAGTTCCCAAAGGCACGAACAAAGATTAAAATAAAAAAATACAATACTATAGATACTAGTGGTATAGATGGAATAAATGTGCAGAAGCAAAACTATGTGGAAATTCATATGCATAAATACTAGCCAAGGTGTTCTTCATCATTCTAAGAGGGAATCTGTATATAAGAATAAGCAGGGACATTTATATTTAGTAGTTGTAAAACTTCCTTTATGATAGAGTCAGAGGATGAAAGAGAGGGATGAACCCCCCTGGATACCAATTGCAAATCTTCAAGTTGCTAACAAAGATTGATGATTTCATCCTCTTTGGATCTTTGCTTGTTGTTCAACAAGAATATCCATGGTAGTGGAGATAGAAGAAGCCAATTGATGAACCTTAAGCCGCAGATGCAACAAATCTTACCTATAATCATTAGATTCATAGTATTGAATAGAAAATTTCCAAGGGCAAGCAATGTTGTAAATGAGAGAACTTCCTACTGAAACTCTTTCTTACTGAAATGTTTCTCATGTTATGGCCACCCCAAAATAACCATAAATTTCTAAAGTGAAAGAATTCAATTAGAGAAATTTTGAGGTATAAAATGGGAATCCTAAGGAATGTTATAAAATAATTGTAGAAATATGGTGATAGAATTGCAACTGCTCAAGAAATTTAATCTAAAATCAAGAGACACAATTCTACTCTACTGATCCATGGAATTCAATTCCCAATTTAGAACAATGGTCTTAGACATGCAATAAAAAATAACACACATGTACAATATTTTCTGAGTGAGACCCAATTGGGATAAAACACCTCAAGCTTCACATTGCATTAATCATATTGAATATAGATGCATTACAATTTGTTGAGAAGTGCAATAAGAAAGTCTGATTTGACTTTGCCTTGGTCAAATTGAGAAAATTAAAATTTCACATCAACAAACAAGTTGGAGGTAGTTAACTTGTGCAACATGGATCTTATCACTTAATTAGATTAGTAAATTTGAAGTAGAGGGGTTGGATATTAGTTAAGCATGTGTGATTTCTAATTTGTAGCAACCAAGGTCAGTTATTTCTAGTCGTATTCAATTAAAATAGTTGTATGTGTCAATAGAACTAGTGGAAGGTCAGTTGTGTAGTAGGACAATAGTCTAACTCAATGATCATCTATTTAACTGATCAATCATCCCTAAAGTAATTGGTGCATGTAGACAATTCGAGTTCCTAGAGACATTCGAGATTCCAGACGTGTAACATAAGGAATGCTTCCTTAAACTAGTTTGAGTCTTCGGAGTGGTGCATGCGGTCAAATGAACCAATCCTTGGGAATTGCACAATCAATTGGAGGAAAATTCCTAAAAAATAGGGGCCTAATTCCTCAATATTTATGCAAGGAAATAGGAGCTCTGGTGGAGGAATAAATTGACTAAGTCTGGTTCAGATCTTCTCTTTGAGCAGAGAGAAGAATTATTCACTTGCACGTTATGCTCAGAGTGAGCAAGAAATTGTAAATCTCATTCATTTGATTATTACTTAAGCCGAGGCTTGGGGGTTTTACAGGTTGGGTTCCCACTAGAAAAAATATTGTTCATGCATGTTATTTCTTATTGCATGTCTGAATTATTGTTCTAAATTGTGGGAGTTATCTGCAAATTAGTGAGTATGGCCGTGTCTCTTGATTTGGATTAAAATTTCTTGAGCCAAATTTTAATTCTATCACCATATTTCTACATGGAACAAAGCATGATTCATTAGAACATGAACTAAGGATTTGTTCCTCGGGGAGGTTATTATTTGCAGCTTGATGTATAGGATCTATCTGAGTTGGTAGAATGACCTTGATGAATTTGAGATTAGAAGTATGTAATAAACCTTAATTAGATGAGTGAAAATGATTTCTTTTGAATGATTAGTTTCAATAAAGTAAAAATCAGGTCTATAAGTTAAAGCCTCTTCTTTTTTAACTAAAATTGAATTGAAATCAGTGTTGACTTTTCCACATTCATTCCTAGATTAGATTTATATGATTGATTTCTATGCTTTGGTAATTTAGATAAGTGAAAATAGTTTTGTTGAATGAAGGGAAGTAATAAGGAAGGACAACCAAGACCTCTGAGACAAGAGCCTCTTGCTTGTTATATAAAATTGAATAAGATCATTGTTCACTTTTTCATATGCTTTCATAGACCATATTTATATGCTTTCTTCATAGTTTTATATTTCAACAAATTGTGCTTGTAAATTTCTATTTTCAGATTGTAACTTGCATTTATTCATTTTTTAGTATCTAAGCAATTACTTTCTAAACCGGTTAGATCTTAGATCCATATACTTTGGCGTGTTTGTAATTTTACCAACCTGGATTGATATTAAAATACATGCTCTAATTTACCTCAATAAATTAGACTTACAAGGATCAGTTCACAACCTTTTGTCAATTCATTTTTAGAATTAGTCTTAGAGAGGAGAAGATCACTATTGAGTCCCCATTTTGCTCAATTTTGACAGCCTTCTAAGACCTTTCTTCCCCCTTTTTAAACTCTCTTTAACCCCTATTTACACTTATTTCGATTATATTACCTGAGTTTTGGCCAAGAGGGTGTTATGTGCTTAAGGTATCCAAATTAAATTAAAAAGTGTCACTTTACCTTGTTCTTAAGTATTCCTTAAGGTAAATGTTTCCTCGCTGAATTATCAAGTCAACTAATCAAATTCTTATGCAAATTTGTCTTGATTTGAAGAAACTATGTAATTTCTAGTAGACAACTTTCTGTCGCCAATTTCCTGCAGACGCTCCACGATTTCCTGTAGATGCAGATTTCCTGCAACTGCCCAGATTTCCTGCAGCAGAATCGACGGTTGGATATGTTCCACTTAATATAAAAACAAACGGGAACATGGGTTTTGTGGTGAAATACACCTACTTGGACGTTGTCCTATTGGTTGTTTTAGATTCATCATCGAACCACCTAGGTCTTCAATCTTCCTCTTTTTGGCCGCATTAGTGAAAGCTCCAACAATGTAACGAAATTAGTCTGATCCATTCTTCCAATCATGGATCAGACTCAGGAAAGCTATTTCTAAAATTCTATTCTAGTGTTGATATAAATAGTTTAGCATAGTAGTTTTTCCTAATTCACACAATGTATGTGCCTTCGAATTTGTATAAATTTCACCATGTTTCATTTGTAAGGGGGTTGGTTGTTTGATCGAACATATCAGATTGTACATGACTGTAATATTTTCAGATTAATATAAAATTATATGTTCTTTCCATTTTACTGAGAAAACCCTTTTAATATTGAAGGGGTTGTGAGTAAGGGAGGGCCCCCTTTGTTCACAACTCCATTAGTTACAACAGTGTGTTCTTTTAATTATTTTCATGCAGTGATAACTTTATTGGCACAACTAGTGTTCTATTTCTGAGTTGTAGCAGCATATGTCAATTGATTGAATGATGAAGTTCATATGATAATGTGTTTAAATTAATTTAATCAGGTTTTAATTTCTGAATGTTAAATTGATTTTCTTATGGCTGTGAGCTTGATCTTTTATCTTTTCTGATCAACATCAGCAATATCAGAGTTGTAGAGGGATGTTTGGATCCACTCCATAGCCTTTGCTGGAAAGCGTTGATGTAGAAAAGAGGCATTAGTACTCTGTATGTGTGACTGATTTAATTAGAGAGCACTTGAGGTATTAAGCCTGCATATACTTTGCACAACATCTCACAATCTTACCTGCCCTGGGTTGATAATTTATGTTGGAAAATTATAAGTCTATAATTTAACTCAACATTTTGGCGTTGTTGCTGGGGAGGTGCTAAGGGATGATACTGAAAGTGTTTTAGTATTATTTATGTTGTTTAATATTTTTGCAGGATTGGGGGAGTCAAAGTGGTAAGACGTAGGGTAAGGCCTATGCACCTGTAGAGATCAGAATTTGCCAAAGCCATGTCTTGATTGTTTGGTAAGTATAGTTTTTCAAATTTGTTAGCATAATAGATGAATAGGGTCCAAAATTTTCAATTTTTTTTTGGTGGTGGTGTGAGCACCACTTCATTTACTAATAAAGCTGGCAAGAACAAGGAAGTCTGCAAGAAAAAAGGCATCAAAGGAAGAAGAATCTGAATAAGAGGTCTGTAGTCTTGAAAAGAGCTTAGTTGTTGACCCCAAGCAGATCAATACTTCTACAACAAAATATTTTTTTGGGAAATCCTCTGTTGCTTCCCATTTAGAACCTCCTCTTGCAAGGAAATCAACATCTCTGCTCAGTGGTCAGCCTGAAGAGGAGTTCCTCATTAATCCTATTCAAGAACCAGAGTTCTGGACCATTGACTCTGAAGAGTTTGTAGTTTACAAAGGTCCTACTCTCTCTTGGCCTGATATTTCTCATCTAGAGGGTACTAGTAATACAGATGGGGACTACAATGAGAAGGAAGAGGAACTGGTCACATTTGAATTTCCTATCAGGGAGACTGGTGGAGCTACTTAGATGAAAAACATCCCTCCTTCGGCCTTGCCTAATTTTTGTGGTGTCTCTAGTGAAGATATCAATGCCTTCCTGTTCGAATTCGATGTGTTATGCAGAAGCTATGACTATTCTTCCAATGCTCAGAAGTTGAAATTGTTTCCTACCACATTGAAGGATGCAGCTCTCAGGTGGTTTATGGGTCTGGGTTCAAACTCCATTTCCACTTAGGATGAAATGAAGAAAGTATTCCTGAAGAAGTATCAAGATTATTGTAAGACTAGAGACCTTAGAGAAGAAATTTTTGGCATGACTTAGAAGGAAGGGGAGAGCCTTGAGGACTTGGTGGAGAGATTTCAATATAATCTGCAGAGATCCAAGATGAATCAATTGAGCAAATAAACCAAGAGGATAATTTTTCTCAAGGAAATCAAACCAAAATTTATGGATATTTTGAACTTAATGGGAGCAAGTGATGTATCAAAGTTGAGTTATGATGATGCGTGTGAGCTGCTTCGAAGGTATTCAAGGGGAAATTCTAAAGTTGTAGGAGGAGCAAGAGACAATTCTTCCAGGATTGTCATATCCGTTGTCGGAGTTGGAGTAACCAGAGTTGAAATGGGTAATTTATTTGAAAATTTTAAAACTTATATTCTCAGCACTTTTTCTTCACAATTGGATGTTTTACAGGCTAAGAAGAAACAAGAGGAATTGGAGAAAGCCCTGCCCGTGTTCTGCTCCAAATGCAGGAAGAAACACGCTCTAAGGGAATGCCCTGCAGAAAGCATAGAGGTATGCCGAATTTGTGAAGCTGAGAATTCTACTAATCAATGCCCTTCTCTTCCTGAGATTAAAGAAGCATATATAGTAGATCAGGGAGATTTCAATGCACTTTATGCAATGTCACCTCAAATACCATGGCAACCATGTCCTACAAGTATGCGACTATCACATTTTCAAATTCCTTATGCTCATAATCATATGTGGAATATTCCAATGCCATGGCAACCCTAACCTCCATAACAAACTTGACAGGGGAACCTTTCTTACACTGCTGCACATAATTTTCCATCTTAGAATTTGTATCCACTACAGCCCATACCACAACAAATGGTACAGCCACAACAATAGAAACTTCAGTTTCCTACCCCACCAAATCAACCTCGTCCCACAAAACTTCCTACTCATCCAGCATCTAACCCCAACAATAAAACCATCCAATCTTCTCATAATATTGTAATAGTCACTTATACCACTTTTCCTACTTATTGTATTACACTAGAGCCTCTGCAGGAAATTTTTATTCCTTTGCTGCAGGAATTTCCTACGTCACTGTAGGAAATTAAACTCAGATCCGGAAAAGTGGTGACTCAGCTTGAAAGGATTGAATAGATTGTAGAGGAAGACACTCTGGAAATAGCTGAAGTTGAAAGCACACCTGAACCAGCAGAACGAACCAGTTCAAGATCAAAAGAACCTTCCTCATCTCATATTGTCCAGCCTCCTTTTCCATAGAGGTTGGAAATGAAAATAAAATAACCCGAGTTTGATCTTGTGTCTGAACTGAGAAATGTATGCATTAAGATCTCGTTACTGCAAGAAATTAAGGATATACCGATTTATGCAAAAACAGTGAGGAAGCTATGTACCAAGAAACCAAGAAGACAAAAGAAAGAACTCTCCACAATTAAATAAGGTGGGAAAATTGCAACCCTTATGTCCACCGGGTTTGTTACTGAGAAATATGCAGACCATGGAATCCCTGTGGTTACCACCTTTATCAATTGATATCCCATAAATAATACTCTAATTGATTTAGGTGCAACCATCAATGTGATGACTATGGAGACTTTATCTCACATAGGATCCTTTGACTTACTTCCTAGAACTGCCATGTTAGAATTAGTAGATAGGTCTAAGGTGTGTGCCGCAGGGGGTATTAGAAAACATTGCTATCTCATCGGATCTCTGGGAGTACCTCATGCACTTTACATATGTTCTTCAAACCTAAAATTAACTTGGGAGGGCATCCTTGATCTTTGGGGGAGGCCTTGGTTGGGGCCACGAAATATGCTTACATAGGTGTAGGTCTGTAAACATGACCATCACTCATGGAGATGAAACAAATAACATCAATTTGTATCCCCCGCTAAACCCCTATAAAGATAACAAAATACTCATTAAGTTGAAGAATAGGAGTATGGTTCATAATGTACCCAACTATTTTTAACAATAGCCCAAGCCATGAGCCTTAAGGAAAACTATGATGAAAACTTCGATAAATCGTTGTATTTCTAACTCGATTTTCCGCAACATTTAGAAGGGAAGTCTAGTCATAATTTAGATATCATTACTAATCTCATGGTTTTTATGAACATAGTATAGCAAATTGAACTACATTAAGCCCTCTTATCTACATTCCTTTCATCCTTCATATTCAATGACCGAATGGGGGGGGGTTAACATAGTTGAATTTTTTCCTTGAAAAATTTAAACATCAATTTTTCCTTAACTCCTGATCAAGAGAAACAATTAATTCAAGAATTAAAAAAATTTTCAAATACATTTTCCTGGGAATATAAAGACATTAGGGGTATTCACCCAGATACATGTATTCATCATGTCTATATATAAGAAAATGCTAGGCCTGTGATACAACCACAAAGGAGGATGAACCTCGCTTTAAGGGAAATTGTGAAAAATGAATTGCAAAAATTGTTAAATGTAGGGTTCATATATCCTATCTCAGATAGACAGTGGGTGTCTACACTTTTTACTGTCCCTAAAAATATCAATTTCCATTTCCTTTTATAGACCGAATACTGGACACTCTAGTAGGAAAGAAGTATTTTTCCTTCCTATATGGGTTCAACAGGTACAATCAAATTAGGATACCTCCAGAGAACCAAGAGAAGATAACATTTACATGTCCCTGGGGTACCTATGCATATAAGGTATTACCATTTGGTCTATGCAATGCACCAACCACATTTGAATGGGTGGTCCTTGGTATTTTCTCTGGCCTTTTGCATGATTGCGTAGAGGTCTATATGGATGAATTTACAGTGATGGGTGATACTTTTGAAGAAGCTTTAGATAATCTACAGAAATTTTTGCAGAGATGTAGAGAAACTAATCGTTCATTGAGTAATGAAAAATGTTTTATGATTATTACTGAGGGTATTGTTTTGTCATCATGTTTCTGCTGTAGGAATTAAAGTTGATCCGACTAAGATCTAAATTATTGTAAAGATGCCCCACCAACCAATCAAAAGGGAGTTCAAAGTTTCCTTGGACATGCAGGTTACCACAGAATATTTGTTGAGAATTTTACAAAATTAGCCTCTCCATTGTTTAAATTATTTACTAAATAATCTGAATTTCAGTGGAATGATGAGTGTCAAGTCGCATTTGGTACACTCAAGGAAAATCTTTCTTTAGCACCTGTCTTGAGAGGCCCAGATTGGAAATTTCCCTTTCACATTTCCACTGATGCCTCTGATTCAACCATAGGAGCAGTATTGGGTGAAAAGGAGGATCTCGTAACTCATGTTATTTATTTTGTTAGTAAAAATTTAACTACCACAAAACTGAATTACATGGTAACTGAAAAAAGAATTCCTTCTTGTGATTTATGCTATTAATAATTTTAGGCATTACATCATTGGTTACAAATTTTTTGTACACACTGATGATTCTGTTATTCATTATCTCATGAAAAAACAATCACTAATGGTAGGATCACTAGGTGGTTTTTGCTGCTGCAGGAATTGGACATCACGGTATTGGATAGGCCTGGAAAAGAAAATCGAGTAGTTGATTTCCTATCTAGGCTCAACCATGCAAGTGAGGATGTTATTTTTAATGATAGCTTTCCTTATGAGAATTTGTTTTCTATTTCTGTCAAAACACCTTGGTTTGCAGACATGGCCAACTACATTTCTAGAGGAAATTTTCCACCTTAATTTTCATCTAATCAGAAAAAAGGAATTATTAGGAAAAGTGTTGATTACTCTTGGATTAGGGAGACCTCTTTTTCATTGGACCTGATTTGATTATTCACAGTTTTGTCAGAGAGGATGAGATCTATGATATATTGAGAGCTTGTCACAATGAACCCTGTGGAGGACACTTTGTAGATAAGCAGAAAGCCTATAAGATCCTCTGCTCAGGTTACTATTGGCCAAGTCTTTTTAAATATGCAAAGGAGTATGTCCGGGAGTGTGATAGTTTCTAGAGAATAGGGTACCATGTTCAATCAGATGAAATGCCTTTGCAACCACATGTTCTCATAGAACCTTTCAAGAGGTGGGCTCTTGATTTTGTAGGTCCCATCAATCCTATGTCCAAAGGTAAGAAGTATATTTTTGTTTGTACTGATTATGTTACGAAGTGGGTGGAAGCAATAGCACTACCTAGAGAAACAGAGAAAGAAATGGTAGAATTTATTTATTTTTTCTGATATTTTTGTAAGATTTGGGGTACCAAGGGAGATAGTTACTGATCAGGGCACTCAGTTTGTTTCAAACCTTGTGCAGCGAATTGTACAGAAATATCAGATCACTCATCGAAAGTCCACCCCTTACCATCCATAGGCCAATGGGTAGGTGTAATCAACAAATAAGGTGTTGGAGACAATCCTTACAAAGACAGTGCAATTACATAAGAAGCATTGGTCTGGTCGACTTCCTAAGGCATTGTGGGCTTACAGGATCACATGGAGAAGCACCATGGGCTTCTCTCCATATGAATTGGTGTATGGAAAACAAGTTTTACTGCCCATTGATTTTCAGATTAGAACTTTTAAGATGGCAACAGATTTGGGTATAGACCTTGATGAGGCACAACAATAGATAATCTTGCAGCTCAATGAGTTGGATGAGATTAGGAAGGATGATTTTCAGCATGCTGGTCTGATCCAAAAACAATGGGCTAAATGGCACGACATATACATTAAGAAGAATCAGTTCAAAGAGGGAGACTAGCCAATGTTGTATGATTTAAAATTTAAGAACTTTAAAGGGAAATTCAACACACATTGGCTGGGTCCCTATGAAATTGATAAAGTTTTTGATAATGGATCTTTTCGGGTTAAAACTATTGATGATGGGAATGTTACCTTTTTGGTGAATGGGCACAGACTCAAGCTGTATCAGAAACCCCAATCTAAGGAGGAATTTGTGGAAGAAATTGTGAATAAAAAGGATTTGGAAATGGTGGGAGAGGGAGTCATTCCTCTCACTACCTCTTCTTGATTTTCTGCTGACACATTGAGATCACTTTGTTCCTCCTAATTCTCAGTAAACCATGAGAGGAATGTCTATTCGGTATAGGTTTATTCCTTTTTCCAGGCCCAATGGAATAGTTACAAAAAAGGAGCCCCCTTGGAGTCTTCTTTTTCAGTATTTCAGACTCTCTAAAAATTGAAATTTGGTGAGCATGGACTGCCTTGGGCTCATTAAAAACATAGGTTAGTATATCCTTTTGGATCCTCTCAATAAATTATGTTTTTCAGTTAATTTTTGGATTTCTCATTTTGGACTGATGTGGGATTTCTTAAGGCCCTCCTTCCAACAATATTGGCCCATCGACATCATCAAATTTTCTGGGTCCAAGACTAAAGCCTTATGATGCCTTGAATATTGTATGCCTTAATGAAAGTCTATCTCACCAGCATCAAGGGGAATCATTATGGCTCCCTGACTGCTAGATCCTATAGGGGGTTTGACAACAACTCATAAATTCACACTTGATAGGATGCATCGGTGTACCTTGGTCCTCACTCTCATTAATGGTGATGGACATCACATTGGTTAAAAATTGCCCTCAATCGCTGGTAATCCAATGAGATCATTTCAAATTCGACATCAACACCTTCATTCATGTGCAATGAAATGTACAAAAAGGGAAAGAAACAATTTTTCCTGCAGAACGTTCAATAGTTGTGGTTCCATTTTTTGCAACAACGCCACTGGTTTCCTGAAGAGAAAAATTGCAGACAGAACATTAGCTTAAATTAATCTGATAAAGTACTGAAATTTCATTATTGGTTAAGATCATGAATTATACAATTATGCATATGATGTACTTTCAAGGTGGGTTATCATTTCAAGACCAAGGCAGTCATCATTCAAGGACTGGACCGTTGGAAGGTAATATCGGTAAGGTACGTTGGTGACAGGACACTTAAGGTGAAAGGTAATGATGCTTTAATTTTTAAAATTTGCATGAATGTAAGTCATGGTAACCCTTGCGGAAGAAAGCGGCTATGAGCCGTTACATCATAAAACGAGTTCCACGTCTGACCATCATAACTTTGACACGTCCTTTGGTCATATTTCTGATATCAATTCCGCAGGTCAAATCATGATGACAATCATGATCACGACCTGTGTTTTCAAACGTTTCCATATTCCCTAATACTACCAATTTAAACTATCGTTGTCGAGTTTTTTCTGTAAAATCTTAGAGGAATCTATGTGAGTTCAATGAACTCTGTCTCTCCCATTCCTAGCCATGTCAAGAATGTGTTCCCCTGTTTGATTAGAACCACAAGTTCCTGCACTGTTAGACGCTGACCCTCACAATAAGGAAAGACTGGAAAAGGAAGGGTGGCTACCTCTATTTCATAAAATCAATGGGCATAATTTGGAGGTAAAAAATTCCTTCGGTCTGAATCTAAATGGTGATAGAGCGCGAATTGGGAATTTCCAATTTTGATTGGAAGAGGAGATAATGGCTCGAGCTTGCAGCCTGCCACAGGATGGGGAGCGTTGGTTCAAGAATCAACGGTTTGACAAGGGAATTTGTGCATCCTTCCTCCCGAAATAACATGTAAACCTCGATTGGAGTAAAGGGATCCCACAAGAATACCTGTGAAGTAAGTATCAGAACTTGTTGTTTTTCCTGCAGAAATACATAACCTGTGAAGGTCGTTTTGGGCTTGCATTTTTGTTTCATATTCGCCTTCTCGACCACTTTCGAGACAGACCTTTGAATTTTCCTTACTATTTGAGAATGTCCTTGATGAACAACCCACATAGAGGAGAACCTCTATCACCATGGGTTTATAAGGATTATCTTGATAGAGGTTCTGTAGAAGAAGAAGAAAATGTGGATATATTTCTTGTCAGAGAACTATTTCATGGAATATGAGAAGGACTCTGGTCCTTCAGAAATTAAGGAGGAAAAGCTAGTAAAAAAGCTGAGGAAGAAGCCATGAACCCATGGCACACTGATAGATGAGGAAAATAAAGATGAAGAGGTGGTAGTGACTGGGAAACCAGAGGGAAAAATTCCAAATTGAAGGGAACTTCCACCCCCGCTAAAAGATTTACAAGGAGCCAGGATGCAAAGCTGACAGAAAAGGAAATTGCAGAAGAGGAGGTACCACCAAGCAAACTTGATAAGAAGAAAGAAAAGCCCCAGGGTTTGTCCAAAGGGAAAGGGAAGGTTGAGACAACTGAATTTATCAACAGAGAAGCAATGTCCTTCCAAGATCCACCGCTGCAGGAAAGAGGGAATAAAACAACAGAAGACCACCAAGGGCAGGAGGAACCTAGTTTTCCCCAGTCCTCCTAGGGACAACATGAAGGGGAGGGAACTCCCCAGAAAAATCAATTTCGAAAGGAATTGGAGGAAATCATCACTTAACTTACTATGTCAGAGTGGGCTCTTCGAAAGGATAAGGAAATCCTGAGGGAAAATAGCCTACGCATGCAAAAAGAGCATGATGAGTGGAATCAGAAGGCAACCCAGATTATGAAGAAGAAACAGACCCAAATTGATCACTTGAAGAAAAAGAATGAAGCATATAGGAGTCAGGTTTCGACAGAGTCCAGCAGGGCCCAATTAGACCATTTGGCTATAGTAGTTGCAGCATAGGGCAAGGATTTTTTATTTTTTATTTCATTTATTTATTTTTTAATTTTTTAATTTTATTTATTTTTTTCTTCTGAGGATGAAACATTTTTACTTGCATAAGGGACATGCAAGAAGCTAGGTGTGGTGGAGATGATGAGTCCCAAATTTTCTCAATTTTGACAGCCTTCTAAGACCTTGCTTCCCCCTTTTTGAACTCTATTTGACCCCTAATTACACTTATTTCGATTATATTACCTAAGTTTTGGCCAAGAGGGTGCTATGTGCTTAAGGTATGAAATTAGATTAAAAAGTGTCACTTTACCTTGTTCTTAAGTATTCCTTAAGCTAATTATTTCCTCACTGAATTGTCAAGTCAACTCATCAAAGTCTTATGTAGATTTGTCTTGATTTGAAGCAGCTCTGTAATTTCCTGTAGACAGCTCGGGGTCGCCAATTTCCTGCAGATGCTCCGTGATTTCCCATAGATGCAGATTTCTTGTAACCACCTAGATTTCCTGCAGTAGAATCAATGGTTGGATATGTTCCACTTAATAATAAAAAATGGGAACATGGGTTTTGTGGGGAAATCTACCTATATGGACGCTGTCATATTAGTTGTTTCAGATTCATCATTGAAACCACCCATATCTTCAATCTTATTCTCATTGGCCGCATTAGAGAAAGCTCTAACAATGTAACGAAATTAGTCTGATCCATGCTTTCAGTCATGGATTAGAGTCAGCAAAGCTATTTCTGACATTTTGTTCCAGTATTGATAGTAAATAGTTTAGCATAGTAGTTTTTCCTAATTCAAGCAAAGTATGTGCCTTCAAACTTGTATAAAATTCACCATGTTTCAGTTGTAAGGAGGTTGGTTGGTTTATCGAACATATTAGACTGTACATGATTGTAATATTTTTCAAATTAATATAAAATTTTATGTCCTATCCATTTTACTGAGAAAAACCTTTTAATATTGAAGGGGTTGTGAGTAAGGGAGGGCCCCCTTTGCTCACAACTCCATTAGTTACAACAATGTGTTCTTTTAATTATTTTTATGCAGTGATAACTTTATTGGCACAGCTAGTGTTCTCTTTTCTGAGTTGTAGTAGCATATGTTAATTGATTGAATGATGACGTTCATATGATAATGTGTTTAAATTCATTTAATCAGGTTTTAATTTCTGAATGTTAAATTGGTTTTACTATGGTTGTGAGCTTGATATTTTATCTTTTCTAATCAACATCAGCAATATCAAGAGCTATAGAGGGATTTTTTAATCCACTCCATAACCTTTTCTGCCAAGTGCTGATGCAGAAAAGAGGCATTAGTATTGTGTATGTGTGATGGATTTAATTAGAGAGAAATTGAGGTATTAAGCCTACATATACTTTTCACAGCATCTCACAAGCTTACCTGCCCTGGGTTGATAATTTATGTTGGAAAATTATAAGTCTATAATTTAAATCAACAAGCACCAAGAGGAGAAAGAGATCAAGCAATCAAATAAAGGAAAAACAAGAAAAAGGAAGGAAATGGTAAGGAAATGAAATCAAATATCAAGCAAGGAAAGGTTGGAACAAGCAAGCTTCAACAAGAATATTTGCAGGTAACAGATTGCGAGTATGATCCTAGTTGGTTTTGACATGCATGATATGTGCATGTTGGTATTTGGTTCTTTCGTTGTCGATGGCATGGTTTTTATAAGTTTTGATAGTGGTTTTAAGCCTTGCCTTGCTATTTCTAGATAGTCATGGTGAGATGGGATTGTTCTCGGTTTTTAGCTTTGGAATATCGGATGGTTTTAGAATCCAGGGCAGAAGTGGTCTTAGGAACATTCCCAAAGGCTTAGGAATCCCTTGACCGGTAATGGAGGGATACACTGTAAAGCCAGAGGATGGAGTCTCGGTAAGGGCCTAGTGATCCTGTGTGGATTGCGGTAAAGCCTAGAAACAAGGAGACAAGAAAATTCGTCAAGGATAGTGAAGGAATCTGAAGGCATTCCAAGCTTGGTTTGGTTTTTTGATCTCGGGGCTGATTTAGGTGAGACCACAGTATGGTGAAGGTGGAGGTGGTTTATCCTCTAGATTCCCTTGGTTATTTTTGGATTGGTTTATCCATGAGATCCCACATTCATGCTTGGAATATGACATGAGGGTGGCTGGCTGAAAGAAAGATTTTGTTCAACCATGTATATGGTCGGGTGGTACGTGGAAGTCCCGAACCTGGTTGGATCTTGCCTATGTTTAGTGAAATATAATTTCTCTTTCTTTTGTATTTTTTATTATGTGGCTTTAATTATTGTTATCTTATGGTTATTTATGTGGTTATATGCTGGTTATAATTGTGGTTATGTGAGTCGTTCTAGTCATGGTAAATTTAATGTTTTTACTTGTAATTGAGAGAATAATGGATGCAAGAACTAATTTATGTTAATACAACTAATGAGAGAGGGTGGTGATCCTTATTGTTAAGTCTCATATGAGTTTTTAGTCCCTTATGTTCAGACTTGCATTCATGACCTGTAGGTTGCATATCTACCAAGTGTTTGATGAAATGTTAGTTATGGTTAGGCTTCGATATGTCAAGTACTTGATCAAGCCTTGTGTTGGAGGCTTTGTCTTGGTGTCAATTATTGTCTTAGAAAGTCTCATCAAGTTTTGGGCAATGGTATGGAGGTTAGCCCTGAAAAAGTGGCTTAAATCTCGTAGTCCATGACACAACACTAGTTGAAAAAACTGCAGTCTCCCCCTTGCAAGAACTGTGGGAGCGACTCGAGGGACCCAGTCGCATGCATTCCCATGTCATGGGAGAGATTAGGGGTTTAATTCATTGAATGACTAGGTTAACTCAGGGGTTGGGCACTTGGAGTGGCGGATTAGCTCCCCGGGGGCTTAGAGCACCTGAGGGAGGTCTGTAAAGTCTTATTTTGTCGACTCCATTTCCTTAAAGTCATATAGGAGGTTGAGTCTTATCATAGTAGCCCCTCATCTCATGTTTACCCCGGGTAAGCTAGTCAAAGTGGGTAGATATTAGGGTAGGTGTTATTACAGGTGGTATCAGAGCATGGTTCAAACACTTGGACCAGATGGGATGAATGCATGTTGTTATGCATGCATTGTCATGCATGAGATCAATGCATGAATTTTGTGGAATTATGATGGTATTGGTGTTATGAGTTGATGTGTTGGATGGTATAGAGAAGGAGATGCAGATCATCAGAGCGAGGTTGGAGCGATATACTTTTGGGTAAGAGAAGATCTTCATACATGTATTGTATGTTTGGTATGCGGGTATGTTGGTTAATGATTTTTATGAGCATTGGGGTTATGTACATGCCTGTCCTTCTATTGTTGCTAGGGCTACATGCGTGATAGATGTTAGTTAACCAGTGTGATCATATGTACCTGTGTCGGTTAGTCAAGGATAGTAACTTGTTTTTATATGCATTGTGGTCATATGCATGATGGTTATGTTCACTGTACTTAGTGTTGGAGCCTCGTGATTTTCAAGATTGGAAAGAACAAGCAGCAGGGAACCACATCAAACCACTTTGGAGTCCAGGACCTATCCTTCCTGGGCTCAAAGAGGGCTCTCTTTGTTTTTATGATTATCTAATTTTATCTTTATGCTTATATTATTCTGATTTTAGGCTAGTTATGAAGTTTGGGGTTGTTTGTTTTGTTTTGATTGATTGTTTGGTTGATTGTTTTAGTTGAATAGATAGAATGTTGGAAAATTAATCCATTGGGATATGGAGTCATAAGAGGTTTTAATTGTACATCAACTCTTCAAGGGTTTTCATAGGGAAAGCTAACTATATCAGATGGATCTTCTTAGATAAGATGAATATGAGATGACACCAAGTTTGTGAGTTTAGTAAAACTAAAGGGCAATTAAGAATCCTTTAACTATACTTTAACAAGAAAGCCTTTAAGATAACATTTTGGTAAACTAAAGACCAATTAATAATTCTTTAGTTGTACTTCACTAAGAAATATTCAAGGCAACAATCCAGTAATCCTAAACAACAGTTAATAATTCTTTAGTTATTACTTTCAGACAAAGAAAAAATTCAAGATAATAGTTTAGTGAAATTAAAGAGCATTTAAGAATTATTTAATTAAACTTCAGAGAAGGCCTTTAAGATAAAAATTTGGTAAAACTAAAGAGCAGTTAAGAATTCTTTAATTATACTTCCCTAAGAAAATCTTAAGACAACAATCCAGTAATCCTAAAGAGCAGTTAAGAATTCTCTAGTTATTACTTTCAGGGGGAAACATAGAGATAATAATGTCAGACAGAGTTAAGGTGCTCAAACAACATATCTCAACCTAAAATTTATGTTCTATTATTAGAGAAATTGATGTACAATATGGAAAACAAAGGAGAAACGTTGACAAAGAGGGATAACATCACCATTAACATAGCTCAAGAATCCTGTGAATGTGCTTGTATTATTGATATCCAAAATAGTTACAATGCTCCAGTGCAATGATCTTTGCAACTCAGAGTCTGATAAAAATCCAGTCTAGCAATCAACCAACCAACCAACCAACGATAATAATGAACAATACATGCAGTATTTAACTGAAAATTGAGGAGGTGATCCTACTCTAGGGTTTCATATTGCACTTATTACAGAGGAAATGCAATCTTAACCTTTGAGACCATGCAAGGCCCAAGGAAAAATATCTCTGACTGACTCACTGTAATAATAACTTTTGACTTAACTACTGAGCTAAATTTAAGATATCTTTGACGTTTTGTCTTTAACATTAACTTTTACAATAACTTCTGAGTAGCTATTAAAATATCTTTGACTATAGTTGCCTTTATAAAAATTAGGCTGTAGGTAGCCAATGTGATTTGGAAGAGTTAAGTGCTGAGTGGCCTTGACACCTGGCCTGGTCTTCCTCGCTGGTTAATTTCTGATTTGTCTTTAAACTCTAATTTGTCTTCTTCTGTATCTTTTATCCGTTTCTCTTTTACTGCCTTTGTTAGCACTGTCATGTCTTTCTTTATCTCACTGTTTGATCTGCTTCCTTATCTTTCCTTTATTTTGACTCTGTCTCTTAACCTTTTCTTTCATATTTTAACCTTTGACTGATCTTTAACTATGTCTTTATTATTTGTATTCATCTTTGCGCAACCATTGTAAAACTCCTTATTTTCCTTACTCTGTCTTTTGAATAAAACTTGTTGCCTCTGTAGTAATCATATGATCATTAATGGTCATGATCCATTGCTGATTCTGATTTAATCTTGCGCTCCTAATCCTTTGATAAATAAGGCTCCTGGATCGTCACCCAGAGAACCCTGATTAAATAATTCTTGGACTTAGAAATGCAGATTGTGCATTTTCTTATACATCGATCACCTGCACAATTAAAAACAATTCGTTAATTAAACACTGGATCCCGCAAGGTGGGGAGAAAATGGGGGTTTGCAGGCAGTAGGGAAATTTATGGATAGAGTCCGGAAAAACGAAGGCTTTTTCTTGGTTTCTGTGTTTAGTTGTGGATTATGGGTTTTTAGAAATGTTGCAGGGTTTACATGGTGGCTCGGGGCTTATCACGACAGCATAGGGTTTCGACATGTTTGAATGGGGTCAACAGTTTTGTTTTTAGGCGGGGAGGTGGTTAGTGGTTTATCGCACGGGGAAAAAGTGGTTTGCAGTTTTGGTTGGGGGCATGTGATAAAACACCAGAGCGACGCATGGAGGGAAGGAGGGGTGTGAAAACCGCCTATTTCGCAAGCCCTCGAAAGTTTTAACCATCGCGCATTTAGGTTTGCGATATGAGGTTAGGGTCGTCGGATCGGGCAAAGTGGATCGAATGGTGGTTGGGCGATGGTTTGATCGCGAGTAGTCTTAGAAGGTGGGGCCGAGATTTTTAAATGACACAGCGGGTTTTAAACATAGTGGAGGGGTTAAAAATAGAGCAAGGCCCATGCATATTTAAAGCGGAAGTGCTTTATATAGGGTGGGGCCAGGGTCATATAAAAAATGGAGGGGTAATGTTTTATCAAAGCAAAGGCCTTAATAAAAAGGAATCGGGGTGTTAATATAACGAGGTTGGGTGTTTTAAATAAGCAGAGTTTATTTTAGGTGGGACCCGGGTAAATATTAATTTCAAAAACAATGTAAAAAGTGGGTTTTTACATTGTTTTGGATGAGAGAAGGGGAACGAGTATAGGTGAAAGGTTTTTTAGCATGGGAGTGAGAAAAATGGGTCATATAGATGGGGGAAAAGCTAAAATGAGGGGATTGAGGTCAAACATGAAGGGATCAAGTTAAAACATAGGATTTCAGAGTAATGAGAGTGATATGAATAGGTAAAATGAGAGATAATGGATAGGTTAAATGGAGATAATGAAGGCAGTGAGATTTCTGAAAATAAATGATAGTCAGGAATGATATTTTCAGCTAGGGGAAATTTTAAGGATGGAAAATTATTTTGAAGTTTTAAAAATTGGCGAATATCACTAGTACCTAATATGCAAACTATAAAAATTTTATTGTTGTATTTGTAAAATTATTGAAATTTATAATGATTTTATATATACTCTCTATATAATATTGGCGATTTTTAATGTAAAATAGTTTTATATTGTAAAATTTGGGCGAATCATTTTTATAAAAAAATGGAAATTGGAAAATCTTTTTTTTCGAAAAATCATGGAAAATTAGCCCACCTGTGAATATTAGCCCCTAAAATTTTCCATGTTTTCAACAAACTGTAGAAAATCCATAGTCATCTAGTGATATTGTAGAATATAGGAGACTAACAGTGGCTCCAGTTGGGGAGGGCAGCTCCTTTAGGAGGTGCCAAGAATATTAGATCTCTGGATTTCGTTGATCCGTGGCCTGTTTGTATTTGACTGATTTTCATCCTGTAATTGCTGATCTGTTGCAATTTTTGTGACTGTGACCTTCAAAAATTGAAAACCATGCTTCCTGCAAAATGATTTCTGCCTACCCATTATTCTTTCCTGACATTTTTTCCTCACTCATTGGGTGCATTTAGACTTGCAAACCCTGACATCATTTTTCTTTTGAAAGAAAACTATATATTTCTAACCTTATAACTTCCAAAGGCTCATATTAGACTGATGAGCTCTTTTATTCTCTACCTAACTACTTATCTTCCAATATTAAACAGTTTGACATATTTTTATCCACTATCTATCAACATGAAATTTAAAACATGAATGAATCAAGATTAGGCAGTTTGATCGTAATGAATTGTGGCATTTTGGACAAGCTGCACACAATATTATTTTGCAAAAAGTAAACTAAACTGAGGGCTTTGGTTTTGAATTTTTCATTTTTCACTTATCCCTCATTTTTCTTATTGGTTCAAATTTAGACTTTGGAACCAATGCCTTTTTCTACCTATCTATTGATAATCCAAGTTTAAACAGTTTGGAAAATCTTCATTTTCTAACTTATCAGCAAAAATTCAAAATTTGTACAATCATGTTTAGGTTGTATGATTGAACAAGACCTTTTCAAAAGTAGTGGCGTTTTGACTTGCACACTTTCAGAAATATTCATTTTTTGGTATGGGGCTTACCTTTTTCTTTTTATCTGCCCTCTTTTCTTCTTTTTGTTTATTTTCTTTCTCTCTTTTGGATATTTTTTCTAAGATTTTGTTTAAGCAATGTTATATACAATGAAGAAAAATTCTTTAACTAAAATAATGCTTGAGAATCCTGCCATTGACATGAGCTCCAAACAAATCTGTTCCATCCATTTCTTGTAAAAATAATGCATTATTACCTCTTGCAGGATGAATGATAAATGGACGGCTTTCCATAGATTATGAAATTTTCCATGCTTGCCTTTGTCCTATCTTCTTGAATCCCACTTCAACACTTTGTCTCCAATATTAAAATAATTTTCCTTGGTCCTTTTGTCAAAGAGTTTCTTGATGTTTTCTTGCAACAACTGTGTTCTATTGTACACTCCCTCTTTGGTTTGCTGCAGTTGAATAGTTTGGTTTATCCTTCTTTGTATGTCATTTTCTTCAGACTGCACCTCTTGAATAAGCTTCATTACTGGCACTCCCAAGGATGTTGGGAAGATTGCATCCATTCCATACACTAGCTAATAAGGAGACATATCAATTGACTTCTTATTTTTTAGTCTGTCTGCCCATAATGCATGTACCAACTTGTTATGCCATGATTTATTGTTTTCTTCCAGTAACTTTTTAATGATGTTCACCAAGCTTTTATTTGAGGATACAACCAACCCATTACCTTAAGGGTAATAAGCTGTAGAATGTCCCAAAGTAATGTGATATCTGTGGCAAAATTCCACCATTTTCTTGGATCTAAAGGCAGCAACATTATCAATGATGATTTTTCTAGGACATCCAAACCTAGATAAAATGTTGTTTTCAAGGAATCTGATAATTACTGAGTCTGTGGCAGTCCTGGAGGGAATGGCTTCTATCCACTTAGTGAAATAGTCAGTTGCGGTAAGGATCCATTTATGTTGGGCAGAGGAGGTAGGGTGGATTTCTCCAATGAAATCTAGAACCTACTGTTGAAAAGGAGCTTCAACAGAAATTGGCTGTATTGGAAAAGGGAGCAGCTTTCTTTTTCCCTCAAAAATTTTGCATTTATGACAGGAAATTACCATTTTGTGGATGTCTTAGAAGAGGTTAGGAGAATAGAAACTAGCCCTAAGGATTTTATTTACAGTGGTCTTCCAATAGAGGTGACCTCCACATTCTCCTTCATGAAATTCACGCATAATCCTATCTGCATCTTCTTCAGACAAAAATTTAAGAAATACACCACCAGAATTTTTCCAATGTAAAACTTTCTCCAGAATGCATAAATTTATAGCTTTTAACTTCAAGAATCTGGCCATTGTTTTGGACAAACCAAGAGGAACATTTAGATTAGAAAGCACATGTAATATATCAGCATACCAGGATTAGTTCAGGATCGCTTCCTCAATAGGTGGAGTCGCCAGCTCCTCTTGTTCATCCAATGAGTGAATCATATTGATGTCTAGTGCTCAGAAATTTGTTTCAGCCATTAGTTTAGCTAGTCCCTGTCCTTTGATTAGCTTGGTGGGTTTGGTTTCCAGATCATATTCTAAGATGATAGCAATCCACTTACCTCTTTTTCCATCAGGATCTTGGGTTAGGATGTCTTTAACCACTATGTGAGGCACAAATGCAATGATGTGTGAATGAAAAATATAGACTTTGAAATCTTTTAGTGATTTGATTAAGGCAAACACCTACTTTTCCATGATGTTATATTTCAGAGGTGCATCTCTTAGAGCTTGGCTGAAGAAAGCTATGGGCTACTCCTGTCCTTTTGTATTTTTCTGCAGTAATACATCAGCAATAGTGTGTTCTGATGCAAAAGGGAAAATGAAGAAATCTTTAGTGAAGTCAGGGCTAATCAGAAGTGGTGTTTGTGTAAGAGCTTGCTTCACCAAGTCAAAAGATTGCTTTGCTTCTTTGGTCCATTTAACTCCTGATTCTCTTTTGAAAATATTGGTGATGTTCCTCAGGAGTTTTGCAAGGTTTGGTATGAACCTTCTTAAGAAATTTATCTTCCTAATGAAATATTGCAGATCTTTGATGTTTCTTGGGTGACTGATTTGCAATATTCCCTCAATTATTTTTGGGTCAATCTTGATCCCTTCTTCAGATATGATGTGGCCTAGAAGCTTCCCTTCTTGAAGGCCAAACAATTTTTTCTTGGGATTTAAAGACAAGCCATACTTTCTGTACTTTTCAAAGACCTTTCTCAAATGGGCTAGATGTTCTTCATCATTTTTTGAATAGAGTGTTATGTCATCAAGATATATCACAATGAAGTAACCTATTTCTTTTGAGAAAGAAATATACATTGCTCTCTGAATAGTGACTCCAACATTCATTAACCCAAAAGGCATTTTAACATACATGAAGGTGCCCCAAGGTGTGGTGAAAGTTGTCTTTTTTTGATCATATGGATGTACCAGCACTTGATTGTACCCTAAAAAGCCATTCAGCAGAGATATTCTTTTGGAGCCTACTACCCTTTGCAATATGTGATGCATTTTTGGGAAAGGGTAGTTGTCTCTCACGGATGCTTTGTTTAAATTTCTGAAGTCAATGCAGAGCCTAATTTCCTCTGTATTTTTCCTCACAGATACAAGATTTTAAACCCATTCTGATTACCTGAGTGGGACTATTATCCCAACATCATACATTTTCTTTATTTCTTTCTCAACCAGTAGCATTTGGACAGGGTTGATTCTGCGCAGTTTCTGTTTAAAGGGTTTCTGGCTTTCTTTGAGTGGGATCTTGTGTTGAATGAAGTCAATATCATAGGAATTCAAGTCTTCATAACCTCGGGTAAACACATCACTAAATTCTTTGAAAAACTCAATATATTTATGTTTTGTAGCAGCTGGCAGTGTCTTTGACAATTTTACCATTTTGGGCTCTTGCTCACTACCTATATTGCATTCTTCTACATTTTCTTCAGTGATTTCCATCTTTGGCTTTCTAGCAACTTCATTGAAATCAAAAAGTTCTTCTAGAGGGACAAGTCGTTTTAGCAAGGTATTGTCTCTGAATTGCAGCACTTCAAAGTCTTCTTTTTCTGGATCTTCACACAGTTCTGTCCTATGTGGGTGTTATATTGCTAATAGAGTTATATCAACATTATGAGTGGACTCCTCCTTGCATGTTTTTTCCTTTGTAGATTAGCCTTCTTCATGATCTAAGTCTGAATTTGGAAACTCAAACTCATCTTTGGACTGCAGGAAGTCTTCAATCTGTCTGCCACCTTCAAAAACTTGCCAATATCTTATATTATCAGGGACTGATGGTCTGTATTTAACCTTTATTGTGTATTTTTTATTAGCATGAGGTAGTTGACAAGTGCTGGTTGCAAATGCTAGTCCATTGGAAATGATATTTTGATTTATGGGGACAAAGGCAAGGTCATATTATTTGAATTTTTTTAGGAGGTCAAGGGCAGCATTCCTATATGCTCTTAGTCTAGGGTGTCTAGCTGAATATTCTCATTTAATTTTCCTAATGACTAGCTCATAATCCCCATGGATTGATATCCTTTTGGCTTCTAATTTCTTCAATAATTGTAGCCCTAGAAGGAGTGCCTCATATTTTGCTATATTATTTGTACATTGAAAGTTCAGTTTGTAGGAGTGACCCTATGCGTGATTGTTTTCGGTGTTGTGTACCCAAACCCTTGCTCTTGAACCAGTTTTGCCACAAGAACCATCAAAGCTCATGCTGCATAGAGGTTCATGTTCATACTTATGTTGTTCATTTTCTATTTGGTCCGACTGTTCTTCTTTTTCTTCCTCTTCTTTAGCTGTTTGTTCATTAATTTCTACTTGTTCATTAATGTTTTCATCATTGTAAAGGATAAATGAATCAAGGTATGTGTGGAAAGAATAGAGAGGGGAGTTATCAGGCTTTTCTTGACTGCTAACCATGTATTTCATATGAGTATCCCTATATAATCTTCTTGGTTGACTAAAGACTGGTATGGTAGCATAGGTCATATCCATTTGGAGGGTGCCTTGAAGCTTAGCTCCCCATGAGCGTGATAGGAGCATGCCATATTTAGAGGGAATTTTAGCCACTATAATATTCATTACTAGGCTGTTAGCTGGTATTTGTGCTAGATTAACACATAGATATTTGATCAGGTCTAGACATTTAACTTTTCTGGAGTCAAAGGAGTACAAGTCTTTGTATGGTCTAGTTATCTCAAGGCCTAGTCTTTCCATAAATACCTTTGGCATGAGGTTATAAGAAGCTCTTGAATCTAACATGGCATTATGGAGGATTTTATCATGGATGTTCAAACTGACATAAAATGGAGGAACACCTCCCTCTTGAAATTATCCTTCTACTTCAGGTCCAAACAAAAGTTTAGGTTTGTCATCATTTAAGTTTACGGAATCAGCATTTTCTCCTATGTTCAAAGATTTCAAAACTTGGGACCTATATACATAGTGGCCTACCAATTCAGTAAGAGGTATGGAGATTTTTATCTTGGAAATTTCATTCTCAATATTAAATGGTGTTTGTGTTTTTGGCAGGTTTACATTAGTTTTATCAGACATTGTTAGGGCTACTAATTGATTTACTAGTGCTACTTTCTGGACTGTTTTTGTTTTTATTGGGGATCTCAGTTAAATCAGTTTTGTTAGGGCTAATAGTTGATTTACTAGTGCTGCTTTCTGGACTGTTTTTGTTTTTATTTTTATCAGAACTTTTAACCATTATGTTTGAAGTTTCTGTTTTCTTTTTAGGATAATTTTCAGGGGTCTTCCTAGCAGAAATTTCAGGGTTCTTTCTCTTGGGAGTCTCTTGGGTTTTCTTGATTCTGAGGTCATACTGCCTATGTACTTCCATGATGGAATTTTCGAAGCCTTGTTTTTAGCCTTCAGATTCTAGGCATTCTTCTTCAAACTGAGTTGGGGAAAACATGCCTTGCTCTTCCTCAGTAAAGAAAATAGTATCCTCATGATTTACTCTGATTATATTGATTTGAATTTGATGTGGTTCTTCAATCACCCCCTCATCTTCATCAACATAGTTTTCTTGGAAAGGAGGTCTGATTTGCTAGTCAGGCCCTCTCTATCTTATTTAAGGGGGATTTCTCCTAAAGTTCTGGTTTTGGTTTGGGTTTCTATTTTGAGGAGCTACTTGGTTTTCTCTAGTGAAATCTCTCTCATTCATGTTTATTCTCTCCATCATCATTTCCATGGTTCTAACTAAGTTGTCAATATTAGTATCAGATGATAAGGGTAAATCCTCTTCCCTATATGTGACTCTTTTTTCATTTTTCATTCTATCCCTCTTGGCAATCAGATTGGCTTCTACACTTACTGCACCCATCTGCATATATTCTAATGTAAGAAGGTCTCTTTCTCTTAGTTGATAAGCCATTTCTGGGTCATAAACATCCAGAAATTTCATTTGGGCTAGACGTTGTGGAGGTTTCATGTGAGGAGGGAGGGCATTGTATATACTATTGAACCTAGTGTAGTAATCTTGGACACTCTCTCCAACGTTTCTCTTAAGTTTTCATATTCTGATAAGATTTAGAGAGGGTTTTTCTTGACTTCCCATTTATTTAGGAATATCTTATGAAAAGTAGAGAGGTCATGTATACTATTAGGGGTTAGGCCTTTAAACCATTTTATTTCTTCTCCCCCTAAGCTTTGAGCAAACATTCTTAGTTTAACACTTTCATCATCTATTTCTTGTCTGTCAAAATAGTCATCCATTCTATCCACATGTTGTTGAGCAGTTGTAGCACTACTTGTAGCAAATAAGGGGATTTGGGATTGATAGTCCTGTGGTAGAACTAATAAAGGAAATGGTAGGACTAATGGGTCATACCAGGTTTCCATGGCTGGGAGATGGGGAAACAAAGGGGAATTAACAAGTGGAGGGTTTACAAAAGGAGGTGGAGGGTTGAATGGAAGAAGGTGAATAGTGGGTGTATGAATGGGGTTTGAAGTTAGTACAACATGATTTTGCTGTAAGATGGATGGGTCTAAAATTATCTGGGTTATCCAACTCTGGGATTTAGTCCTGGACAAGATTTGTTCCAGGGGTGAGCCAGATAGGATATCCTGCAAGTTTTTAAGGTTTTCAGGTAGGGAAATTTCCTTATGAATAGGTCTGCTAAAAGTTGAATTTTTAGATCTAGGAGATTTCCTTAGGATGTGCTCTGGATTTTCAACTATTGCAGGAGGGTTTGGGTCAGAATGGGATCTGGTACAGATTCTTCTAGAATCCAGAACTTGGACCCAAATTTCAGAGAGGTTGAAAGTTTTATAACAGTTTTAAAAACAAACCAATATATGAAAGGAATACTTTATTCACAAAGTATTTTGACTGGGTTCTATTTGAGTTTTGATAAAATCAAGATTTCTCAATAATTTCCCAGTGGAGTCTGTAGAAAACCAGTGGAGTCAGCAGGCCTACTGAAAACCAGTGGAGTCACCAGGTGGATGATTTTAACTGTCTTGAGGTTGGTTGTTGTCCACCATCAACAACCACATACCAGTCTTGGCTAACACTTGAGTCATCTAACTTTGAATGGGGTTTTCTGAGTTCTTGAGGAAATATTAAGCTGTTTTAATAACTCAGGTTCCCCAGTATGGTTGCCATTATTTTGGAGCCCCGTAATTTGCAATATTGGCAAGAACAAGTAGCAAGGAACCACATCAAACCACTTTGGAGTCTAGGACCTAGCCTTCCTGGGCTCAGAGAGGGCTCTCTTTGTGTTTATGATTATCTGATTTTATCTTTATGCTTATATTCTTCTAATTTTAGGCTAGTTATGAAGTTTGGGGTTGTTTGTTTTGTTTTGATTGATTGTTTGGTTGATTGTTTTAGTTGAATATATAGAATATGGGAAGCTTAATCCATTGGGCTATGGAGTCATAAGAGGTTTTAATTGTACAACAACTCTTCAAGGGTTTTCATAGGGAAAGCTAACTATATCAGATGGATCTTCTTAGATAAGATGAATATGAGATGACATCAAGTTTGTGAATTTAGTAAAACTAAAGGGAAATTAAGAATCCTTTAACTATACTTTAACAAGAAAGCCTTTAAGATAATAGTTTGGTAAAATAAAGAGCAATTAAGAATTATTTAGTTGTACTTCGCTAAGAAAAATTCAAGGCAACAATCCAGTAATCCTAAAGAGCAGTTAAGAATTCTTTAGTTATTGCTTTCAGACAAAGAAAACATTCAAGATAACAGTTCATGAAATTAAAGAGTAGTTAATAGTTCTTTAATTAAACTTCAGAGAAGGCGTTTAAGATAACAGTTTGGTAAAAACTAAAGAGCAGTTAAGAATTATTTAATTATACTTCCCTAAGATATATTAAGACAACAATCCAGTAATCCTAAAGAGCAGTTAAGAATTCTCTAGTTATTACTTTCAGAGGAAAACAAAGAGATAATAATGACAGACAGAGTTAAGGTGCTCAAACAACATATCTCAACCTAAAATTTATGTTATATTATTAGAGAAATTTATGTACAATATGGAAAACAAAGGAGAAACATTGACAAAGAGGGATAACATCACCATTAACATAGCTCAAGAATCCTGTGAACGTGATTGTATTAATGATATCCAAAACAGTTAAAATGCTCCAGTGCAATGATATTTGCAACTCAGAGTTTGATCAAAATCCAGTCTAGCAATCAACCAACCCACCAACCAATGATAATAATGAACAATACATGCAGTATTTAACTGCAAATTGAAGAGGTGACCTACTCTAGGGTTTCAGACTGTACTTATTACAGAGTAAATGTAATATTGACCTTTGAGACCATGCAAGGCCTAAGGAAAAATATCTCTAACTGACTCACTGTAATAATAACTTTCGACTTAACTGCTGAGTTAACTTTAAGATATTTTTGAATTTTTGTCTTTAACATTAAATTTTACAATAACTTCTCAGTAGCTATTAAAATATCTCTGAATGTAACATTAACTATAGCTACCTTTAGAAAAATTAGGTTGTAGGTAGCTAATGTGATTTGGAAGAGTTAAGTGATGAGTGACCTTGACACCTGGCCTGGTCTTCCTCGTTGGTTTATTTCTGATTTGTCTTTAAACTCTGATTTGTCTTCTTCTGTATCTTTTATCTATTTCTCTTTTACTGCCTTTGTTATCACTGTATTTTCTTTATTTATCTCACTGTTTTATCTGCTTCCTTATCTTTCCTTTATTTTGACTCTGTCTCTTAACCTTTTATTTCATCTTTTAACCTTTGAATGATCTTTAACTGTGTCTTTATTATTTGTCTTCATCTTTGCGCAACCATTGTAAAACTCTTTCTTTTCCTTACTCTGCCTTTGGAATAAAAATTGTTGTCTCTGTAGTAATCATATGATCATTAATGGTCATGATCCATTACTGATTCTGATTTAATCTTATGCTCCTAATCCTTCGATAAATAAGGCTCCTAGATCGTCACCTAGAGAACCTTGATTAAATAATTCTTAGACTTAGAAATTTAGATTGTGCATTTTCTTATATATTGATCACCTGCACAATTAAAAAAAAATCGTTAATTAAACACTGGATCCCGCAGGGTGGGGAGCAAATGGGGGTTTGCAGGCAGTAGGGAAATTTATGGACAAAGTCCGGGAAAATGGACGTTTTTTTCTTAGTTTCTACGTTTAGTTGTGGATTCAGGGTTTTTAGAAGCGTTACAGGGTTTACATGGTGGCTCGGGGCTTATCGCGACAACACAGGGTTTCGACATGTTTGAATGGGGTTAGTGGTTTTGTTTTTAGGCAGGGAGGTGGTTAGTGGTTTATCGCATGGGGAAAAAACAGTTTGCGGTTTTGGTTGGGGGGCATGCGATAAAACACTAGAGCGACGCATGGAGGGAAAGAGGGGTGCGAAAACCGCCTATTTCGCAAGCCCTCAAAATTTTTAACCATCACGCATTTAGGTTTGTGATATGAGATTAGGGCTGTCGGATCGGGCAAAGTGGATCGAACAATGATCGAGAGATGGTTTGATCACGAGTAGGCTTAAAAGGTGGGGCCAGGATTTTTAAATGACGCGGCGGGTTTTAAACATAGTGGCAAGTTTAAAATTAGAGCGGGGCTCGGGCATATTTAAAGTGGAAGTGCTTTATATAGGGTGGGTCCAGGGTCATATAAAAAATGGAGGGGTAATATTTTATCAAATCAGAGGCCTTAATAAAAAATAATCAGGGTGTTAATATAACAGGGTCGGGTGTTTTAAATAAATAGAGTTTATTTCAGGTGGGACCCAGGTAAATATTAATTTCAAAAACAATGTAAAAAGTGGGTTTTTACATTGTTTTGGATGAGAGAAGGGGAATGAGTGTAGGGGAAAGGTTTTTTAGCATGGGAGTGAGAAAAAGGGGTCATATAGATGGGGGAAAATCTAAAATGAGGGGATTGAGGTCAAACATGAAGGGATCAAGTTCAAACATAGGATTTCAGAGTAATGAGAGTGATCTGAATAGGTAAAATGAGAGATAGTGGATAGGTTAAATGGAGATAATGAAGACAGTGATATTTCTGAAAATAAATGATAGTCAGGGAATGTTATTTTCAACAGACTATAGAAAATCCATAGTCATCTAGTGATACTGTAGAATACAGGAGACTAACACTTAGGATATTGATGTTATATATATCATTCTATTTTGGATTGGCCTATACAGATGGTTATGGTTATGTCATTCAAGTATGAGTTGATATGCTTATGATATTGTGTCATAATAATCTAGACTGAATGTGCATATGTGATTCTTATGCATGAATGACAATTGTTTATAAGTTTATGATGTTACCATGTTAGCTAGTTACTGTTATGGATATCATGAAATTAATTATGTTTGGGTTGATATGTTGTGAAGTTATATCATACTAATATAGATTTATTGTTCAGATAAGATAGCCTTCCCTGAGACTCATTGAGGTATGAGTTTGATTATGTCATATATTTGGTGTTTGAGTGTTTGATTATGTTTCCTATTTGGTATGAGTTTACTTATGTCATCTACATGGAGCTTGAATATTTGATTATGTCATATAATTGGTGTTTGACTATTTGGTGTCTATTATGCTATCTATCTGTTGTTTGAATTTTTGACTAGTTGCATGATATGTGTTGTATCTATAAGATTGCATGAAGGAATGATCTTGTTTGAGATGGTTGCACTAACACATATGTGCTAAGAAAACATGATATGTACTTGAGTGTAAGTAGGTGATAGTTGTATCATTATGTATTATGATTGATGAATGTGAGTTGATTATTGATTATGGCATGGTTGTTAGACTTGGTAAATGTTGATTTCAAATTAATAGATATGATGTCTTGATATTTGGAACATGTGGCTGACATGTGTATTTAGTTACAAGGAAACGTGCTTGGAACAACAAGGTAAGATAACTGGTATATTGTTACATTTATTTATACACTAAAATTCATGTATTTATGGCAGTATGATACAGGGAATTGAATGGAAAAGATACTTCCATGAAATATTGAAGAAGGTTCAGGTTGATCTTTCCTTTGGAAGTGTTGGGAAGCCATGGGGATTGAGTCATGGTATTTTTTGCTAGTATAGTGCTTTCAGTCTTTTGTGATTGGTTGTGCTTGATTTACGGATTTGTTTATATCTTGTGTATGACCATACCACTTTGTTTGTGGTGTCGTATTGCTATTGGTTTTCATGGTATTCTTCTTGTTTGTTTCTTGTCCTTGCCTTTATTCTTTGAGGGTTTTGGATTTGGTTTGGAAAGAGGGAATTTATTGGAACTCGGGGAGAGATAAATGAAACTTGACAAGTAATGTAAGACTCAAATGAAGCTCATTGCATGTATAAGGGTAGTGGAAGGCAAGGGTATGACAATTGGTTGGATCAATTGGGTCCATTGGTGTAAATGGATGATGGAAATACAATCATGAGAAAGGTAACACGAAAGGTAAATAAAATGGATTTTAAGTGTTAGATGCCTTGGCTATGTTGGGAACTGTTATTCTCAATGTGTACATATGGTGTGGTGTGCATGATTTTACATGTGGTGTTGCGTGCATATGGTGCTATGTACATGTGGTCCATGTGGTGTTGTGTGCATGTGGTGTGGTGATGTGTACATGTTGTGTAGATGGTGTTGTGTAAATGTGGTGCTATGTACACATCATACAACTGGTGTTGTGCAAACGTGGTGTTGTGTACACATTGTACAGGTGGTGCAGTGTAAATGTGGTGTTGTGCAGGTGGTGCCATGTACATGTGGTTTTGTGTAAACATTTTGTATTTGGAGTTGTGTATAGGTGGTACTGTGTACCTATTGTACATCTAGTACTGTTTTACATATGGTACTGTGTACACATTGTACATGTTGTGTTATCTATATTTGGTATGGTGCTACGGGTATTGTGTAGTTGTTGTATCACGACATGTGTATTCATGGTATTGTATGGTGTGTACATATATATATTGTGTTGTACACCACGTGTAGGTGTAGGTGTTGTGTTGTACACCATGTGTAGGTGTGATGCAGGAGCATCAGCTCCAAAAAACACCTTGTATTTTATCTAAGCTAGGGGGTTTCGTGTTTTGAAGAAATATTAAATTTCATGTAGATATTAATATTATTTTGAGTGGTTAATTAATTATTTGTGAGAAATTGTAAATGTGAGAGAAATTATTTTCTAGATTATTTAGAATTAATGATGGTGTTAAAGTTGGAATTAGTTTCTAAGTCTTAGGGATAAGAATCTATCTTTTAGGGATGTTGAGAGATTTAGGGGTTTGTTGAGGAATTGAAGGGATAAAGCATTTAATTAGATCATTTTAAAAATTGTATAAATTCAGCAAAGCCTCAAAGGCATGAGGGGTGTGAGTGAGTGTGATTGAGAGCAAGCTTTAACAGCCAAGGCTGTAAGCCTGGCAAATTGTAAGGGCCATGAACGTTGGATATCCGGCCAAAGAAAAGGCTGTAAGTGATCTCTTTTTGTTTATATGAAAACAATGTTTCAGATTTATATATAAACCGTTGATTGATTGATTCCTGGAGTTCATGGCATTATGGGTTATTGAGTAAAATTTGTGTAATTCAGTGACATCGAAAGTGAATGAATTTCACTGTTGCAAATGTGTTAAATGAATTATAAACCATTAAGAGCTGTAGTATTGTTTTGGCAATTTGTGAGATGGAGCGTTTTTAGCTGTTTGAAATGCTTGGTCGATATGGTTAAATGTTGATTTGTATATGTAATGCATAAGCAAGTTGGGCAATCAAAGGGCGTTGGATGCAGAATTCACTTCAGATTCTGCCTATTTTGAATGGGACAGAGTATCGATCAGAAGCAAGGGCTCGTTAGTAAAATTCGATCTGCAAGTTAATTAAAAATGCAGGAATGAACACTGAGCGTTCCAATTAGAATGAAAAGGCATTGTAAGGATCGATGGAAATCGAGTCAATCAAATCTGCTATAGCGTTGAAAGTGAAGAGATCGGATCGATGGAAATCGAGTCAATTAAATCTGCTACAGCGTTGAAATGGGGCGTATGCAATTGAATGAACTTCGATTGGCAGGTTTGAATTCGTATAAATTTGCTGGATAAATTTTGTTTGTAAATGTCAGGTTGAATTGAAGAGATCGATTAGCGCTGAAGAAATTTGGACTCTGTCTATTCTGAATTAATGAAATAGTAACCTCAAAAGTCGATTTGTGTTATAGCAAGACGTGGAGAAATCGATGTCTGCGCGAAAGGTTCTAAAGGTTATGCTCTGGGTTAAATTAAATAATTCAATGAATTGAAATCGATTCAAGTTGTGGAATCGATTTGGGAGACTAATGAACCGTATGAATGGTTATGGAGTTATGTTGATCAATGATTGAATACATAGAAGAATTTCTGGGTAAGTGAAGCTTTAATGTTTTTGAAATTCTTTATAAACCCAAATACTGAAATGTTAAGCTGAACGTTGAATACGTTGGTAGCCTGTGCAAAATTTTATATACTCATTAGTGAAATTCAATGAAGAAATGTTAAGGGCCATCGATTTGCTGAAATGCTATCCCTCAAAGTATCTGGAGCTGTAAAACATATTTGACAGAGAACATAATTGATGTAATTAAGAAGAGATGAAAGTGCGAAGTAAAGACTTGAAGCAGAGGTAGCAGAAGAATTCATGAAGTCCTGGTCGAATCATAGAAATTACAAGATCAGGCGCAGAGTGGAAGCTCGATGTTCCACTCCATCTTAACCACGAATGTGCTGAGTTTAGATTCTTTTGGGCAAACTATGAATTTGCAGAGGCGTTGTTGAGGTAGGTACCTTTATAGCATATGAAGGCTTATGAAATGAATGGGCTGATCCTTTGCGCAGTTGAAAAAATTGTGACATGTGGAAATTGCAGATATAATAAATATTTGTAATGGTATTATGAAACAGAGTTTTATATTGGAATCCGATTTTCTGAAGAGTGGGATTCATATGTGGTCGAGTTGAGATTTTCTTACATGGGTACATTGGTTTTATTGATTTTTAAATATAGCCATATGTGAATTGATTTGGTACTTATTACAGTGATGTCTTGACCAAACTGTTATAAAGTAATTTGTTCAAACAATTGATGGGGTAACACAACGATGAGTGTAATGGATAGATAGAATTTGGGGTTTCTTAAATCTCAATTTGTTGAGTCAGGGGTATTGAAGAGAGGGGAATGGAAAAATTTGATTGAGGAATTTTAAGCTTCCGCATGGAGTATTGAAAATTGCCGTGTAATTGAAGTTGATTTGAGGCGCATGCTTTTATATGCATGAGTGTATAAAGATCCTGGTTATTTGCAGGCTAGTCCTGCGTCAAGGTGTATTTTTCGTGTTGTACACCGGGTGTAGGTGTATGTGTTGCACTGTATACTATGTATGTGTATGTGTTGTATAGTGTGATGGGATAGACAAGTGTGGTATTGTTTGGCCCATGTTGTTTCTATCAAGGGTGGAGGTAGTTTAGTCTGTAAATGCCCTTGTTGTTGCTATTGAGGGTTGAGGCGGTTTAGTCTCGGGATACCCTTGTTGCTGAAATTGAGGGAGGAGGTATTTTAGTCTCCATATTCCCCTGTTTCTTAAATATAATGCACTGGGTGATTGTTGGGTTTGGAAACCGATTCAGTGTGTGTACGGAAAGGATAAAGAACAAAGGCAGAAGCAAAGAATCTTTGAAGGATAAGTATCAATATTTTACTTTCAGTTTTTAATTATGAAGGTGATCTATGATTTTGGTTTATGATGGTTACATGTGATTTATGATTTTGATTTAATATGGTTGCATTTTAAGCTAACCGGATGTGTTATGTTTATACATGATGATTTGGTCAAGGAGCTAGTTTGACTTGTTGTGACAGGAAGTAAACAAAATTGCAAGTGTACCTTATTGACGAGCCACCGATGAGGTATGATGTGAATTTATTTCAATTTATTTTGAATCTAATGGAAGTTATGTGCTTGGTACAAGAAAGCACATAAATTCACGACTAGGGTGGTTGAAATTAACTGCAAGAATTAATAGCAGTAGTGAAAGGAATTGGAACAAGCAACATCATGTTGGTAAATCACTTCAGGAGCAATGCCAATGATACCCAATAATGTCCATTGATTTCCATGAGCATGGTATGACCGATATGATGGTTTTGAGGCAGGTATATGCCTTGTTTGTTTTTCTTTCTTATGCGATGAAGCCTTTGCAAGGGATGGATTGCCCATGAAAGGGAATTTCGGGGAACTTGGAAGGTGAGTGACTACACAGAAAGGGGTTGATGGATTTCCCAAGGGGTTGTGTAGCAGAGAAGGGAAGGCCAGCGTATGCATTTGTTTTAGTCATTAGCATTTCCAGATGGAATCAAATGCACATTGGGAGTGTGCCTTGGAAAAATGAGCCAGTAACTATTCACTGAGACGACAAGTGGGGCATGATCGTAGTGTTGGACTTCAAATCCAGGTTGATTTTGGCAGTGGATTCTGGACTTCATGGGAAAGAGGTGAATCATGGTATTACTTTGAGGGTGTAGGTTTGATCTTCTGGATTACCTTGTTGCTAATACGAGCATCATATCCTTTTATTTGATGGTTGAGAAAATGTGCATATGTGTATATTATTGTAAATAATGTATTCGAGCTAGATTTATAAAGCACCATAGACAATATGGTTGTATATGTGGGTTTTATTGTAAATATCGTAATTATTTGTGTTATAAATCTCCAGTAAGTGGTATGGTTGTCATGATTATCATGATGGTTTTTTCTTTTGAGCAAGTTATTCATTGTAAATACTGCATCGAGATAAGTTATAAAGCTCCATGGGAAGTGTATTTTATTTTCGATGGTTTTTCTGAGGTATAAATGTGGTTTAACATCGAGGATGGTGTTCCCCAAGGGGGAGGGTTTTTTAACAAACCTGGGCTAAAATTTCATGTAAAAAAAGTTAATAAAGGAAAAAAAAGACCATGGGAAAGGGACACTTATTCCAATTTGAATGTTGGGAAAAACATCCTAGTGTGGGTGTTCATTTCGGTTATTATGGCTAAGGTATATTGCAAAAGGAAATTGCTAAGGATTTGGAAATGAAAAAAATGTATTTTTGGCACATTATTTATGAAAATAATGGAAATTAGGAGAAAATGAAGGTGAAAGGTCATAGGTTGCATGTGAGGAGGAAAATGAAGGAAAATAGAGGCATCAATGATAAAAAGGATGTTGAGGATCAATTCACAACCTTTTGTCAATTCATTTTCAGAATTAGTCTTAGAGAGGAGAAGAGCACCAAGAGGAGAAAGAGATCAATCAAGCAAATAAAGTAAAAGCAAGCAAAGGAAGGACATGGAAAGGAAAGGATATCAAAGATTAAGCAAGAAAGGGTTGGAACAAGCAAGCTTCAACAAGAATACTTACAGGTAACAGATTGCATGTATGATTTTCTAGCTGGTTTTGACATGCATGGTATGTGCATGTTGGTATTTGGTTCTTTTGTTGTTGGTGGCATGGTTTTTCCAGGTTTTGATAGCGGTTTTCAACGTTGCTTTGCCATTTCCAGATAGCCATGGTGTGATGAGATTGTTATCGATTTTGAGCTTTGGAATTTCCAGATGGTTTCGGAATCTGGGGCGGAGGTGGTCTTAGGAACATTCCCAAAGGCCTAGGAATCCCTTGACCGGTAATGACGGGATACACAGTAAAGCCGAAGGGTGGAGTCTCGGTAAGGGCACAGTGATCTAGTGGGGATTGTTGGAAAGCCTAGAGACAAGGAGACAAGAAAATTATGCTGAGATTCAACAAGAAATTTCAACACCCACGCTTAGTGTGGGACCAGAAGGTCCAAGCAGCACCTACACTAGGGTGGAACCACAGGGCTAAATTTGGTGCATGTCTATTTTAGTTATCCCTTAATTAAGATGGACAATAAAATGTAATCTAATCTCAAAATAACTTGTAATAGTTAACTGAGTGTGATAAACTCAGTTAGCTCATGAATTTCAAGTTAGAGGTAGTTGGTGAGGCATGCAAAGTCATTCTAGTTGTAACAGAGTTTGAAGTGCAGTGGTGCATTAGTTAATGCAGGTTGTAATCAGTTTAACTCAGTTAAGTGAGTTAAAATCAGTTGTGCTAGTTGTAACTATTAGATACACAAGTGAGAGATCAAGTGAATTAAATATTAATTGATTCATAATCATTGATCTCACATGCAACTGAGGATTTACTATTATTAGCTGTATGCATGTCAGATCCAGTGGAGACCCAGTTGAGATCTAGGTGAAAGGGAAGTTGACTATCAGTTGTAGGATTATTGGGTTGCACCCATGAAACCAAACACCCATTGGAGTGCCCATGATACTTGCGCAGTCAAGGAAGGCCAAAATTCTTAAATAATAGGGATTGCATTCATCAGGGTTTGCGCAAGGCAAGCAGGCTGTCAGAAGGTAGAAAATTGGCTAAGTATTGATAAGTTTTATCCAGGACAGTGTGAGAAAATTAGTTGAGTATAGGAGGGCTCTTGTGAGAGGAGTTGATGTAATTGTTTCATAATTCCATACTGAATATACAATAGAATATAGTGGGGTTTTGAGCAGCAAGCTTTCCCTGGTAAATTATCTGTGTTGTGGCTTGATTGATTCTACTTTGCTTCATGTGATTGGCGATTTTGTTTTTAATTTCACAATTGATTTGTAGAAGCGATTCAGTATTTAACTTTAGTACATTGTTAGATCATATTGAATCCATGATATACATGCTTGTTTTATAATTTCTACATGGTATCAGAGCACAAGAAATCACAATAGTGAAGGAGGAGCTGAGTTGGTGACTGAACAGAATTTGAATTTGCAGAAAGACTTTCTTGGTGCTACTGTTGATTCAGGATCGAAATGGCTTTCAATGGCTTGAGATTGGAGTATGCACTCCAGGGAAACTCTAATTATATTTCTTGGAAGGACTTGATGGGGGAAATACTCGAAGAAAATGGCTTGAAGGAATTCATTGACAAAGATGTTCCTAAACCCGTTGCGATAGATGCTGCAAATATTGAAGCATGACAAAAGAAAGTGGCAAAGGCGAGGAGGATCCTACTGGAGAGAGTATGATACCACATTGTCTCAAGTCTCCATGGCAAAGCGACACCATATGCTATGTGGAAATATTTCATGGATCTATTTCAGAGTAGCAACGACCATAGGAAATTGGTGATTAAAGATAAACTCAGGGAGATCAAGATGGAGAAAGGCGACTCCATGCCAAAATATTTAAAAAAATTTGTCCAATGTTGGGATGAACTGGGGAGCGTTGGCATAACTGTCATTGATGATGATTTGGTGAGCTTGGCTCTCCTAGGACTTCCCAAGAGTTGGCACAGTTATCAAGGTTCTGTCAATGGAAGGGAAAATCTACCAGATTGGGAATGACTGTGGTCAAATTTGGTGTAGGAGGAGTTCAAACGGAACACCAGAGATGGATCTTCATTTAAGAATGAAGATGAAGAAGTTTGTGCTTTGGCTGCCAAGGTGAAGAAGGGGAAGGGGAAGAAATTCCATTCCAAATCTGAGTCCAAAGATGGAAAGAAGCAGGACATGTCCAGGGTGAAGTGTTTTCACTGTCACAAGCATGGGTATTATGCTACTAACTTTCCAAAAAAGAATAAGAACAAGAAGGCTAGAGGATCTGCAGTTGGTGAGGCTTTGGCCTGGCAATTTGAGCTTGAATTCTCATTGATCGCATGCATGGTGTCAAGTGCATTGGGATCTATGTGGTATTTTGATAGTGGCATTTCCTTTCACATGATGGGAGACAAGGAAATTTTCATTAGCTTGGAGGAGAAGGCTCTCCAGATGCATATTTAAATGGGTGATGACGGGCAGTACAATGCTACCGGGATCGGTACCATTACCTTCTAGAGGCAGTCAGGTAAACCCTTTCAATTAAAAGATGTAATGAATGTACCAAGTTTGAAGAAAATTTTACTCTTAGTTGCAATGTTGGAGGATAGAGGCTATGATGTTGTTTTTATTGAAGGAAAATATTTCTCGTGACACAAAACAACAGGAAAAACCAAGAAGATAGGGATTCAAGTGAATAATATCTACAATCTGGATGTAGATGGTTGTGCCACATTGATGGGAAAGGTGGACAAAGTGGTGAGCTGGGATGAGGGTGAATTATGGCACAAGAGATTGGGCCATCTTCACCATGGAGCCTTGAAAGTCATGCAACAGATTTCTACTGGTCTTCTCAAGGGTACACTTGCGCAGTCAGACACATGCAAGGGATGTACTATGGGAAAGTATGTAAAGGCCACCTTTCATGAGAAGGAGAACCGAGCTTCGGGGATCCTTGAGAGAGTTGACATATACGTGTGTGGACCATTCTTTGTTGCTTCGACAACAAAACATAAGTACTATGTGATATTTGTTGATGAATTTTCTTGTAAGTGTTGGATCTTCTTCATGTAGAAGAAAGATCAGACATTCTCAAATTTTCTTGAGTTTAAGGCACTGGTGGAGAAAGAGTCAGGGAAGCAAGTGAAGGCTCTTAGGAGCAATAATGGCGGAGAATACATCTCTAACGAATTCAAGAACTTCTGCAGAACTGATAACGCCTCATAACCCATAGCAGAATGGGGTCATTGAAAGAAAGAACAGAATGATCATGGGTGCAGCAAGAGTGATGTTGCATGATCAAGGCCTACCGATGCATTTTTGGGCGGAAGCATGCAACACTGCGGTATTTTTGCAGAACCGTTGTCCTCATAGGATACTTGACATGAGTAAACCTGAACAGGCTTTCACTGGTAAGAAACTTGATGTTTCACACTTTAATATTTTTGGCTCCTGTGTTTATGTGCATGTGACCAAGGAATTTAGGAAGAAGTTGGAACCACCAGCTAAGATCGGGATTCTTGTGGGGTACAATGAAATGCCCCATAACTATCGAGTGTATTTTCCAAACAACAGAATGACTATTGTGCGACGGGATATAAAATTTGATGAGGAGAAATCCATGCAGTTGTCCCTTGAGAGGGAGCTAGACTTGCATGCAAAGGAGGAACTCTTGGTTCCCAAGGATGAGCCTCAAGATGTGGAGTATCCACATGAGGAGGATCATGGAGTGGAGGAAAACACTCATTCAGAGCCATCCATAAGAAATGGCAGAAGGCGCACCACAGAAGTTGATAGATTGAGACTTGATGATGCAGAGAATGTAGGAGCCCCTACTTCACAGTGTAGACAGAGATAATCTCCAGATAGGTTTGCTGGATACATGGCTCTTATGAGAAAATGTATTGTGACTGAAACATATTCCTTTCAGGAAGTAGTGCAACAACCAAATTGGGTTGATGCAATGGCGGAGGAGTATGACTCCATTTTCAAGAACAGTGCACGGGAGATTGTCCTAAGACCAGTTGAAAAATCAGTGGTTGGATCTACAAGGTAAAGAAAGTTGTTGACGGGAGTGTGGAGAAATACAAGGCCACATTTGTGGCCTGGGGATTCTCACAGATTGAGGGGATCAATTATGATGAGACTTTTGCACCTGTTGCAATGTACTCTTCCATTATATCCATACTTGCACTCTCAACACAGATGGGTCGGCGCATTCATCAAATTGATGTGAAAACTGTGTTTCTCAATGGGATCATTGAGGAAGAAGTGTACATAGAGCAGCATGAAGGTTTCGAGATCTTCAACAGTGAGTCGCATGTGTGTCGACTCAAGAGAGCACTATATGGGCTGAAGCAAGCACCTCGTGCTTGGTACACTCGGATAGACAGTTATTTCATCGAATTGGGCTTCACCAAAAGTGAAGTTCATGCAAACCTGTACCAAATTGTGGTTGAGGGTAAGCTATTGATTATTGTTCTTTATGTTGATGATCTAATTTTGACTGGTGATGAGCAGCTAATACTCTCATGCAAGGAGGATCTTGCAAGGGAGTTCGAAATGAAGGACATGGGACTCCTTCATTATTTCCTTGGTTTGGAAATATGGCAGTGGGATGGTGAAATTTTTGTTTCTCAAGGCAAGTACGCCAAAGAGATACTGGGTAAGTTTCACATGGAGAGATGCAAACCCATGGATACTCCTCTTCCAGGAAATTGGAGGAAAGAGGATGCTACTTCTAGAGAGGTAGTGGATGCTACTGTGTCTAGGAAGTTAGTTGGTTCACTGATGTATCTAGTGAACACCAGACCAGACATTTTCTATGCAGTTAACCAACTGAGTCAAGCTATGGTTAAGCCTACCAAGCTCTTTTGGAAGGCGGGGAAGCATGCCTTGAGATACCTGAGGGGAACATCAGAGTATGTTATATGGTATAGACAAACAGAGGGAGTGAAGCTTCAAGGCTTCATGGATGTAGATTGGGTAGGCAGTCCATCAGACAGAAAGAACACATCAGGAGGGCTCTTCAGCATAGGATTGACAACAGTTTATTGGTATTGCAAGAAGCAGTGATCTGTGGCACTCAGTTCAGCGGAAGCATAGTACATGGAAGCAAGTCAAGCTGCATGTGAAGCTATTTGGATGCGAAATATATTGGTTGGTTTTTTTGGTTCTTAGATGGATCCGACAGTGATACATTGTGATAATCAAAGTTTCATTAAAATCTCGATTAATAATGTGTTTCATGATAGGCCCAAGCACATAGATATCCAATACCATCATCTTAGAGATTGTGTGCAGAGGATAATAATGTTGCTTCAGTACATTCCCACGGAAGATCAAGATGCAGATATTATGATGAAGGCACTCACCAGGAGAAAATTTGAATACCATAGAGGTGGGATTGGGGTGAAGGATAATCCATTTCTTGTTGAGAGGGAGTGTTGAGAGTCAACAAGAAATTTCAGCACCCACGCCTAGTGTGGGACCAGGAGGTCCAAGCAACACCTACACTAGGGCGGGACCACAGGGCTAAATTTGGTGTATGTCTATTTTAGTTATCCCTTAATTAAGATGGATAATAAAATGTAATCTAATCTCAAAATAACTTGTAATAGTTAACTAAGTGTGATAAACTCAATTATCTCATGAATTTCGAGTTATAGGTAGTTGGTGAGGCATGCAAAATAATTCTAGTTGTAACAAAATTTGAAGTGCAGTGGTGCATTAGTTAATGCAGGTTGTAATCAATTTAACTCAGTTAAGTGAGTTAAACTCAGTTGTGCTAGTTGTAACTGTTAGATACAATAGTGAGAGATCAAGTGAATTAAATATTAATTAATTCACAATCAGTGATCTCACATGCAACTGGGGATTTACTATTATTAGCTGCATGCATGTCAGATCCAATGGAGACCCAATTGAGATCTAGGTGAAAGGGAAGTTGACTATCAGTTGTAGGATTATTGGGTTGCACCCATGCAACCAAACACCCATTTGAGTGCCCATTATACTTGTGCAGTCAAGGAAGGCCACAATTCCTAAATAATAGGGATTTCATTCATTAGGGATTGCGCAAGAAAGGCAGGTTGTCAGGAGGTAGAAAATTGGCGAAGTATTGGTCAATTTTATCCAGGACAGTGTGAGACAATTAGCTGAGTGCAGGAAGGCTCTTGTGAGAAGAGTGGTATGTAATTGTTTCATGTTTCCAAGTTAAATATACAATAGAAGATAGTGGGGTTTTGAGCTGCAAGCTTTCCCCGAGAAATTATCTGTGTTGTGGCTTGATTGATTCGTCTTTGCTTCATGTGATTGGCGATTGTGTTTTTAATTCCGCAATTGATTTGTAGAATCGATTCAATATTTAACTTTAATACATTGTTAGATCAGATTGAATCCATGATATACATTATTGTTGTATAATTTCTACAAATTCCTCAAGTATAGTGAAGGAATCCGGAGGCATTCCAAGCTCGGTTTGGTTTTGTGATGTCGAGGTTGGTTTATGTGAGATCATGGTACGATGAGGGTGGAGGTGGTTTAACCTCTGGATTCCCTTGGTTATTTTTGGATTGGTTTATCCATGAGATTCCACATTTATGCTTGGAATATGGAATGGGGGTGACTGACTGAAAGAAAGCTTTTTTTTAGCCTTGTCTATGGACGGGTGGTACGTGGAAGTCCCGAACTTGGTTGGCTCTTGCCTATGTTTGATGAAAGACAAGTTATATTTATTTTGTACTTGTTATTATGTGTCTTTAATGGATGTTATCTTACGGTTATTTATGTGGTTATATGTTGGTTATAGGCGTGGTTATGTGACTGGTTCTAGTCATGGTTTATTTCATGTTTTTACTTGTAATTGAAAGAATAATGGATGCAAGACCTAATTGATGTTAATACATCTAATGAGATAGGGTGGTGATCATTCTTGTTAAGTCTCATATGAGTTTTCAATCCCTTATGTTCAAAATTACATTCATGACGTGCAAGTTGCATATCTACCAAGTGTTTGATGGAATGTCAGTCATGGTTAGGCTTGGTTAGGTCAAGTCTTTGATCAAGCCTTGTGTTGGAGGATTTTTCTTGATGTCAATTATTGTCTTGGAAATTCTCATCAAGTTCCAGGCAGTGGTATGGAGGCTATCCCTAAAAAGTGGCTTAAATCTTGCAGTCTCTAGCATAACACTAGATGAAAAAGACTGTAGTCTTTCCCTTCCAGATACTGTGGGAGGGATTGGAGGGTCCCAGTTGCACACATGCCCATGTCATGGGAGTGACTCAGGGTTTAATTCATTGAATAGCTAGGTTAAATTAGGGGTTGGGCACCTAGAGTGGTGGATTAGCTCTTGGGGGTCTTGTAGCACCCGAGGGAGGTTTGTAAAGTATTGTTTTGTCGACTCCATTTCCTTAAGGTCATCTAGGAGGTTGAGTCTTATCATAGTAGCTTCTCATCTCATGTTTACCCCATGTAAGTCGGTCAAAGTGGGTAGATATGAGTGGAGGTGTCATTACACTTTTGAGTAGACCTACACTGAAAAAAAATTGAAATGCATGAAAAAAACATGTTTCTTAAAAAAACACATTTTTTCATGCATTTACAATATTTTTAATGAAAGTCTAAAAATAAATATGCATAGTGAGCACTCATTGGATGAAAAAGTTCTTTTCACGTTCAATGAGTGCCTACAGTTAACTAAGCTTATAAGAATATAAGCAAAAAATTTAATTGAAAAAAGTATTTTCCTTCTTTTCCCTCCAAATATGATTACCCTTGGGGACAACACCATCATCTTGAATTTCATCGGTTCTTTTAAAATTGATTTTGTTCATACATATTTTTGTTTTGAGGCCAAAATTTTGACCTCAATATCCTATAATTCTATTCGTCTTGCTAACACTATGGGTGCAACAAAATCCTAGATTCTAAGATATCCAAATATTTGAATATTTGAAACATTTTACCTTCGCTAGACATCCAACCCCTTATCCCTCCTCTCTTTTATGCTAGGCCTTGATCATGGCCACAACTTGTCCATATATTTGGAGCTAGGGCTAACTTTTAGGCACCAAACTTAATAGCTTTTGTAGGATTTTGACATAATATTTAAGCCTTCTTCCATTGACTATATCCAATCCCAATGGGGCTCGTACTTTTCTAGATATTTTTAAGGATACGAAGGTCCTCACTATCCTCTCATGAAATCCAAAACTCCTTAATCTCATATCCATAATTAGGCTTCTTTCCAAGGGACCAAAATAATATCTTAAGGCTAAATTCCTAAAATACACCAAACTGTGTGAAATCTCTTTCTCTCTCTCTCTCTCTCTCTCTCTCTCGTCTTGATAACTTAAAGATTTCAATCCCATTCAATTCTCTTACTTAAATGTCTCACTTAAGTCTAAATTCCTAAAATGCACCAAACTGTGTGAAATCCCTCTCTCTCTCTCTCTGTTTGTGAAGATCAAGGGGTACAACAAGAGATGCAATCAGATATGCAAATGATGGTCTCTAGAGAAGAGTCCTCTTCCTCCTTTTCTGAACGTGGAAATAGTGGACCTGAAGACACCCCGAAGCTAAGGGCGAATCGTAGCGAGTAGCTTTCTTTTGTTCAAATAAACTATGTTTTGCAAATTTATAGCAGTGCTAAGAGTTTTTTAGAGAATATACAAGAAAAATTTGATTAGATTAATAGCATGTGTACAAAGATACATAGGAATTAGACTTTTCTAAATAATTTTGAATGCAAAAAATAAAGATAATATCCATTATGTAAACAGTTCCGACCTTCGAACTAAACTGCATTAATTAAAACTATACATATATATTTTCTTTAAGAAAATTTCTGTAACCATATAAACATATACATATAAAATTTCCACATAAAATTTTAAGAAGTATTCATTCCAATATACCTATCTATATATATAATGGTTGATAATTTCTTCAAGAAAATTGCTGTAACCATATAAACATATACATATAAAATTTCCACATAATTTTTTTAAAAATATCCATTCCAATATACATACTTAGACTCTCAAAAATTATTTATTTAAAATCCATGTTAATATTTAAAAAATCGTATTAATGTCATTGCAACAATATATCATATTATAACAATCTATCAAACTTGATTTATTAATAAAATAACAATTATACCTAGGTATATATCAAAACGAAAAGAAAATGGTGGCAACTTTAAAAACAATCTAAAATAAAAATGTAAACTACATAAAATCAAATACTTTTTATTTTATTTTATTAATTTTTATTTTCTCGGGATAGTATAACATAAAAACTTTATAAAATAAAATAATTATTTGGAAAATTTTAAATTTATGATAAAATTAGGTACAAATTGATGTATGCAATTTTTTTATTATGTGAAAAGGATCTTTTCTATAATGACAATCTATAAAAATGTATACACTATCCTTATGGTTAAATTTCCTCCATATTAATATAAAATTTAAATAAATAATTTATAAAATTAAAATAATTTATCTAGTATTATTCCCTTCCTCTTTAATTATATTTAAAATATTGATTTATAAATTATACATAAATTTATCTTTATTATTTTTTCATAAAATAAAAATATTATAATATTGACCACCAACTATTATTCTATTATATTATTGAAAATCAACTATTGTTCTATTCTATTTTAGACTCGCTATGTGTTGACCACCAATTTTTCGCAACCTAGATGACTTTTAAAATTTAAAGAGACCCTAACATAACGTGGTCCTTTTATTATCTAATAACATAACATGGCGTCTTTTCCCTAGACTTCCGAGTCAATGATTTTAAGGGTGCACCATATAATATAGATGAGGAGAAACAAGTCAAATTTTATGGTAACATTATTATAGTTCATTTCATGGTTTCAATTATGATAATGTATAGTTCAGTTGTGATTTATGGATGATTTATGGGTAGATGATAGTGAAATTGATTCCTTTTAGGTTGATTGATTCATAAAATTTTGTTCAATGGCCTATTAAATGGATGTTGGTAGTGTGACCATATTATTGTGTTATGTTTTCCTTAAGTTGTAATAAACAAACATGGTTATAAATGTGTTCTTAGAATTTACCTTGTATCACCATTTTAATTAAAGGGCACTCTTTATAATTTATATTGTATGGTTAAGTTGGGGGAAGAGAAACTTGACTTCATTAGGAAAGTTAATTTGATAGTGGTGGTTTATTCTTAATTTTAATGTTACTTGATTTGTTTTTTCCTTGATATATTTTCTTTGTTTTAGTTTAGATTTTTTACTTTATTTTTAATATTAATTGTTGTTTAGTAAGTGAGAGGATATAGAATTCTAACAAGATTGTTGAATTTTTTAACTTGATTTTAATGTATTAATTTAATAACATATTTTTTCGATGACGTATTATATATACAATTATAATAATTCAATTTGACTTATAATTTTAGTAAAGATGTGTAACTTAATGCTAATGATGTGTAACTTAATGCTAGGTTGAATTTTTTATTTCTTTTTCTTTTAAGCAATTTGCTCAAAATCTGTGAGGAGACTATAAGGTCACTACGTTGGATGCCATAGGATTGACTTAGTAGAGATTTTAAATATTAGTGAAGTAATGTGTTATAATGAAATATATATATATATATATATATATATATATATATATATATATATATATGTATGGGGTAAGTTTGGTATTATTTTCATTTTATTTATTTTTAATCAGTAAATTATAGTTAGATAGATATTATTAGGTGGCCTCAACTTGTCCTGAGTGGGAAACCAACTTTGTTGGCCACCTGATAGCGTGGTATGCCATCCAAAAACAATAAGTTCTAAGTCTGTCCAACCAAGCTAAATACGACTGAATGTTCATACATATTCTATCATCTACTTGCATATTGGCTTGACTGACTATACATGTAAAACCAAAAGCTATCCACATATAAATAGTTACAAAAAACACTACAGCAAGAAACATCAAAAATACTAATCTGCTTCCTCAACTAAGGCAAATTCCACCAGTTTCGGGTCCTGAACAATAGTTCCCGGGAGTTCAGTCAGAGTAAGGATGCATGTGAGGTGGTATTTGATGCTTCAGAGGCACTCATCCTGCTTCTGCATCTGGAACTGGTTTTTTTCAAATTATTTTCTATAGTCTGGAAAGTCTGATATAATTTTGGCTAGGCTCATGGATATCTGTTCTAGGGCCTTTCCTATAATTACTTTCATGGACCAATAAAGAAAGAGGGTATGCTTGAGTTGCATTCCCTGGCCACGAGTTTGCCCAGGGTCTGGCACGAGGGCCCTCCAATTATTTGCTTCTATCTCCATTGAACCTGCTTGGTGGTTTAAGTCCGCCTCCCATTTTTCTATCAATTTCTTAATGTCCTCAAATGCGTTCTCATGGTATGCCTTCGTGACTTCATTAATGATGCTCACAGCGGGTCTTCGACCTCTCGGCTTTCTCGAGGGAGAACTGGGGTGCCCCTTGACCTCCTTCCCTTTTCTTTTTTTGCCTTGTCCTCTTGACGTAGAGCTCTTGGACCGAGCCATATTAGCTTTCTCACAGGCTGGTGAATTGTGCTGAGGATGAAGCTTTTCCAGAGGGATCCTAGCCCGCAGGTAAGTCAACTGTCAGACCCTGTTTCTGATTTGATTACCTTTCCAAATAGCAATAGAGGAGCGTAATTCCACATCTTGATCCTGACTATCCTTCTAACCATCACAAAAATAATTGACATAATTCAGAGATTCATGTAGGGGGTATTTCTTACGAACCCAAGACCATTTCATAACACGTAGACAAACTGAGCCTCCCTTACAGGGTTTCCAGGAGTCATGATTATTGGTGTGGGTGCACAGGCAGGGCTTCGATCAAATAACATGGGGAAGACAAAACAAATCCTTTTTTTTATTATCCCTACCCAAGTTGGAAATAATCCCCAACACAGACAGGGGTTCCTCCTCTCGAGGCTTAGCCCACCCACTAGCATTCATATCCTCGACTCCATTCCAAAAAACTTTCCAGACAGCAGACCCATTATGTCTAATAGTCCATGATATCAGTGACATACTTGAAAATGGGGGTTCACCCAGAAATTTCCCGTAGGGCCTACTTCGTGTGGAATCCATTGCATTAAAACCCAGCATAAACACAGATAGAAACGTTCCTTCCCTACCTGACTCAATCGACAAGGACTTGGGAACCCCAAACCCCCTAGAATTATCCCATTGTCTACCTTGGTTTATCAAAGGCCGAGTGCGAGCTGTAAGAATGGACACACTAAGGACTAGAAACCATAAGAAAAATGTTACATGTCATTTTGTCACCATGACACTTAACAGTCAAAATGGATCTATCACCATCCATACTCATACTCCCTTGCAATTCAAACATTCATATTCCTTGACTAAATCATGAATTTTGGGAAAAATGGCTCTTTACACTCTTAAATATGACTTGCGCACTTTCTATAGTCAATATCTGCGCATGCGTTGTAAATGCCAAGAATCCCTATGTAGTTATGCACTCTATTTTCCATTAAAAATTGTGCAAATGACTCAAAGTAAAGTAAAAAATAAAAGTAAGTTCTAAAAGCATAGTTGGGCGCATATATCCCAACTAGAAGCCTCTCAGTCATATTAGTTCAAGCGAAACCCCTCCAAAAATGGAGCTAATTCCCTTGGGTCATGGAACCCTAATCCCCTCATTTGTGGATCTCACCCATCTTTGGTGGATCTGAAACCTCCTCAGTTTCTCCCATAAATTGAGCTGAGACTTCAGGGTTAGGGGAGCTCACATATAGTAATCTTATGCTGGTAATTTTGAATTGGAGAGTTTGTTAACCAAGGAGGAATATTGGAGGCATTTGGGAGGAACCTATACGACATTAAGGCTTGGTTGTAAGATTTCTCTTTCATCCCTAATAATACATTTGGATACTTTTTCTCACTGTATTGTTTTTTTGGAATTATGAATGGTTTATGTTCATATATTCATTAAAACAATTTCATTTCCTAATCACCTTGGTCATTAGGTTAAGTTAGTTTTTAGATTATTATTATGTTGTAGATGCCTTTGATCCTTTGCAATTTTGTATTTGCAGGTTTCTTCTAAGAATTGAGGAGCTTCATCAGGACAAAGTGCAAGGTCTTCATCAAGAATTTCGTTGAAAAGGTAAGAGCATCATCCTCTTCCTCTAGTTTTATTACTCTGAAAATTTTTAGCTTAGGGAAAGATATATTCTCTTGTTAGTTTGTTTCTAGTTCTCCGTTAGGATTCTAGGGAGATCGCTCTTGTCCACATAAGGGATTTATCTGGGTAACAAATTGGCAACTCCATTGGGGAGCGCCTTAGTTCTCTAAGTTTTCTTTGGTTTAGCTTTCCCTTTTTATTGGTTTGAATGTTGTTAAATTGATGACATTTTAGATCCTTTGGATTGGATGCCTTTTTTTTTTTTTTTTTTCCTGAAATTTCTCTCCTGTGTGCGGTTTTGATTTAGCAACAAAGCGCAGTTTTATGCAATATGCATTGTAACACAATGCACATGCACGCTGAATTACACTAGTTATTTGCACACCCCCTGTAAATTTTTCAAAAAATAGATTTTCTTCTTGTTAGAGTCTGATTTCTAATTTCTAAGTGGTCATTTTTTCTTGTGTCAACCTTCAAAACCTGTTTGTGAGCTTGTTTTGTTTGCCTTAGTGTCAATTTTTGAGAGTTCATCCCTTTTACATTTTCGAGTAGGGTTTACCCTGGTTTGTTTGGTTGCTTCATTGGAAAAGGTAGATTGCCTCTCTAGATCATTGTTTTTCTGTCATTGTCCTCCAGATATACCAGATTTGTTGTTGATCTTGCTCGTTTGAGTGATTTGTTTTGCTCATTTGTAAAAGAAACCCTCCAAGATTAGTGAAGTAGGGTTTTTCTAAAAAAAAAGTAGTGTTTTGTGAAAATGCTTCTGTTTGCTAAATAAAAATTGCTTTATTTTGTTTTCAATCTGAAGTAATCATAAAAATGCACTTGTAGGCATCACTAATTAAATATTTCATTAAGAACTTTTTATTTTAGAATTTTTTTTCATAAACTTTAGAGTTTTTATAGTTTTTCATCGATTTTGAAGAATTGAAAACAATTGTTTGCAAAAAGAATTGTATGTTTTGGCTTAAAGCGAATAAAATTTTTCATTAAACGTTTTTGCAATTGAATGATCTTCAAAGTGAATTGGCTTCTTTATGAAAAACAATGTTTGGGGTTTTTTAGAAGTTTTGCACTTTCAAGTTCCAAAAACCTCTTACTTTCCCTTAACTAGGATTTCATCAAATGAAAAGATTGCATATTCATTGTTGAATGCATTAGAGTATTTTGAGATGGTCACAACATCATCAAGTTTCACTTTCATACCCTTTTGAGTAAGTAACAACCAAAATAACACAACGCTAATTAAAATTAATCTAGAAATTTTCATATTTTCTAGGGATCATTCCACCAATTTAGATCAAGTTAGCGCTTTGGGATAGGTAAGTGAGTTAACTTTTCAAAGAAAATAAACACACAATAGTATCTTGCGGTAGGGAGAAAATCCAATTGTTGCAATTTTGCTCTGGGAAGATCTTCTTGTACAATAGTTAATCACGAGGTCATATTGGACCCATATTGCACGCATTACAAATAGTAAACCTCAGATTTACCATGTCGAGGAGCTTGGGGTCACTTGGTAAGTAAACCTCAGATTTATCATGTCAAGGATATTTCAAGGGCATTAAGCTTAGTTACTTTGCCCTTACGTGTACGTCGGGCCATGGACTGTCCCCCCAGATTTGAATGTATCAGTTGGTAACCTTAGTGGCTATAATCTTAGGATTTTTCCCAAGGTGACAGTGAAGGGAAGGTCCCACTGTACATGGAACAAACATTGACTAGACTCACTTGGATTTTTTTAGGGTAATCTTCACTCAAGATGGCATAGTGGAGTTACTTGCACCAGAATGTTTCATTAAGTAAGTTGTTAAGGTAACTGGTTCCATCCTCTAGATTTCCACATTGATCTATGTGAGGTTGGATTTCATCACCAACTAGTGATTTTATTGTGGAAACAAACTGTTTTTGTGGGGTTTAACTCCTATATTTTATAGCATGTGTTCATTTGTTTGTTTTTATTTTTTAGAGACCTTAGGTGTGATTTATTGAAATTTTGTGATTTTTTGTTTTAAAATTAATCATGGCTGAATTAACGAGGCATTCGCGTAGAATGCAGGGGAAACCCTCTAAATACACGTCGAGTCAATTGGAGAAACTTAAAAATGAAAGGAAAAAATCAACAAGATCCAGTGTTCAGAACAACCAGAATCATCCATTGTGATACATCCTGATTTTGAAGTAAATAGACCTCAGGGAATTGAAACATATTTAGAACAAGATCCACTGGAAATTTCTGAAGCCATTACGGTAGAGTCTGTCACTGGTGAAGTCTTTGATACAAAATTAACGAAATCGAAAATCTCTAAACCTGAGTCTGATTTTACAGAACCCGAGTCACCTTCAAACATTATAACCCCTACTCCTGGTCCTCATTTACCCTGAGTAAAACTACTCATCACTGAGAACATTCATCCTGGCCTCATTTTCATTGAAAAAATTACTGATGGCGAAGAAGAAGAAGAAATTCCCACTCGTCAGGTTTCATTAGATTTACGGCTTGGTGAACCAAAATTTCCATTAGATTTACCTTTTCTCCTTTTCTATAGGATCCTTGGTATCTTACAACCTTTGAATTTTCACATTCATTTGGTTACGGTCATCCACGTCGAAAAATTCCATTTCACTCTTTACTCATATCTAGTATATCTAATATGTCTTTTGGAAATGTGTCTACTGATTCATCTATGTTTTCATCTTCTACAAAAAACCTATTATATGGAGGTCCTTTTGTTCCTACTAGGTACTAGTCACTTACTGGAACTTTTGTAGGAGCAGCTCCTTCCTCTCAAACTTCTATTATGTCAATTGGCTTATCAAAGTATACTGCCCAAAATTTGACTGCGGACCACATTTATATGCTTTCAGGGAATACCCCTCAAGTTAGCCCGTCAAGTGGTTACATTCCTTCTAGTGGGAAACAACCTATTCCAGGAGGACAAACTTACGTTGGAATACATCCTACGGTTGTAGGGAAACCATTACCTAGTAATTATCCAAGTTATGGTCCAATGCCTCAAACTGGTTATGGTCAACCTTATGTGTCGCAACCCTTAATAGGAACTCCTTATCGAAGAATGAACACTATATGGACTCCTTCATTTACTTAACAAACTTTGCAATCTACCCCACAAATTCCTTCCAATAACCTACTCAACCAATTGGACAATTTGGTTATACTCAAGTCCAACAAATTGTTCAAGGAATACCTCAAGTTACACTGGGGGCATCTGTGTCAAGTAGTTAGCAAGTTGGCCAGAGTACTCCTCGTACTCCCTTCCAATCTATTGTGCGAATTTCTATTCAGAAAATCAATACTCCTTAAACACCCATCCCGAGAGTTTCTCAAGTATCGATTGATACTACCCCTCAAATGTCAAATTCGACTGCCACGTAGGCTATCCCTCAGACTATAGTTTATCAAGTCGGACCTATGGTCCAATCTATACCTCAAACATCTTTAGGACAACATGGTGTAACAGCTACACAAACAAGTCAACCTTTCAAGGCCAACCATTTTAGGGACAATATCAATCCGGAAAATCGGGACCAAATCTACCTTTCCAGATTCAACCATACCCTGGTCACACATTTTATATACCTTTCAAGGGAAACCTCTTACAGGTCAAAATTTTCAAGGCCAACCATTTTAGGGACAATATAAATTCAGACAAATAGGACCAAATCTTCCTTACCAGAGTCAAGCATACCCTAGTCACACATTTCAGATACCAGCTCAACTTCAATTTGGTATGGCTAACCTTCGTTACCCTGGAGGTATGCACATTCGAACTGGTTAGGATATTCAAGGATATCTTGGATACCCTCCTCCATGTACTAGACTTGTCCCTCAAGGTTATCATTTTCACAGCAACACCTGATAAGGAGTTCATAAATTTTGCTCAAAATTTAAAGTTATAGGATTGGGTTGAAACCAGCATGGTTGCATATATCTCGTCTTCTTGATTTCGGCGTCATGAACGGTTCGAAAAACCTATGTCATATGAGGAAGATATTGCATTCTGATCGAAATGCCAATCAGGTAAAATTGCAACAGTTTGACCAGGTTTGACTAGGATGCATAGTCAGCAAAGTGGAGGTATAGTCAGAAAAAAGAGAATATTCCTTGGAATATTCCTTTCTTAGGACCAACCATAGGAGGATGAGTGTTAGGTTTTTATTAGTTATATGGGGTCAAAGAGCTAGTTAGAAGCTGCCATGTGGCCAGCCCTGAGGCTGCCACGTGGCCCTGCAACCCCATGTTAAAAGTTTTGTGAGGGTCCGTAGGAATCGACCCCCAGACCTCCCAACGGGCACACACACACCTTACCATCCGAGCTACATGATGATTCTTAACCATATTGGATGTCGGGTTTATGTTATGTTTTAATGAAATCACATTCGAGGGTTGGGAACCGTCGGCGGTTCCAACCTATCAGCGGTCCCCGGAGTATTGTCACATGGAAACATTTAAACGTTACATCCACCACTCGGTCAGCGCTAACCAACCACAAAAACCTACAGTTTCAACGTTAATCGCAGTCTCCTACTGTGAGTTCCGCCCGATGGTCATGTAACTCATAGTTTGGGGGTGCGCATGTGGCCACCACCCAACCGATAACACTTAATGCACAGTCAATTTCGGAGATAAGTTTAGGGGCGTGCCTAAATTGATGGGTATGCCATTTTTAACTCTAGTTAACTGGAGTTCTCCACTTTTAGTGGAGCTTTCCTAGGAGATACAGGGCAAAAGAGTAGGAGACTCAATTTTCGCCCATTCTGAGTGAATGAAGAGTCATTTTGACTAATTGGAGCATTCTGGAGCCATTGGTGTAGAAAAAACAACCATTAGAGAATTGTAACTGTTTATTAAATTTAGTGTCCTAAATTGCTTTCATTAATTATCAACCAGGTCTAGTAAGTTGATGAAGTGTGGTGCACCATATGTGCTTGAGCAACCTATTTCTTACTTCGTTGTGTTGTGTTTTTATGTTGTTTTTAAGGGGGTTTTTGTTCTTTGAAATCTAAGGATGGTTAGTCTAGAATTATGAAAATACTTAAGTGAATCTAAATTAATTTTAGAAGGAAGAAAAGGAAGTATACTAAAACTATTCTATTTTTCATGAAAGAAAACCAAAAGTTAAGGGCTAGTTAAGACCTATTTGATAATCAAAGCATCTATCTATTTTGTTTGTTAATCCTAATCCATGGATCTATTTCTAAAAGGAACTAAGATTGAGAATTAAAATGCCTATATTTAAATGAAACCAGAAAATAAATCAACTATTGTACCTTCAGTTATCTCAACATTCAATTGTTAGGCATGCCCCTATTGAGATGGAATTTAGTAACTGTTTGTACTTTAGTCTGCTAAGGTCCTAGAACAAAAAAAAAGGAATGCAAATGAACATATCTAAGATGTGTTTAGTTACTCCAATTATTCAATTTGTAAAGAGTGACCTTCTTGAAGTAATGTTTAAGTAACTAATTACACTTGTTTGAACTAGAGAACTAGGAAAAACTCTGTAAATGAATAACTCAGAAATTGCATTACATTTAATCATTCAACCATCCCTTCTTAATATGTTCAGATCAATTCCTTTTAGAGTTGTTTTTAGGAGTATTTTTGTTTGCAATTAGGTGAGGGTCTTGAAAGTGAAAGCATGTAAAATCTAACTAAAATCAACTAAATTTATAATTGACTTGTCAACCACACTCAAATGTGAAGTGTTTGACCTCTTGAGATGCCTTCGGAGAAATAAATTATTCCTTTAGTCCTTAGCAAGAAAATGACAATAAGCAAGATAAATTCAACTACTGCATATGTGAGATATTTAACCATTTAATGTAGAATTTAGGGTATTAAAAATGGCTTTCATAAACATCTGTTTGACACAACAATTGACAACTCCATTCTAATGGAAATAAAAGGCAAGAAAATTAAAGCTAAACAACTGTGAATTCCTATTGCTTCAAAGCAATCTAATTTTGGAAAATAGATAAGACACTATTTTCTTAAGATGCTTGTTAGAAAACACAAGATTACACAATCATTCTAAAACTAATACTAAGAAAGAAAATAAATTTTAATCTAGAAAAGCAAGTAAATCTCACACATTTTAGATGGCCAATCCAAAAGCATGAGGATGGAAAGTTTAAGAAGCTCCAAATGCAAGACCTCTTCTTTATTCAGAACATGAGCATTTCTCCACTTTTCACATGCCTTGATAGGAGAAAGCTTCCCCTATTTATAAAAAAATATGAGAAATTATCTCATTAATGAGAGTCCATGAATCTCTCCCTCTATCTCTAGAGTTACAATCAAAATAGGAAATGATAAGACACATGTCTTTTTAAAGTTTCAATACAAATAGGAAATGAGACACATATCTTCTTAGAGTTTCAATACAAAAAGGAAATGAGACACATATCCTCATGATGCCATGATCTTCTCCACTCAAATTCGAATTTGGTCTTCGAAGGCCACATAAGGGTCTTTTAGAAGCTTCCTTTTGACCTACACATGGCAACAATATCATCCCACTTGTTAGTTATAAGAATATGCACATTATTTTCTAATTTTTAACCACAAATTCACTTAAAAATGCTAAGAATTAATAAAGTTTGGAAAAACATAAATGTAACTCAATAGTGGTAATGGTAAGGTAAATGTAATGAAATGGAGGTGGAGTGAAAGTGATAATATGGAAATATAAGTGAAAATGTAATGGAAGTGAATGACAATTTCAAGGTCCAACAGTAACTACATGTAATAGCAAAATTTTGAGAATAATGAAAGATGGACAAGCCATTAGGAGCTAGACCAGCAGATGTAGCCCAGGAGGGGTGAACTGTTTCATCATGCTTGCTGTGTAGAAATAATGTGGTGACTTATTTCTCTGTTTTACACTACTGATCAATGTTATTTAAGCTTTTTTTATGCTTCTAATTCACTAAAAATCATCTACAAATCATGGTCAAAATCCTTAATTCTTATGAAAACTAAAGAGGAAATTATCCAGATGTTTTTAAACTTAAAAGACACTTAGCACAACAAAACTAATACAGTCATTTTAGATCATATGGGTATCAGAGCTAGAGTTTATTCTCTGGTGTTTTTTAGTGCAAATACTTGTTTAACTATTTGCAAGTTTTAGATTCTTACAAGGCTCAAGCTCAAAAGAGGAGAAGGCAAATTGGTGGAAGCGAAAGGGTCTAAAAAGGAGCCAAAGCAAAGGAGAGCAATATTGCCATAATCTCCACCACCTATTTCACCTCCTAAAGAAGAAGAAGCTCCATTAAGCATGCCTCATGAGGAAGGAGAAATCCATGAAGAAGTTGACCCTAAGGAGGAAGAAAGAGCGTTCAGGAAAGCATTTCTTGAAATGAATGAGATGGTTAGAATCCTTTATCAAGAAATGAATGAGAGACTGAAAGGAGAAGGATCTAAACTCCAAAAGGAAGGACAAGGATCTTTAGGAGGTCAACATGACGAAGACAAGTCAAAGAAGGGAAATGGAGGAAATGGAGGAAATAGAGAGCCTTCATCTTCACCCTCATTTTCATCATCATCATCCTCTACTTCTTTTTTAGTACATCAACCACACAAGTCCAAGAGCACTGGTAAAAATAATTTTTTAAAACTTGATGTTAAGTTCGAATTCCCAATGTTTAATGGTGAAGTAAATGCAGACAAGCTATATAATTGGATTCGACAATTGGAGGTCTATTTGAGAATACAAAACCTTCAAGATGATGAAACATAAATTCAATTAGCTTCTTTGAGAATAGAAGATGCAACACTTGTTTGGTGGGAAGCCAAGAAAAAGGAGGAAAGCAAGAAACATGGTAAAATTATTTTATCATGGTCAGATTTCATTACTACTATTAAACAACAGTTTTATCCATTAGCTCATATGCAGAAAGACATCATGAACTGATAGAAATTTAGGCAATTAAAGGGAAAAAATGTGCAAGAATACACCCAATAATTTAGGAGAAAAACTCTCTTATTAGAGGTGGATTTGCAGAGCCAAGATACTTTGCTAAAGTACATAGGAGGCTTACATAGCTACCTAAAACATACTATTCTCATGTTTAACCCCACCAGTCTAGATGAAGTTTGTGTTTAGGCCACACATCTAGAAGCTAAAGGGAATAACATTTCTGAAGAGGGTAGAAAGAAACCTTTTAAGGGTAAAGCCAAGGAAAATACCTCAAAAGGTAAAAACAAAAAGAATGCATCTATTAAGAAAGAGGGAGAAAAATTGAATTGTAAACATTGTTCAAAATAAGGCCATGATGAAACTCATTGTTGGAAATTACATCCTGAATTGAGGCCAAAGAAACCTGTTACAAAAAATTGCTGCTATAGCTCAACATGATTTAGGATATGATTCAGGTGATGAAACTAAAATTACAGCCATGGGATTGAAGAACATGAAGGGAAAATAAATTGAAACTAAACCCAGCACCAATACATCAAACTGACACATAAATACTCCAAATGAAGAAGAAAGAATAGAACTGTTTCATGTGAGGGTCATATCCAAGCATACTAATATTGACACACTGTTTGAAAGTGGGTAACAATCAAACTTAATCTCTGAAGATTTGGTCAAGAAACTTAACCTTGAGACCATACCACATCCAAAACCATATCCATTGGGTTGGATTTGTAAGGATGCAAATCTACAAGTTTCAAAGAAATGTATATTGAGGTTTGCAATCACTGCAAGCTTTGTTGACACAGTTTAATTAGATGTGGTTCCACTTGAAATAACTGGTATTGTATTAGGGAGTCCTTACTTGTATGACAGGAAAGCGATCTTCTATCACCATGAGAACAAGTATCATTTATTCAAAGATGCAAAGGAGTTCATTGTTAGAGAACATCACAAGAAGACAAACATTTCTTTGGTAAATGTTGGACAGGTAAAGAGGCTGGTAAATTCAAGTAAGAATTTTTTTTCTTCTTATGATTAAGCCTAAAGCTGATATTAATCATGAATATTTTGAGGGATGTGATCCTAAGTTGAAATCAGATTTATATGATGTGGTTAATGGGCATCATGAGATGTTTCAGGAGACAATAGGATTACCTCCAAAAAGGGAAATTCAACATGAGATTCAGTTGCATCAAGATTGTCCTCTTCCAAACATAGTATGTATCGCATGTCGATAATGGAGAATGCTGAAATAAAAAGGAAAATCAAAGAGATGTTGGATAAAGGAATCATAAGGCCAAGCACCTCGCCTACCCATAGTCTTGATACCAAAGAAAGATGGGACTTGGCGCATGTGTGTATATTTTCGAGCTTTGAACAAGATTACGGTAAAAAATTGTTACCCACTCCCAAGAATAGATGATTTGCTTAATCAGTTGAAAGAAGAAAAGTTTCTCACTAAGTTATATTTACGAAGTGGATATCATCAAGTAAGAATTGCAGAAAGTGATATATGGAAAACTGCATTCAAAACCAAACAAGGACTCTTTAAGTGGCTAGTTATGGCTTTTGGTTTATGTAATGCAATGACAACTTTCATGCGAGTTATGGATAATGTTTTGCGTCCATTCCTTGATGAATTTGTTATTGTGTACTTAGATGACATATTGATTTTCAACAAAACAAGAGAAGATCATGTCTTGCATGTGAATAGAGTGCTTGATATTTTGAAGAAAGAGAAATTGTTTCTTAAGATGTCAAAGTGTGAGTTTGGAAAGACTTCTTTGGTATATTTGGGAAATATTGTAGGAGGATGATAACTGAGGATTGATCCTTCTAAATTGGAGGCCATTGTGAATTTTCCCACACCCAAAATAGTTATCGAGGTAAGAAGTTTCTTAGGTGCAGCTCAATATTGGAGGAAATTTATTGCTAACTTCTCTTCCATCGTAGCTCCTATGCATGCAATGATAAGTGTGAAGAAAGGCTTCCAATGGGGAGGTAAACAGCATCAAGCTTTCGAAGCTTTAAAAGACAAGATCAGTTCATCTCGAGTCCTTGCATTACCAAATTTGAGACAACCATTCGAGATAAAAAACGATGCTAGTGATTATGCCATGGGCGCAGTACTTTTGCAGCATAGTAAGCCTATCATCTTTGATTCTGAAATTTTTAAAGGTGCTATGACTAATTATCCTACATATGAAAAATAACTATATGCATTCGTACAAAGTGTCAAGAAGTGGAAACATTACTTGATGGGTAAAGAGACTATTGTACACACCGATCACCAACCATTACAGTACTTGCAGTCATAAACAAAATTGCAGCAATCAAGACATTTCTGGTGGATGGGATTTCTTCAAAAATTTCACTTGGTTATAAGGTACCAAAAATGTATATTCAATAAAGTTGTAGATATGCTTTCGAGACCAATCATTAGTGCTTATACTTTAATAAAAAATGATTCTGTTGCACATGAGAGTTACATCGAAGAATATGCACATGACATTGATTTTCTAGATGTGTATGCTAGTTTGAGTGAAGGGAATCAAGTTGAAGAAAAAGATTATCACATGCATAAAAATTTGTTGTTTCATTTGGGAAAACTATATATTCCACAAGGAGAGAGGCTAATTGCCATGAGAGAAGCTCATTCTTCTCTTATTGCTGGACACTTTGGGGTAAGAAAAACAATGGCGCATCTACAGAGGTATTGCTATTGGCCTCACATGGTAGATAGTGTGTCACGTTTTATAAGAGGTTGTTCTATGTGTGCAACACGTAAGCCTAGTAATAGGAAGCTTGGATTGTACATGCCACTACCAGTACCATCAAGGCGATGGGAGAGTGTCTCCATGGACTTTTTTGGAGGTCTACCTATGTCAAGAAAGCAACATGATTATCTTTTTGTAGTTGTGGATAGATTCAGTAAAAGGTGTATACTTATGCCATGTAAGAAGACCATTACTGCTGAACTTTATTTTCAAAATGTTTGGGTTCATTTTGGATTGCCCACTTATATTTTTAGTGAGAGGGATTCCAGGTTCATTAGGATTTTTTGGTCAAATATATGGAGAATTATGGACACAAAGTTGAAAAAGAGTACCTCTTTTCATCCAGAAATAGATGGAAAAACCGAGGTGGTGAATAGAAAATTTGTGCATATATTGAAAGGAAATTGCAGCAAACATCCTAAGTTGTGGGATGAACAACTGCATTAAATTCAACATGCTTACAACCAAGAAAATCACTCTTCAACAAAAACCTCCCCTTTTGAAGTATGCTTTGGGTATTTTTCAAAATCTCCTTTAGACTTCATATTTGAGAAGGATGTTGCAATTGGTGGCTATAGTGACATTGATAAGGCTCGAAAGTTCATTGAGAATTCAGATTATACATTAACAAGTTCAAGAACAGCTTGTGAAAAGTCAAAGAAAATACAAAGAGAGGCATAACAAACACAGTGTTGATCACAAGTTTCAAGAGGGAGATGAGGTATGGTTGCACATTAGAAAAGAAAGGATGCAAGAGGAAGGTAAAAATCTCAAACCCATTCGTTATGGTCCTTTTAAGATCATAAAGAAAGTTGGTAACAATGAATTCCAACTTGACTTGCCTTCTTACATGCAAATGTATTCAATTGTTAATGTTGAAAACTTATGCTTGTATGAGCCACCTTTGATCGATGATCAAGGAAGTGATGTTCAACTACCTTCTATTGAATATTTCTTGCCAGAATTTCTGGATGAGCTCAAAGAAGATACAATCCTTGACAAGAGGACAAGAGCATCAAAAAGGGGAAGTGTTGACTACCTTTGAGTTGGGCTCAAAGGCACTAAACCAAGAAAGGAAAATGAATGGAGGTTGGAAAGGTGAGGGAGCTATGCCCTCATATACCGAACATGTAATCAAGTCTTTTGGGGTCCAAAATCTTCCTAATGGGGAGGAATGATAAAGAGTTCATAAATTTTTCTCAAAATTAAAAGTTATAGGATTGGGTTGAAACCTTGATTTTTACGTAGATCTCATCTTCCTGATTCCGACGCCATGAACTTTTCTAAAAACTGATGTCGTATGAGGAAGATATTGCGTTCTAATCGAAATGCCAAACATGTAAAATTGCGACAGTTTGACCAGGTTTGACTAGGATGCAAAATCAGAAAAGTGGAGGTACAGTCAGCAAAATATAATATTCCTCGAAATATTCCTTTCTCAGGACCAAGCGCAGGAGGACAAGTGTCAGGTTTTTATTGGTTGTACGGGGTCGAAGAGCCAGTTAGAAGCTGCCACGTGGCCCTACAACCACATGTTAAAATTTTTGTGAGGGTCCACAGGAATCGACCCCCAGACCTCCCATCGGGCATGCACACACCTTACCATCCGAGCTACACGATGATTCTTAACCATATTGGATGTCGGGTCTATGTTATGGCTTAATGAAATCACATTTGGGGGTTGGGCCATGCCAGTAGTCCCAACCCGCCAGCAGTCCCCAGAGTATTGTCACATGGAAGCATTTAAACGTTACATCCACCGCGCGGTCAGCGCTAACCAACCACAACAACCTACGGTTTCAACTTTAATCACAATCTCCTACCGTGAGTTCTACCCGACGGTTATGTAACCCGCGGTTTGGGGGTGTGCATGTGGCCACCACCCAACCGCTAACACTTAATACACAGTTATTTTCGGTGGTAAGTTTAGGGGAATGCCTAAATTGGCAGGTATACCATTTTTAACTCCAGTTAACTAGAGTTCTCCACTTTTAGTGGAGCTTTCCTAGGAGACACTGGGCAAAAAAGTAGGAGACTCAATTTTCGCCCATTCTGAGTGAATGCAGAGTCATTTTTGACTAATTAGAGCATTTTGGAGCCATTGGTGCAAAGAAAAAATCCATTAGAACACTGTAACTACATGTAGTAGAAATATTTTGAGAACAATGAAAGATGGACAAGCCATTCGGAGCCGGACTAGTAGATGTAGCCCAGGAGGGGTGAACTGCTTCATCATGCCTGCTGTGTAGAAATCATGTGGTGAATCATTTCTCTATAAGTTACATTGTTGTTCAGTGTTATTTAAGATTGTTTTATGCTTCTAATTCACTAAAAATCATCTACAAATAATGGTCAAAATCCTTAATCCTTATGCAAACTAAAGAGGAAATTATGCAAATGTTTTTAAACTGAAAAGACACTTAGCACAGCAAAAATAATACTGTCATTTCAGTTCAAGACCCTAACTGAAAAATACCTTTTATATCAACTTTATATTTACCAGACTTGTCTTGGCTAACAAATGATCCTATCTATTATTTTCCTTTTTGGCTGGCCATGCCTACTAAGTTTCCTAATGACATTCCGAAGTTTGAAGGAAAATTAGGAGAAGACCCTTCAAACCATATTATGACCTATCATCTATGGTGCACATAGAAATTTATTATCGATGATTCCATTCGATTAAGACTTTTTCAAAGAACCTTGATTGGTTTAGCTGCAAAGTGGTACATTGAGTTACCATGAGCCTATTTCAACAATTTCAATGCCTTAGCGACTACTTTTTTAACTCATTTTCAATTACTAGTCTGTTATGATAATGGTACTCAAATTTTAACCTCACTCAAACAAATTATCTCTACTTATATTTCATAGCACATTCATGAATGGAGATGTAGACATCGTTTGTTCAAAGTTTTTATCCCAATTCAAATTATGGTTGAATGGTTTATTGAGTCTTTACTCCCAAATATTACTGAAAATGTAGCCAAAGGAGGCATTGTCATGGAAGAGCAGGTTATTTCTCAAGCTCAATATCTAGACCTCGTTTACATGCAGTCTGGAACTTTGTATGAAAATATTCCAGATTTACCTCGGCCTAGTCAAGTAAATATGACTCCTTCTGGCTCTCATGCCGCAGATGGTGTAATCGGTACAGTTAACACATCCAAGAGTAAAAAGAAACAATCTAAATTTACCACTCTGATTATCACTTTACCTGATTCACATAACGGAGACTCTTCTCTGGAAAATACTTCTAAAATTAATGTTGTACATTCATATACCACTAAAAAAGTCAACCGGAGGTAACAAGAAAGGGAAGGGTAAAAAAAAACATAACAACTCTTCAAAAGAGAAAACAGATAAAAATGAACCATATGACAAGAAAAGGAAGCCTCGTTATCCTTGTTTGAATTGTGATGAAGATCATTTCACAAAATAATGCCCTCATCAGGCCGAGGTAACTAAGTTCGTTAAGGGTTCACCCACACCTGATGTTCTTAAGGATCCATTTCCTTCATAAGACAGTAAAATGATTTCTAATAATGGATCCTCTTCCAACTCATCGACGAATATCATGATGATGTCCTCTCAAATTATGGTTGCATCATGATTTGAAGATTATGGATCTAAGAGTCCTGTAACTGGAAATGAAATTGGGTCATCTATTCAACCTCCTATGTCAACTCATCCTACTTTTGAACCATTACAGATAGAGAAACCTAGTTCTGACATGGTACTTAAACCACCTCGACCTAAAGGTGCTCTTTGAAAGTCAGATTTCAATCCACATACAAGAGTTGCTCAAAATGACAACATCGTTGAAGGTATGGATATGTCACCTTCAGCAATGTCGGCCCTCGAAGTGCTGCAGACTTGTCCAACACAAAGGAAATTACTATTGTCAGCTATTGGAGATATTGACCCCCGAGACTCTAATCTCATTATCTTTGATCTAGAAAACTTTGTACCTATACTCTCACACCAAATGACTTTTCAAATACCAGTCTTTGAAAAACCATCCAAGTTTTTTGCACAGTAATTGATGAGGGAGAATCTATGTGTGTATTGTCTTTGTCTTATTGGAAATCCCTTGGTTCTCCAACAATCAATAAATCACCCACAATTTTAAAATCCTTCAATGGAAGAGGTTTTCGCCCTTTTGGAATTATTTAGGTTTCACCTATAAAGATAGAAGGAAAATATGTTACGGTTGAGGTTAGGTCGTTGATGCCCCAATTGACTACAACCTTCTATTAGGACAAAGTTAGTATTATGAGATGTGATGTAGTTTCATCAGTCTTTCGATTGATAATGTTTCCCCATAAAGGGAAGATCATCAAAGTTGTTTAGTTGTCTTCCTATACTTTAGATCCCACCTCTATGGGTAGTATCCCTTATGTTGGAAAGACAAATACTCCTTATGAAGATGTTGGAGTAGTGTTTCTTAAGGATTCATATCTCATGGGAACATTTTCCTTGCCTCCTCCAAATATTCCTCATAATATTACCAATATCAACATGATTACATCAAGCATAATGCCATTGGAAGACTCTTGGATTGTGTCTTTATAATTTGAATTGGACCTATATGGAAATGAGATGCACTAAAGTCCATATGAATTGGCTTATGTGGCAGTTCAATCGCTTTCTGAACCCCCATCAAATGAAACTGATCAAGTGAATGTGATCAGTGATGATTCTTCTCATTTATTAGGTTTAACAACGACTCCTTTTTCTGATACTTTCAACCAAGTCTTTTCGACTTACAAAAGTATTGGGGAAATTTTGGCGTTGCATGAATTACCCTGGGACGATCTTCATCATCGTTCATCTTTTCTACCTGACCTCGATAAACTTGAGAATGAATTTTTAACCATATTTTCGACTGAATATGCCAATGAATATCAAAATCCCATGTCGATCCTTCATTTGGATTTAGAAACGAATTTAGGAAACATTTCTGTGTCGATTCCCATTGATATTTCAGTCAAAACAGGAATAAATGAGAACATTCATATAGGTGCTTCATGCTCAATTGATGAAATCAACATGTATAAATCCCTATTCCATAAATTCCGTGACATTTTTTGCCTGGTGTTATGAAGAAATTATAGGAATTGATCCTAGTATTGTATTTTACAAAATCAAGACATACTCACATGCTAAACCTATTAGACAAATATTGTGTCGAATCCATCCACGAAAATCGGCTACTATTAAGGTTGAGTTTGAATTTTTTTTTCGAGTAGGTTTTATTTATCCTATTCCCTTAACTGATTGGGTATCCAATATTGTTCTAGTCAACCAAAAAAAGGTAACTATTAGAGTATGTGTTGATTATAGGGATGTCAATAAGCCTTGTCCTAAATATAATTATCCTACCGCTTACAAAAACCAGATTGTTGACGATTGTGCTGGAAATGAAATATTTTCATTTATGGACGAATTTTCCAAATATAATCAAATAAACATACTCCCTCCCGTTATCACTCTAATAATTCTCAAAGTTATGAGATTTTTGATTTTGTGTTAAATAATAATAGAGGTAACCACAAAATTACTTTTAAGCCTCAGGATCTAGCCTTCCTAATGCTCAGAGAAGGCTCTCTCTATATAATTTAATTTTGTTGATTATATATGATTTTAGGCTAGTTATATGGGGAAAATTGGTTTTTGGGTTTTGATTTGGTTTGGTGGGGAAATCACTTAGATGGATAGCTATAGATCTGTATCCCATTGGGAAAATGGATTCAATGTGTCAAGAAGTCAGATCATGATCAAGGTCTAAAGGCAAATGTTCACAGGGAAAAATAGCAGAGTCACTTCAGATCTTTAAAGGCTGATGATGGAATGATTTTGTGTTGTGAAACCAGCTCCAAAAATAGAAGAAAAGAGATATCAACGCCTTAGAAATAAGCCACTTCGAGGGGGCAACCTCCAATACATTACATGAATGAACAATTCTTTGATGATTCAAATTAAAAAACCTCCTTTCTATATATAGGAATCCATGGGGCCACAATGTAATCCTAGTGGGGCCACAATGTAATCCTAGCCGACCTAACAATAATAATTTAAGGGCACAATAATAACAATATGGGGTTACAGGGGTACAATAATAACAATAAGGGGGTTACACTAACAACAATAAGGGACTATACTAGTAATATAGGGACCTAACATGCCCCTCTCCTTCAAAAAAGTGTTGTCCTCAACGCTTGAGTAGCTCTGGGTGCTTCTGTATAAAATTCTCATCCTCCCATGTAGAATCTTCAGTGGGTAAGTTCTTCCACTTGATGAGATACTCTGAAATTGATCAATTCTGTAGTTGTCGAGTTCTTGTTTCCGTGACCGCTTCAGGTTCCAATATGATTTTTCCTTCCTCATCAAGTTCTGGTAATATTGTTTGAACTGGAAGATTTTCACCGATAACCTTCTTTAAGCATGAAACATGGAAAATTGGATGTACTCGCGAAGAAGCAGGAAGCTCCAATTTGTATGCCATAATACCAATCTTTTGCAACACCTTGTAAGGACCATAGTACTTTGGCGATAATTTATTATCCTTCTTTGCTTGCTTGAGGGACATTTGTTTGTATGGTTGTAGCCGTAAAAATACCCAATCTCCTACATCAAAACTTCTCTCGCTACGATGTTGATCTGCCTGTTGTTTCGTTCGATTTTGTGCCAAATTCAGGTTATCCTTTAAGAGTTGGAGAACTTCTTGCTGATGCTCGATGTGATCTTCCACTGCTTGAACCTTCGAATTTTCTCTTAAAGATGATTTGATGGATGGTGGATGATATCCATAAAGTGCCATAAATGGGGTCATTTTTGCTGCAGTATGGAAGGAAGTGTTATACCACCATTCAGCTAGAGGTAACCACTTGACCCATTGTATTTGTTTATCAGATACAAAACAACGAAGATATCCTTCCAAACATTTATTTACTATCTCAGTTTGACCATCGGATTGAGGATGATAAGATGAGCTATGAGCTAATTGAGTACCCAAACAAGAAAATAACTCCATCCAAAAATTTCTAGTAAAAATGAGATCTCTGTCGCTCACAATAACCCTTGGGTTTCCATGTAGCTTTTGAATTGTGTCCATAAATGTAGTAGCAACTGTACTTGCTTTAAATGGATGAGATAATGCACAAAAGTGTGCATACTTGGTAAGTCTATCAACTACCACCATGATGACACTCTTTCCTTTGGACTTAGGTAAACCTGTGATAAAATCCATTGAAATCTCCTCCAAACGTTGACTTGGAATGGATGAAGGTTTTAGAAGACCCGGGGTCTTAATTGTCTCAACTTTATTCTGCTGGCAAACCAAACATTCCGCCACAAATTTTTGAATATTCAAATTTAAGGCCATCCCAAAAAAATTCTTTCTTCACCCTGTGGTAAGTTTTTAAAAATCCTGAGTGTCCTCCTAAAGGAGAAGTGTGCAATTCCAAAAGAATATTTTGTTTTAGTTGGGAATTCTTACAAAGATATAAGCGATCTTTGTACCATAAGGAATCATTTTCCAACTAAATGTATCAGATGTACTAGGATCTTGCTGCAACTTTTGAATGAGTGTCCATACATCTTTGTCCTTCTTCCATTCATCTCTTACTTCGGTTATCCAATCTGGTTGGATAATAGAAATGGCACAAAGCAATGCTTCCACCTCTTCATTATTTCTTGAGAGTGCATCTGCAACAACATTTATCTTCCCTTTTTTGTAGATTATTTCAAAGTCATAACGCAACATCTTTGTGACCCATTTTTGTTGCTCTTCTGAAGTTAGTCTTAGTTCCAAAAAGTGTTTAAGACTATCATGATCAGTTTTTACCTTGAAGTGTCTTCCTATTAGGTAAGTTCTCCATTTCTTTAGAGCATGCCGTATTGCTAACATTTCCTTCTCATAAATAGGTTTCTGTAAATACTTTCCTTTGGTTGGACGACTTTCAAAAGCAATGGGTCTTCCTTCTTGCATTAAAACATCACCAATTCAATTTCCTGAGGCATCACATTCCACAATAAAGGTTTTTGTGAAGTCTGGCATAGCTAAGACCGGTGCTAGGCACATTGCCTCTTTAAGATGTTCAAAGGCCTTAGTTGCTTCAGGAGTCCATGAAAATGCCTCTTTCTTTAATAATGTTGTTAGAAGTGCTACTATTCTCCCATAATTCTTAACAAACTTGCGATAATACCCTGTTAACCCGAGAAATCCTCGCAACTGCTTTATGGTTTTGGGGACTTTCCATTCCTTAATGGCTTTAATTTTGTTAGGGTCTACCTTAACACCCTCGTGAGATACAATATGACCCAAATATTCCACCTCTTGTACTCCAAAGAGACATTTGGATGTTTTTGCATATAATTGTTTCTCCTACAATAGTTTGAGCACCCTGTCAACATGTTGAACATGATCCTTCCAAGACCTGCTATAGTTTAGTATATCATCAAAAAATACTAGCACAAATTTTCTAGGGAAGGGTTTTAAAATGGAATTCATCAACCCTTGAAATGTAGAAGGTGCATTGGTAAGGCCAAAAGGCATGACCAAAAATTCATAATGACCCTCATGAGTTCGAAATGTTGTTTTTGGAATATCTTCGATCTTCATTCTAATTTGATGATATCCTGAACGAAGATCCAACTTGGTAAAATAAATTGCTCCATGTAATTCATCCAATAATTCATCAATCACAGGAATGGGAAATTTGTCTTTAATGGTGAGCTTATTGAGCTCCCTATAATCTGGACACATTCGCCATGATCCATCCTTCTTGTGTACCAATACTACGGGAGCAGAGAAAGAACTTTGACTAGGTTGAATTATACCCGCCTCTAACATTTCTGCAATCATACGTTCAATTTTGCTCTTTTGGACGTAAGGATATCTATAAGGCTTGATGTTTGGAGGAACACTTCCTGGAATCACATGAATAGCATGATCATGATCACGAATAGGTGGTAGTCCTTTGGGAGTTTCAAACACCTTGGAATGATTGTCCAAGACTTGTTGGAGATCTGCAGAAATAGATGATTTTGGTGTTGGAACTTCTAGTGAGCATAATTGTGCAATTACGCCTCGTTGTTCTTTCTTTAGAAGCTTTGTCATGACATTAGAGCTTATTATCTTTCTCGGCTTCCCTGCAATACCTCGTAATTCGACTTCCTTTCCTTCTGAAAAAAATTTCAAGAAATTTTCTTGAAAATTAAAAGCTATTGTCCCCAAAGATTGTAACCATTGTACTCCTAATACAACATCAACACCTCCCATAGGAATGGAAAGCATTGGAATATTCAATACATACTCCCCCATGATTAGCTTGATATTATGGCATTTTCTAGAGAAATTTATAGTTCCTCCATTTGCAACCATCACTTGACATTCTGGTGCTGGGTACAGGAAACAATTCAATTCCTTGGCTACCTTACAATGAATAAAATTATGGGTACTACCTGAATCAATCAGCACTTTTACCTTTTTCTTCTTGATATGTCCTTCTATCTTGAGAGTTTGAGGAGTGGTAATTCCTGACAATGCATTACACGATATGGTCAGACTCATTTCTTCCTCTTCTAGGGCTGGTTCCTGGTGTATATCCTCTTCTTGTTCATTTTCTTCTTCCTCTTCACAATCTATGTAAAATAATTTCTTCTCAACACACTTATGGCCTTTAGTGTATTGCTATCACAACTGTAGCAAAGCCCTTTTGCTCTTTTTTCTTCCAATTGTTATGGTGTTAACCTTGTAGGTTGTTGAAATCTAGGAGTAGCAACACTTCCCTCTTTATAAAAGTGAGTGGTAGGCTTCCTTGTCGCCATAATTTTATATTCAATTTTTCTTGCCAACCTGAATGCCTTCTCCAATGACTCAGGTTCCAAAACGCAAACTTCATGTTGGATGTTATCCTTTAAAGTGCCTATGAAGAGATCAAGTCTGTGTTCCTTTGGAATATCAGTTACCCTTATATTCAATTTTTGGAAGTCCTCAATGTGCTCCCCCACTAAACCCTTTTGTTGAGATTTATCAATTGGCTAAAGAAGGTGTTTCTCTTTGTATCCTCATAATGTGCTATCATTTCCTCCGTAAAAATTGACCAAGTGATAATTTTTTTACAGGAGCAAAGCCATCGATACCATACAAATGTATTTTGTTCTAAATGTAAAGTTGCAATGCGTACATTTTGTGTGTTTTGCACATTAGTGAGATCAAAATATTGCTCCATCTGTAGTATCCATGTTACAGGATCCTTTCCATCAAACTTCCCCATATCCATTTTTGGAATATGGTGGTTCTTCCCGCCAACATTAGAGTTTATGAAATCATGATTAGCATTTATTTTGTTCTCATCATGAGTTTCATCTACTATATTTTCACCATTAGGAAACATTTGTTGTATCAACTTTGTCAAACCTTCCATGTATGCTTTTAGATCATTCTTCATGTTTTCCATCTTAGCTTCCATGTCATCCATCTTAGATTCCATGCCAGCTTCCATGCCATTCTTCAAACTATCCATCTTAGATTCCATGCCTTTCTTCAAAACTTCCATGTCATTTTTTGTTGCTGTTTGCGAGAGCGAAATTTGTTGCACTTTCTCTTGTAATTTTGATGTGTCATGTTGCCATTCTTCGTCTTCATGATTCATAGTAGAGCCTTCTAAAGGCTTAATGGGTGTTGAATTATTTTTAGGTGCTATTTGAGAATCCAATATTGATATATATTCTATAATATGCCCTTGGAATCAATTCAACTTGATTCTTCAAACAAGACTTATGCAATTCGGAAAAAAAAAATTACACACCTTTTACTTGCTTTTGAGGAGCTTGATATTGAAATTTACTTATCTATATAATTGCAGATCCTCAATATCTGAAATTTGGCCCTGTAGTAGTACTCTAAAGCTTCTTTCAAATGCCACACGTCTGACTTGATTTGGATTCTTCAAGGAAAAGTTATGTCCAATATCCCACAATGACCTAATTATGGACTGGTTCAGTAGAGCAAACTTGTACGACTTGCCACGTGTTACTTTTTGCTCCTTTGTATCTGAAATTTATAGACAGGACACTGCATTCCATGCAATTCCAGTCACTTATTATAGAATTCCAATCCGACGCTCAAAGAGAGAGTTATGAATATGTTCTCACGATCACCTCTTTGAGATGAAATTCGGGAGCCTGAAAAAGACTGAACTTCCACAGATCATATCTCCAACAATATTGCAAACCAAGCTCTGAAATTTTGCAACGATGTTCCTCAGGATTTCAGATTTGTGCTCTAAGAATTTCTGCTTCTGAACCTTCGTAGAAAAAAATTTATAGCGAAAATTCCACCATGACCTGTTTAAGTGAAATTCAGGAGCCTGCAAAAAGACCTAACTTCCACAGATCATATCTCTGAAAATATTGCGAACCAAGCTCTGAAATTTTGCGAAAATTTTCCACAAGATTTTGACTTCGCACTATAAACATTTCAGCTTCTGCACCTTTGTAGAAAAAAAATTTATATCGCAAATGCCACGATGACTTATTTAGAACAGCGAAACCCTAGAATCCCAAGCTCTGATACCAAATGTTGTGAAACCAGCTTCAAAAATAGAAGAAAAGAGATATAAACACCTTATAAATAAGCCACTTCGAGGGGGCAACCTCCAATACATTACATGAATGAACAATTCTTCGATGATTCAAATTAAAAAACCTCCTTTCTATATATAGGAGTCCATGGGGCCACAATGCAATCCTAGTGGGGCCACAATGTAATCCTAGCCGACCTAACAATAATAATTTAAGGGCACAATAATAACAATATGGGGGTTACAAGGGTACAATAATAAAAATAAGGGGGTTACACTAACAATAATAAGGGACTATACTAGTAATATAGGGACCTAACATTTTGATCGAGATAAAGAGAAATTAAGGGTTCTTAAATCGGGATAAGGAGTGAAAAGGCAGAGGTCAATCGAAATTAGGGAGAAATTAAGGGTTCCCTAGTCTGGATATCATTAGAAAACATTTAACTTATAATCAATAAAAACAGAGTGCTTTTAGCAAATTTTGCAATATAACTCCTGATTTATCATTTAGATTAAGAACACATTCATGAATAGATGGAAAAAATAAGAAAATTGACAAAATGACAAGTGAAATACTTCACTACAGTGGCCCAACACATGAATCCTGTAATATGATACTTTATTTCCTATGATCCAGTCTGTTGACTTGAAATTGATATAAAAACCCTTCAGGTTTAGAATATTACAGCTACATAAATGTTCAACAATTTATCCACCCTCAATACTTCAAATGATGAAGTATTTATACAAAACTAGTACAAAATACCCTAGAATAAACATAGGAATTTTTCTTGGAAAATAAAATATCTTCATGCAAGAAGATAGTGACAACTGCCTAAGTAATTGCTAGCTTTACTATTTATTGAAATAAAATAGCTTTCTGTTTGGATTTTGGCTGCAACTGGACTACTGAGGTGTCCCTCACGCTGGAAATTTTATCTTCAATCTGTTTTGATCTTCAATCTTTCATCTAATACACTTTTAACTGATACACTTTCAACTGATACTCTTTTGACTGTCAAAATTCTTTACCGCTGATGTAAAAAACAACAAACTCTGTTTTTATCTTTCATGCTCTGTCCTCATTGTAATTTGATCTTATAGTAAAACTGTTAACTTCTCCCAAAACTCAGCTTCTGGAAATTTAATCTTCATTAACCTTCTGAAGTTTTCATCAACTTTAGTGTATTTGGAAAATGTTGGTTTATTAACAAAAAAATGTTTTACTTCATGCTGCAAGTAAAACGGATTTTCAATATTCTTATACAAAACTTTTCCTGTTGGGATTCCCTGCCAATCTGATTAGTTTACCTATTCTTTAGCAAATTATCTCATCTTTTTGTCATAATCCTCCTATTTCATCAATTTGTCATTGATTACCAGTGGATTAGGAAGGCCTTTTTGCCTTAAAATACAAATTTTATCATGAATCTTGTAATTTCCATTTCCATGTTTTGGCACTTTTCCTCTAATTGGTTCATCAAGTTATTCTTGGATATTACCTTTCTTACCTCAAGTATGGTCTCTGTTCTGTCTGTAATTCCAATTTCATCCAATTCTTGTTTATTTTTGGAATTGAGGAATTTCCAAGGCCTCTTCAGGTTTTTTACCTAGCTCCTCCTTTGTATTTTGTATTGCTTATTTTTCTACTTTTAGTAAATCTTTCTGTATATAAATTACCTATATAGATGGCCAAGTATCATTGACAGATTCAATGATATTGGACCATAATTGATTCTTAGCATGTGCCATAGGTTCTTTCAAGGTTAATTATTTTTCTAATTTCTTGAGTTGTTCATTCAACCATTAGCATTTTGCTCTTCATTCTTGGCATTAATCTATGCAAGCTTTTTGGCATCTTCCAGATTTTTAATTTGTTCTTTCAACCTGTTTATCTCATTGGTTTGTATGGACATGTCCTGCATTTCCTTTACCAATTTACTGGCCTTATCTGATTGCTGGACTGTTGTTGCTGAAGACTCAGTGGTAGAAGTTTTTCATGAAGTTACTCGGACTTTTGTAGCTAGTGGAACATTTGGAGCTAGTGTTTCTGCCAGAGTAGATAGCACTGTTGTTGTATCCATAGGAATTACAGTGGCAGGGGCTTCCTGTGCTTTGGTGGCTTCTTTTTCTTAGACCAATTTGTCCATCTCAATCTCCATTTCTTTAATATGAGTTGTAAGCTACAAAATAAGACTCATCATTTCATCTTTTTGATTAGACTCCTGCAAAATTTACTTAGCTTGAGGATGCTCAGTGGGAGGTAGTTTCAACTGTTTCTCAAGGACAACAATATCAACATCCTTCTTTTTAATCAATTCCTATGCAACTTTTATGTTTCGAGGGTCATACCCTACCTCAATCACTAATTCCTCCAATGATTTTATTCTGATATCTGTTGCATATGATGAAGCTCTTTCCAGTTTGGGTTTATCTCTTACATTTATCAAAGTATTTTGAAGCTTTTGAGCACTCATTGCTTTAGTAGTAATTGTGGAATAAAGCATCTCTCTTGCTTGTTTATGGAATTGAATTTGGTCCAGTGGATGAATATCTTGGACTGGCACTTCAAAAAAAACCTATTTATAATAAGATGATGTTTTTGGAGTTGATACTGTGGGCTGAAGCACTATCATCAGCATTTTATTGTTCTTGTAATCAAAGGCTGAAAGTAGCCTGTTTTGTATGCTGGGGGTCTGCTTTAAGTACTGAGAGTATATTTCATTATTGATTTCTTCTTTTTTAGCTTTAATCCCCTTTTACCTTTCCTTGATGTCCATATATTTTTCTTATGTTTGCTTTGATGATGACACTTCTATACTATGTTGTTTTTGAATCAACTCTGTATTAGAAGTGGTAGGTTGTTGTTCATTTTCAACTATTGTAGGAGGCACAGTATCTTTATCTGGAATCTCTGTGTCAATGGCCTCAATAATCTCTTTTTCTTTGCTTGCAGGATTAATCTTAGGCTTCTTGCTATATCTGAGCTTAGGATTAGTCTATGTAGTGGTCTCAACTGTGTAAGACCCTTCTTCCCTGTTTCTTTTCATACTTTTGTCTTCTTGAGCTGGAGTCTGCAAAATGTGACTAGTATCACTTTTCTTATCAACTTCTACTAGTGTATTCTCTAACCATTCTGTTTGGTTTGAGAATTTCTCAATATTAGGCTTCTTTTCATGAATGTATGGAGTTAATTTACATTTAACTCTCACTTTGCTAATTATACCAAGGGGATCATAATACTGAAGAAAGATAGTGCTGAATTTGTACTCTAACAACTGATTTTCTGCCTCTGAACCTGCTTCTCTGTTATTACAAATGAATGGAACAACTTGATTTTTCAGTTTGAATTGGGTTTTCTTATTTGTAACTAATAAATTTACAGCATCTGAGTTCAAAATCTGCGTTATTTACTCTAAAGCAAACAACCTCATGGGGAGGTATTTTTGAAATTTATAGGGAATCAATTTTTACCCATAGACTTTGATTTCAGTGTGATTTTGGTATAAATATGTAATATCCCTTTTCAGGAATATCAACAATGTGCTCAAGAAAAAAGTTGTATAAGAAAAAATGTGCAACAGAAATACAGATCAGGACTTGTTTCCTCTTATTTATGTTGTATGAGACTTATTCATAAAAAAAAATCAGTTTAGACTCACTAAACAGATCTCCCAAAAACTAGACTAGCTAAAAATCTCCCAAAGAGGAAGGCTGCAGCCAAATGCAAGCACTACTTCAAGAATTGCGCAGTTTTAGCATATGTTCAGTGGAGATCAGCAAGAGGACTCATATTTCAGTAATACAACAGCAAATCAACATTATTATGAAGCCCTTTCATTATACAGTAGAATGTATGAGTCAATACAACAATAAATCTTCAGGACAGAGAGCTAGAACACATGTATATTTGCAGAAATGCCCCAACAACGTTATTTAAGGAGCTTCAGCAGCTAGAAGTTACAACTCAGATCTCGAGTAGATCTGTGGACAAAACATCAGATCTATTTCAGATCTAGAAACTATATATTTTTCTCTTCAAGATGCCCTTAGAATTTTGACAAAAGCATGCATAAACAAGAGTAGATATGAGAAAAAAGTTGCAGAGCTGTAAAATGCTACAGTAAATTTCTGAACATAACATTTCATTACAATGGATAAGATCTAAACAGAACATGGATCAACAAGCTAATCCATGGATCACCAAGTGAAAGGCAAAACCCAGCACTAGAGATCTCTAATCTGAACTATAAGAAAAGTACCATGGAAAACCTCATACAGAAATAACGCAGTCTACTCATAGAAACAACGTTGTAGCTCAAATATCATAGCTAAAAACTGTAAAATTACAGATCTGAAGTACAAAGAGAAGATACACTCTTTCAGGAGGTTAAAGAACACACTCCATGAGAAGAGGCTCCCAAAAATACACTATATCTCTGCAGATATAATCTCCCACTTGCTGTGGCTTGCAGAAGTAGCAAAACCCTCAATGGATCAGCGCTGCTAATGAAAGTAGAGCTTGGCCTCAAGCCTAATAGTGGTTCAATTCGACAAAACACTCCTCCAAAACTCCCCAAAGGAAGAGGTGAAATCCCTGCATAGGAATTTTAAATACAATCCTCCACTAAACAACAAATAATGGTATTTGTCTAAGCAGACAAATACTCAGAAATATGATCAATAAAAAACCTTCTCTTGCTACCCTCCTTTTCCTTTTATAAGATGAGGAAGCTTTTGCAAACCCTAAACCATCTTGATCAGTTAGCCCTTTTCACATGAGAGGCTTCCTTCTAGAACTGCACTGTCCCTTTTGGAGATGCAATGAACCTAGACAACGCTGTTGATTTGGTCAATGTTGACCCAGTCTTTAGCTCAAACCTGTTTCACACCTGCAAGTGATTATTTACATTGCCCTGATTTGGATTTGTTCACATGGGCATTGATTTATTCAGACTTTTTAGGAGTTTTACATGTCCTCCTTTATTCATTTATTCATGAAATAGAAATTAAAACAAAATTGAATGTTCCTCTTAGCTAAGACTAAGTGGGAACATTACAAAATACCAATCACATATTTTGATTTGTTCAGACAACTATAAAAATTTCTTGATTTAATTGTTGATCCTAGGTTGCACACTGTTGTTTAGCAAATTTACCAATGGATGGATAAAAGAACCTGTAAAATTTTCATAAGTAAACTCATTTTAAAATATAGATCTTCCAGGAAATCACATAAGAAATTTAGGAACCGACGCATTTTGAACTACCAACTGTAGTTCATCATCAGGATCAAGTAAACTCATCTGACTCCTTCCTGATCAAGGAAGTCCATAATACAACAAATTGTGGATTTTCTTCCACATCCATCTTCTAAAGAGTTATAGGGAACTTTTCATATTGGAAATAAAGGAACATGTGGAAAAGAAATGAAGTATACCTAAAGACACCTTTAGTAGGCAGTTTGACTAGTTGTTCATGGATGCTATCAACAATATACTGGGCAAAATTGAAGATAACCGCATGGGGCTGGCCAGGTACAAAATGGACAAGAAACCAAGTACTGATGCATCATCATGTTCATCTGTGAAATATCCAAGGATAAAAGATAGCATGGAAATAATGTGTTTGGTTCTTTCTGAGAATTTATAAGAGGAGTATGGAGGGTTGAGCTTGGGAATTTTCACATAGGATGGCATGAAGGTTCGTAAAAATTGAAATCTCTTGGGAAAATATAAGTCCAAATAGAACTTAGTGAGGGCTTCAATTGATAAAGGGACTTCATTAGGCTTAGGCTGTAATTGAAGCATTTGGTTGATAGATTCAACTATAATGGTAAACAGTACTTCCTTTTCAGAATTCATAACGGCTCTTTGATCTGGAGAATAATAAGATTGGCATAATCTGATAGCTTCTGGGCATGGGTGAGTATGAGGGACAATATATTTAGGAAATTTTGATTCCCAAATAAACACATCATCTACTTGGTCTAAGGATTTCTCTTGGCTCCAACAATGGAGCTCAAGAAGGTTAAACTCAGTCACAGGATCTGTGATTTTGAAGTCTACATCTGCCAAGGGAGTATGTTCTACATCTACAACAGGAGGTTGTAGAGGGTTGATCACAATAGCTCTTTTGGATGCCATTGTTAGGTTTGATTTATCAATTTAAACACCCTTGATCTTTAAAACTCCATTTTTAGGCTTGTGAAACACTTCTGTAAGATTAAACAGTTTACAGAAGGACTTTAAATATGACAGAGGTTCTATATTTCACTGAAAAAGGTATAATTCTGATCATTCTGACTCAAAACTATCAATTCTGTATAAAAAACCAATTTCCTGACCTTTATAGCCTCCACAAACGATATTAAGGGTTTACAGTGACAATTCTATGATGAAACAATCCTAAAACATCAAATTTTGTGCAAAAGGGCTTCTGAGTACTGTAGAAAAGGCTTTGGATGTCTCAGAGGGATTTTTAAGTCTGCAAATGGCTAAACTCACTCCAAATTTTCTCTAAAATAGGTTAAAGCTTCAGAAACTGTGGGAAATGCTCAGGGTTTGTAAACCTGAATAATTAATGAAGCAAATGGGGTATTTTTTAGGCATACATGATTCTATAGGATTTAATTAACAGTAAACTCTTTCAGAATGATGGATGAGTCTTTCTTTCTCTGAGGAATACCTGTGAAATTCAGAAATTAGCTGTGAAGAAGGGTTTTTGAGGTTGAAATGCTTTCAAAGTTTCTTCTGGCCCTTATGTGAAATCTGGTGGCTTGGCAGTGATTGTAGGAGTCAATTTCAATGAATTTTGTTTGTTTTTGAGGTAAAACAAAGGCGACAACAAATTTTTCTTGGTCTGGGAAGGTTTTACGAGCAGAAAATGGTAACAGAGGCCTGAATGAATGCATTTAGTTGATTTTTATAAAGAATTTGTTTTAATAGTAAATGCATTTACTGCCAGTCATTTCAAATCTAGGCAGTTTGGGTGCGGGGGAGGTAATTACTGTCGAGTGATTTTCGCACCGTTGAAAGATGGTAAGTGGTATTGATTGAATCGATGCTATCCAACAAAAGGGCGACACGTGGAGGGGAGAGAAAACGTTAAAACAAATTTTATCGTGAGTTTTGATTACGTTATTGACCGCTCAATAAAATCTGCGATGTTATATCTATACTGTTAGATCTAGCGGAAAGGAGCAAACGACTAATATCATGCAATGAAGCTATGGGGTTGAAAGGCGTGGGACCCGAGAAATGTATGCAATGGGAATATAAAATGTATTAAAATATAATGTTTTAACACATAATTTGGAGTAATATGATAGGCGGGTATAGTGTTTTATTTAAACAAATGCAATAGATATAAGTGTAATATCAACGTTGGCAGGGTTAATATATAATAGGAGTAGTTTTAACCTATGGGAACTGGAATAATAATCACGTGGGAAAATAAACCATAGGCTAAAAGTAAAAAATTGGGTATGGGATATATATTAAAATTATTTTAATATAATATGGGATAGAAAGGTTAATAAGGAGTTAATATATAAGTTAATGTGTTAATAATAAAGTATAATGAGGAATAAAAAATAAACTAAGTCTAATGTAAAATATAAATAAAGGGATAAGTTTCATAGTTAAGAGTCCCGATATAATATTTTTACCTTTAAAGTTAGAATAAAATGTTTTTATGGGTTTTTTGGTATATTTTTTGGGTAAAAGGGGAATTATTCAAGGGTTTTATTTTCCCTAAGTAAAATGAGTTTTATACTTAGGAAAAAGGGGATTTTCACAAAGAAATATGAATGATGATGGGAAAAGGAAAAATGAAGGGTAAATAATGAAAATGGTGGGGATGAAGTATTTTACAAGGGAATTACTTTTTTGAAGGGAGTTAATGACTGAATTGACCAATTGCTTCTGCCTACCCATATGTTACCCTAACATTTTTTCTTCATTTAACTGGGTGCATTTGAGCTTGCAAACCTTTGTTCATTTTCTTTTAAAACAACAAACTAACCAATTCTATCCTTATTTCTTCCAAGGGCTCAGATTAAGCTGTTGAGCTCCTTATTTATTCTCTACCTAACTACTGATCTACCAATATTAAATTTTTTGGCTAGATATTTATTCTCTAATAACATGAAATTTAAAGCATGAAAAAGTCAAGATTAAGCTATTTGACTTATCATGGATTATGGCACTTTGAACAAACTGCACATAATCTTTATTTTGCAATAAGGTAAATAGTAGTGGCGTTTGGATTTGCATCACTTACATGTTTTATTTTTATCTCTTTTTTGTTTGGGGTCCATTTTCTATTCTTTTTTTATCGTTTTCTTTCAAGTCCTTTGATTTTTCTTTTAGGACTTTTACCCTCTTTAATTTTCTAATATGGGAAATTTTTTTGCAGAAATCAAAGTATGACATATTTACAAGACTAATCAAAGTCAATTCAAAATTATGAATCCTATTGTTATAGGACCATAACACCTCCCAATCTACCCAAAAATGCGTTTATTTTTCCACGGGGAATTTCCACAAATCTTAAAATACCTTTTGGTTTAAAGAACGTTGGTGCTAATTTTTAGAGGGCCATGTATTATGCATTTCCCGATATCATATTTATTATGCAGCCCTACCTGGATGACTTACCAACCCATTCTATGTGATGACAAGATCATCCTACGCATTTACGAGTTATTTTTCTCTAATGTAGGTAATACAATATCCGTTTGAATCCACACAAATGTGTTTTTTGTGTACAATCAGGATTATTATTGGGATTTATCGTTTCTACACAAGGAATTTGTGTCGATCCTCTCAAGGTCGAGGCAATCATCAGTTTACCTCCTCCTTCTACTCTTTGCAAACTCCAAAGTTTGCAAGGGAAAGCAAACTTTTTATGTCGATTTATCTCGAACTATGCAGAGATGACTAAAGGTTTTACTCGATAGTTGAAAAAGGGCATTCCATTCTTTTGGGATGAGCTTGCTTAAAAATCTTTCGATGCACTTAAACACGTGCTGACCCATGCACCGTTGTTGCATCCACCTAATTATCACATAGACAACTTTTTGTATTTAGCTGCATCCTGCATCCCATTCCACCATAGGGATGGTATTAGTAAAAGTAGAGGAATCCACCACTAAACATGTGATTTATTATTTGAGTCGGAACCTTACATCTACCAAGATTAAATACACACATGTGGAGAAATTTTCCTTGGCAGCTATCCAACAATTCCATCACTACATATTGTTACGCAAAACAACCTTGATCTCTGATTGCAAACCTATGATGTATATTTTGACTACAAAAATACTAGGGGGAAAATAATCTAAGTGGATAGTTATCCTACATAAGTTTTCTTTGGAATTTGAAAAATATAAATTAAATGAATCATTAGTGTTTGCTGAACTATTGTGTGACTTTCCCTATGCTGAGACCGAAATCGTGGCAGAAGATAATCTTCTCGATGAATCTTTGTTTATGATTAGTACTCTGGATCCTTGGTATGGAGATATCATCATATATATTCAAACCCAAACTTTTCAGCCTGAACTATCACAATATGATCGTCGTAGAATTCAATACTAGTCCCAACAATATAAAATTATCGGCAATACACTTACCATCATGGTGCCAATTCTGTTTTCCAACGTTGTTTAACCCATGAAGAATCCGAGAAGGCCTTAAATGACTGCCATTCTGGAGCATGTGGTGGTCATATGTCTTGGTTTTCCACTACCCAAAAGATACTACTTGTTGGCTATTGTTGGCCATCGCTCTTTAAAGACTATATCATTGCGGTTAGAAAATGTCACAATTGTCATTTTTTTGATCGAAAGATGCATGCCCTTCCCTCTCCTCTTCACCCAGTCATAATTGTCGGCCCATTTGCAAAATGGGGCATCAATTTCCTTACATGTAACCCTCACTCAGGCAGGGGGCATGGGTATGTCATTCTCGTTGTAGATTATTTTACCAAATGGGCAGAGGCAATGCCTACATTCAAGGGTGAAGGTTAAGCTGCAACTATTTTCATATTCAACCATGTAATTTCTAGGTTTAGTGTACCCCAAGCTATTGTTACAGACCATGGTAGCCACTTTCAAAACATTATGATGATTAAAATTTCTGCTCAGCTCGGCTTATGCCATGACAATTCTAGACCTTATTACCCACAGGAAAATGGTAAAGTTTGTAATATTCCTAAATTAGCCTACAACTAATGGGAATATTAAAATTTTGTTTTGTCACTTAGAAAGGTGAATAAGTGGGTAGGGAGACCCATAAAAATCTTTATTGTGAATAAAACCACTTCTCATGTGAAAGTGGATCATATTTTCAGCTTAATAAAGACCCTAAGGTGTGGAGAGGGGCTAAAACATGTTGATTGGGTCAACCTTGACCAAATCTATAGCACTGTCATGGAGGAGTGGCCATCACTAAGGTACAACGCAGTTTTAGATGGAGATGCCTTGTGTGGAAGGAGTGTTATCAATGGATGTGGTTTAGGGTTTGCAAGCTCTTAACTTATAAAAGGAAGAGGATGGTAGCATTAGAAGGTTGTTGATGTTTATCATATTTTTCTAAATATATGGTCTGTTTAGACATATATCTTTCTCTTGATGTTTAACTGAGATTGAATTTTGTTTAGCATTAGGTGTTCCTGGTCGGGAATCCCACCTCTTCCCATTGAGTAGCTCTTGGGAGAGTTTGTATTTCATTTTCCAGTATCTATCTTAGGGACAAGCTTCTTCTTTCAACTACAACGTAGATCCTGTTGAGGGTTTGGTTTTTTTTGCAAGCTGCAGCAAGTGGAGATTAGGTCTTTCAGATCTAGTCCATTTCAGTGCTTCTTTTTAGTGGAGGAGGGTTCTACTTCATTGGGAGGAAAGTATTGAAAGTACTGAGCATCATTTTCAGATCTTGACATGAGGCCAACCTCATTATGATACCTACAGTGTAGTATAGATCCAGATCTACGTTATTTTTGTAGGTGCAGTTGCAAGGTGTTTCAACACACCATTTGGAGAGTGATTTTCCATGTGTTAGGGATCTTGCCTTCACTTTGGAGATCTATTGGAGGAGGTCATTTTTTTGTTCATATCAGATCAGATCCACTTTCCATATCTATATTTTTTAGTAGATCTGCAATCTTAGATCTCATATTTACATCTTGTACTTGGTGTTTTGTTGAAAACCCCAAGGGGGTTCTACAGAAGAGCTTGTATAGTGCATGGATCAACTATAAATCTAAATTTTTATGCACATATTTGCTCTGGATCTAATGTGTAATCTATAGCTATTGCAGAGCCAATAAAATAACGATGTAAGTATTTTTCAGCCTTAATACATGGCTGCATCACCTCATTTTGAGGGATTTCTTTCATTGGAGACTTGTACTTTCTTGTCATACATCTTATGGGCCAATTTTTACATATATTTTTCTGTTGTAATGATAATATGAAAGGTCTCCATATTTGCCTCCTTCTTTGTCTATGATGATCTGTGTTATTTTCCTATATTTATGGATTCCCCATTTGGGAATATTACAGTGGTATCAGAGCATAATCTTGGCACAACCTGTGCATTCTAAAGCCAATATGTCTTCTGAAGAAGGAGAGCCTCTTACTGACAGAGAGAAGGGGTATCAAAAGAGAAGACACAGAATATTATATTATACTGATGAGAAAGAAGACAAGGGTAAAACCGTTTTATCTGGAGGAATGAAAGGGAAGGAGTTCTCATGACTTCTTCTCCAAAATATGCATGAACATAAAAGAGAAATCAAGGGAATGAGGAGGGAAATACATGAAGATCCCTCAAGAATATTTTCACATGAAGAAAGCCCCAGTTCTTCATATTATGTGTGTGAGAGTTCAGCCACATAATCAGATCTGCAACTTTATACTATGCCTAGATTTACTGCAAGAGAGATGGAGGAAGAAGATGCACCAAAGGAGGAGACTTTGAGTGATTATCTTCAGGAGTATGAATCTCAATCTTGGAGGATCAAGGATCACTTGAACTTCCAAGAGTTTTTCCAACTCAAGGAGGAAAGAATCCCCAAGAATCACAACAGAAGCATAAGAGGTAGATTCTTTCTGCCAATTTTGATGGGTCCTCCACATGTACAGCCAAGGATTGGATAGATCAGCTAGAATCATATTTGCATCTACATCAAGTTTAAGAAAAGGAAGCCCTTATGATAGCAGCGCTGCATCTTAAAGGTAAATCTTATGCTTGGTGATTATTTGAATCATTTTCATTAAGAAATGCAAATATATCTACTTATGCAAGATTCACTAAGAGATTAGTGAAGAGATTTGATGTAAAACAATCTAAAACATCTTTGATTGAGATAGCAAAGCATGAGAATTCAAAACCCTTGCATGAGTTGGAAAGATCTATTTCACCAACTCCACTTCAGATTTCTATTGGAGGGGATAAAAACTTGTGTGATACCTTGCCAAGGGCAAGACCCCCATTGCATGAAGATATTTCTTCTCAAAAGAAAGACGTGGAGATTCCTCTTTCAAAGGAAGACCAAGATCTAAGGTCTCTCATTGTTGATGAAGTATTCTCAGATATTGATGAGGAGAAAGAGTAGGAAGGCAGTAACAATGTTGTCACTCTAGAAGAAGAACCATCACCACATGGAGATGGGAAGGGAGCTATTGCTTCAAGAGGAGGAGCTTTTTCATTATTGCAAAAGGTTCCCAAGGAGCATCATGTGACAGTAGTAATGGGCAGTAATACCTTGATCCAAGGAGGATGAGGAAGGATGGATCAACATCCAAGGATGAGGAGCATGCACCCTTGTTTATTTAAAGGGGTTTATATTCAGAAGAAGGAGACTGATTTCTACAGTAAAGGGAAGGACAAATTAGTCCACTCATTTATACAGTCTACTTCAGATTTTGATGTATCTTTGCATGGAGGCATTCCACCAGGGATACCCCCTGATTGGAAGATGAATAAAGAGTTCTCTCAACATGATGCAGCATATATATATTTGGCTAAGGAGGGAGCCTTGGGAGAAGCTAGCACAATGATGAGAACTATTTATGGGTTCCAAGGAGAGGTAAGCAATTTTCTGATATGGACATTACCATCTCCCACTCAAGCTGAAAAATGATGATTCAGAAATCTATGATGACATGGGCATGGTGTCAAATGGCCACTCCATAGCCTTGGAGCAACAAATGATACTCCTACACATAATGAATATTTCTGAATATGACAAGAGTATATTAACACTCTTGCATGCATGGGCCAAACTATGGAAGTTTTGGAAGAAATATACCATCCAAGAGGAGGTTAACTTCCATGTACTTCACACTTGTCTTGAGCAAGATCAACTGCAAGGGAGGCAACAAAAGTGGAGTAACAACACTCCAACATGTGACTTTGGCATTAAACATGTCAAAAATGAGAGCCATGATATGACAGGAGCTTCAATTTAGATTTCTATGACACTAACATTGTTGGGAAGCTTAGATCCATATTGGAAATCCCAACTGTCAGTGGATTATTTAAAGGATCTTTTCACATGCATGATACTTGATGACAAGCTACATGAGGAGAGCTATTCAGTCCAAGATGAAGTCATCTATTATCATGGTAGGATATTCTTATCTAGAGCCTCCAATCTCAAGGAGAAGTTGCTACAAAGGGCCTATGAAGAGTTCTTTTTCAGCCATACTTATTCCATGAAGGCCTACAACACTATCATGGAAAGCTACACTTGGAAAGGCTTTGAAGAGGAACTATATCAGCATTTTCAAAGATGCATGAACCACATGGAGTTTGAAGAGAGACATGACTCTATGAAGGAGTTATTTCAGCCACCTCTTTTCTCTTTTGGAATGAGAGGGGATACATCAATGCACCACTCCACTTGTATGAGAAGAAATTTTGGTGAAGAATATGCTTGTGTATTTAATGATTCATTTGATTATTATTTGCATCCTTTTACCATGTATATGCAGGCCATAGCTCCAAGAAGGAGTATTACTCCATATAAACTTCATGGCCAACTTTGGGCCACAAACAATTCTGAACATGGCCACTCCCTTGGAGGACAAAGGGAGATATTGTATCATTGTGGGTGCATTCCAAAAGCACCAAATATATCTCACATTTTCAGCCATGGTGAGAATACTTGGGCAACAAGTAAGTGGTGGGGGAACCACTTACCATATCACTATCTATTGAAGTTAGAAGAAAAACTATGTTGGTTGCACATGAGGGACCATTTTCCTTCTCCTTTACTACATATGGAAGCTAGCACACCTTTGATTGTGATTCCATATGTTGATGATGTTCTTATCTTTATTGGGAACATGGTTGGAATGAAGGCACATTAGTTGGATGTGTCCATGGGGAATGAGATTTCCCACACCTTTTATGCTCCATGCTTCAAGGGGAGAATGGGAGATGATATGGCCACTACAGTAGATCACTTGTTTCTTTATGAGGTGGTCCATATAATTATTTGGATAACTTGGAACATGCCTCTCATGAGCATTTGGGGGGAGCTTTTCTATGAATTACCAAGCTGAAAGGTGATTCATTTCATTTGGATGATAGCATGGAGATTGGAGTTTCTCATTGGGGTTGAATCACCCAACCTTTATCATCTCTCATGCCTTAAGGAGGCCAATGGAAAACATATAAATCTTCCCATATATCTCCCACATATCTCCCACTTCATGATTTAAGCTATTTGGTTTATTCACCAAAGGAAAACTTGTATTCTTGGGAGGCGAAATATCCATTGGAGATTTTGCAGTATCCTTGTAGTTGCTTGAGGACAAGAAACATTTTGGAGGGGAGGAATGTAATATTCCTAAATTAGCCTACAACTAATGGGAATATTAAAAAAAAAAATTGTCACTTAGAAAGGTGAATAAGTGGGTAGGGAGACCCATAAAACTCTTTATTGTGAATAAAGCCACTTGTCATGTGAAAGTGGATCATATTTTCAACTTAATAAAGCACCCTAAGGTGTGAAAAAGGGCTAAAACATGTAGACTGGGTCAACCTTGACCAAATCTACAACACTGTCATGGAGGAGTGGCCATCAATGAGGACAACGCAGTTTTAAATAGAGATGCCTTGTGTGAAAGGAGTGTTATCATTGGATGTGGTTTAGGGTTTGCAAGCTCTTAACTTATAAAAGGAAGAGGATGGAAGCATTAGAAGGTTGTTGATTTTTCTCATATTTTCTGAATATATGGTCTGTTTAGACATATATATTTCTCTTGTTGTTTAGTTGAGATTGAATGTTGTTTAGCATTGGGTGTTCCTGGTTGGGAATCCCACCTTTTCCCATTGAGTAGCTCTTGGGAGAGTTTGTATTGCATTGTCCACTATCTAGCTTAGGGCCAAGCTTCTTCTTTCAACTATAGCGTAGATCCTGTTGAGGGTTTGGTTGTTTTTGCAAGCTGCAACAAGTGGAGATTAGATCTTTCATATCTAGTCCATTTCAGTGCTTCTTTTCAGTGGAGGAGGGTTCTACTTCATTGGGAGGATAGTGTTGAAAGTATTGAGCATAATTTTCAAATATTGGCATGAGGCCAACCTCATTTTGATCCCTACTATGCAGTATAGATCCAGATCTACATTATTTCTGTAGTTGCAGTTGCAGGGTGTTTCAGCACGCCATTTGGAGAGTGATTTTCCAAGTGTTGGGGATCTGCCCTTCACTTTGGAGATCTATTGGAGGAGGTCATTTTACTGTTCATATCAGATCAGATACACTTTCTAGATCTGTATTATTTAGTAGATCTGCAGTCTTAGATCTCAGATCTACATCTTGTACTTGGTGTTTTGCTGAAAACCCCAAGGGGGTTCTATAGAAGAGCTTGTATAGTGCATGGATCTGCTATAGATCTATATTTTTATGCACATATTTGCTCTAGATCTGATGTGTAATCTACAGATGTTGCAAAGCCAATAAAATAACACTGTAAGGCTTTTTCAGTCTTAATACATGGTTGCAACACCTCATTTTGAGGGATTTCTTTCATTGGAGACTTTTATTTTCTTGTCATACATCTTATGGGCCACTTTTTACATATATTTTGCTGCTGTAATGACAATATGAAAGGTCTCCATATTGGCCTCCTGCTTTTTCTATGATGATTTGCGTTATTTTCCTATCTTTTTGCATTCCCCATTTGGGGATATTACAAAGTTGAAGCTGTAAACAAAGTCTTAACCAATATGGTCAAGCGAATTGTAGGCATTCATAAAATAACTGGCATACCATGTTTTTTCAGCCTTGTGCGCATACCGTACCTCTGCGAAAATATCTACTGGATTTACTCATTTCCAACTCGTTTACAGTTTGGAAGTTGTTTTACCAATTGAATGTGAAATTCCATTATTACATCTAGCAATTAAGTTATTACCAGCTACCTCTGAAGAGGAAGAAAATTTTTTATACTTAGCACAATTAGATGAAAATCATCGCACCGCTGCATTAGCCGCCGAGGCTCATAAAATATGTGTTAAGGCACAATATGATAAACACACTAATCCTCGTGTCTATTCAGAAGGAAATCTAGTCTTAGTTTATGACCAAGCACATGATAAGCTAGGCATTGGTAATTTTGAACCTATGTGGCATGGCCCTTGCATTGTTAAACATGTACTTGCAAAAGGTACCTATGAATTAGTTGATTATGATGGTGTCTCTTTAGGTCAACCCAAAAATGGTATTTATCTGAAGAGACATTATGTGTGATTTACCCTTTGGAGATCTTACTTGTACATTACTTACATTTTTTATGAGTGTGTGCCATATATTAGTTATTTTTCTTTACAAATTTCCACTACATTTCCTGCTTATCTTGATTACTCTTGATATTGTAGACGTCGACATTCCCTCAAGATTACATTGGATTTGCTGATGGCACTTGTTGTAGTACTCAAAATTTATCTTCCACAGCTTGGGTCATTTATTCACCCACTAATGAGTTAGTTTATATTCATGGGATTTTCCTTGGTCAAACAACAAACAACATAATAGAATATATTGCAGTCATTGAGCTATTATCTGATGCCATTGTGTTTGGCATTTGACATTTGATTTTTAGGTTAGATTCACAGCTCATTGTATTACATTTGAACGGTGTCTATGTTGTTAGAAGTCCATCCATGTAAAGAATGTTTTTAAGGGTTCATATCTTGGAAAGACAATTTGATTACATTGAATATCAACACATTTCAAGAAATTCAACCACTTTAGCTAATGCATTGGCTATTCAAGTGTTAAATATACATTTGCAACATTAAAATTAAATAAAAAAAATATTACATCCATATTAAACAAGGTACTCAGATAATGAAAAGTAGTGATCATCATTAGGTTAAATAAGAATCTGTTAAGTGTGTCAAAAAATATACATCATCCAAGGACATAGGCTTCAAAAGCCTTATGATCCAAATATGCTGATACAAAATACAAAATGTATCCTAGAATGACTATCAGCTATCCATGATGGTGATCATGGTAGCAGATTATGGCACGTGCCACTCGGTGCAGGGATCGCTTGAGTGGACCTAGAACTCCAACCACGTTCCTATGGTACCAGAGAGGAAAATCATCAGTCCTAGCCTCTGGGATATATGTAGTGAGCCTCTCTAAGTTTTATTCCAAGTCGGCCAAGGCCTCAATTGCATCATTTTGTGGTGGAATTTCTGCTATGTGCTAGTCTCCCCGATGGTCAAACCATTATAGTCCTGCTGGCTGGACTGGACCTACATATGAATTAACATTTTGAAAATTAAAATTGGATGATAAAAATTAAATAAAAATCTAGAAAACACAAAACTTCAAAATGAGTCTTTTTTACATGTGTCATCCCACTGTATCCCAACTCGGAGTGCCATATATGGGTCGCCCCTTTATTCCATCCCTGCATATGGGAATTCCTCTACCATGAATATTTGGCTTCCCAGCCACACAAAAAAATGAGGTGTATATCGCACTATTGGACCACCATCACCACCATGGCGTGCCATCAATGAAACCCATTGCAACATACGAGGATTTGTAGGTCCTGTAGGGTCCACTAGATGCTGTTGTGGAATGAGGATTGGGATCCTCTCAAGAGAGAATGATATCAGGATGGTTCCATCACCAAAGTTCTTCAACTTTCCCTCCTTCGCTCAAGTTAGTTGTCCATTAATATTTCCAACCACTCCCTCACACAAGTTAAATATTGTACCCTTGGAACATTCAACTACGGTCTGCATTTGAGCCTTGGTAGCCATGTGGGGAGCCTCACTACAACATAGGTTCGTAACTGTAAAAGAAATGATTTTTAAATCAATTCGTTGGATAGTTTTTATGTCTATCCTTCCATATTTGATTTGTGAAGTTGGAGCACAATATTGCGCCAAATGGGAAATGATATATCACCCACTTGGATGCGCACCAAACAAGGAAATATCATGTCCCCTACGAGACAATCTAGTGAGACAGTAGATATCCTCTGAGTCAATTACGAGTCAGTGATCACCAATAACAAAACATTTTTCCTAGATATCCCAGGCCCTCACCAGCCAAGTCATGAACTCTACTTGGGCTTTCATCCCTGCTATATACCAAAACCTATAAAGTCCACAACTTTTTAGAGCTTGTAATGTTTTTGGGCTATCAATTACTTCTGCATCATGTGTTTCATGTTCACGTTCTTTCCACTCAAGCATGATTGGGTCAAATGACCTGCAAATGAAAAATTAGGAACATTAGAACCTTGTGGGAGAAATTTTAGGGATTTTTAGTGGTGTGATTATCGTATTTTGAAAACCTCACGGTGCCTATGCAGTTTTTCCTTACACACAATGCGTTTTTTTACAGTTTATATACTGAAAAGAATCACAACCACGATAATTTTTTGTTTAGAAAATTATCAAGGTGCATGACCCTAATGAGTAAAACCCGTGCACCTCCGCGAGCGATTTTCAAAAACATAATCCCTCCTTAAAAATCATCCTAAATCTTAAAAAGGAAATTTAAATGGTTGAAATGCAATATAATGAAGAGATTTGTTACCTAGAAGAGATCACTCATTGAATGGCTCACTGGTTCACTCGATATCAGCTCTAGAATTTATGTGGTAAAAGGCCTTTTTAACTGCTCATAAAATAAAATGGTTAAAATGACTTGTATTTTTCAACTTTTATAAGCTTTTATGAACAAAATATTATTATTTTATTCCTTGACCTTTTAGAAGTTCAAATTTTCAATATTTTTACCAGAATGAAGAACAATTATCGTAATTTATTAAGTTTTATGTGCAGAGAACAAGTTGTGTTTAAATAATGAATCATTTTGACACATAGTAAACTTTTATCGCTTTTTCGAACTCTTGAAAAACACAAAAAATTGAAACCTTGGAGTCATTTTTCAAGCCTTTTTCGAACTCCCTAAACATGAAAATATCGTCGATTACTGGACTACTAGAACTCATTAAAATAAATGAATAGTCATCTATTTAGTATAATTTTACCCCTTTTCCAGACTGAACTATAATATTTACAAAAAATGTATACGTTGACTAAGAATGGTCAATAGAGTTCTCTCCTGCATTATTTTATCCTTTTTCAGGTTTGGGAGACTAAATTTACGAAAAAGAACATTATGGAGTTTACTTATGTTTTTCTCCTTACTCCCTAGAACTGGAAAACACTGAACCACTCCTTCCTAGGGTTCGTTAAAAATAGTTCAGAGGAATCATCTGAAGGATGAGCTTATACAACAAGAAAATTTTATCCTCCTCAAGCTTGAAAAAAATAAAGAGGTACTTTCCATTAATGGTGGGGGGGAAATTGGGAAAAAGAATCCATCTTTTATACTTGTTTTAAAAGAAACATGTCGTTGTTGAACACGACACTTTGTCACATTTGTTTTTGGGCTGGGTAATCCATTTGTGTTATAGTTAATCAAACCTTATTGAAAGTATTCAGTTGGTTTTGGGTATTATATTTAAGCCAAATGCTATCGAGTCAATTATCATGTCGTTATGTGTTTAAGAGAAAGTTCAACCTCAGTTCATATTCCATTGCAAATATTTGTCTCCCATCGTGTTGACCATCCCTGAGTCAGTCCTTGCAAAATTATTTCTTCAGCTTGACATAATAAGTTTCATGTCGTAGGACCTCTGCGAGAGGTCGCTTCTAGAGACCTTATCATTACATGTAAATCTTCATGCCCTAATGGTAGGTTTCTCACCTTCGACGAAGAGGTTTTCATCATTGGCCTTCGATTGAGCGACTCTATGAGTGTTCGACTGCAGATCATCTATTCACACTTCATAGATTCTATTGGAGTACCTTTAGAGCCACTATCATTATTGGTGGTTTCTCTTGCACTTGTTAAATATTTTCATTATTGATTGGTAATCAAGTGGTTTCTACCATGTTCGACTTCGACACATTCAATCGCATGGTTAGATTCGTACTATATCGAGAGACGAAGATCAAGGCCCTGGATCTAGTTTCATCCATCTAGGTTGCGAGGAGTGGTGTATTCATGTTTGAGTAGACTAATTCATAACAGATGACTGCGTCCATACTGTGTTTACTATTTATTTAATTATAGGTTATTTCTGCACCAATACATCTAGTTAGTTTTTACTCTGAGTATGGGAATGCCTACCTCAGCGATGATTACATATTTGAATTGAATGTTCGTTGGAGGTCTCCAACTAGTGTTTATGATCCAATCCTTGGTATGATAAATAACTTCAATCCTTTAATGACTTTATAGACTTTTCACTTTAGGGGGCAATATGTTACACACCATTTTGTCACTATGACACCTGACAGTCAAAATGGATCTATCACCATCCATACTCATACTCCCTTGCAAGTAAAACATTCATATTCCTTGACCAAATCATGAATTTTGGGAAAAATGACCCTTTACACTCTTAAATATTACTTATGCACTTTTTACATTTCATATATGTGCATGTGATGTAAATGCCAGGAATCCCTGCACAGTTCTGCGCTCGATTTACCATTAAAAATAGTGCAACTGACTCAAAGTAAAGTAAAAAATAAAAGTAAGTTCTAGAAGCATAGTTGGGCACATATATCCAAACTAGAAGCCTATGAGTCATATTTTTTCGAGCCAAACCCCTCCAAAAATGGAGCTAATTCCCTTGGATCATGGAACCCTAATCCCCTCATTTGTGGATCTCACCCATCTTTGGTGGATCTGAAACCTCCTCAATTTCTCCTATAAATTGAGATGATACTTTAGGGTTAGGGGAGCTCACATATAGTAGTCTTATGATAGTAATTTTGGATTGGAGAGTTTTTTAACCAAGGAGGAAGATTGGAGGCATTCGAGAGGAACCTATATGACACCTAGGCTTGGTTCTAGGATTTCTCTTTAATCCCTGATAATACATTTGGATACTTTTTCTCACCGTATTGTTTTCTTGGAATTTTGAATGGTTGATGTTCATATATTCATTAAAACAATTTCATTTCCTAATCTTTTTGATCATTATGTTAAGTTAGTTTTTATATTATTATTATGCTGCATATGCATTTGATCCTTTTCATGTTTGTATTTGCAGGTTTCTTCTAAGCATTGAGGAGCTTCATCAAGACAAAGTGCGGGGTCTTCATCATGCATTTCATTGAAAAGGTAAGAGCATAATCATCTTCCTCTAGTTTTAGTACTCTAAAAATTGTTAGCTTAGGGAAAGAGATATTCTAATGTTTGCTTGTTTCTAGTTCTCCATTAGGATTCTAGGGAGACCGATTTTGTCTGCAAGAGGGATTTATCTGAGTAAAAAAAAACTAGACAGATGCATAGATAGTATTAGCGCACTTGACGAGGGTCCTTCTACTACTAGACTCCTGCATAGATGGGACCGAATAGAGATCCATTGACCCCCTCGACTGCCATTTAGAATGGCTAAAATCACTTGTCCCAAATACTACCATGGAGAGAATGGTGTAAAGAAGGGTAATACAAGATACATATAAGTTAATCACCGTTGCAGAGTGTTGAGGGTTCTCTGGATCCGACCTTCCACCTTTGCTGTGAACATGGATTTCCAATTCGCCACCATCGGATCAAACCATGAAAAATTGCAGTTGTGTAAGCCTTGAATGGCTTCCTTTGTCATCACCCTTCTCCTTATCGCCCAGTTGCATGTCGTAGGTAACCCTTCCAGCCTTGACACGCATGTGGAAGGTGGTGGGCATGTACTTTGAGGCCTCTACCATTATCATTTATGGGAGGGTCATAGATTTGGTATGCACCCCGATCAGGGGGTCAGTTAAGGGGTTTGGGGGTTTCCTAGACTACTAACCTTGTCCTGATCAATAATTCATTGCATCAGTTCTAGGCGTCCATCCCAGGGACAGGGAGGCCAGATTAATTCCAACGGTTCGCCATTGTGAGTGCATCCCCAATTCGCTAGGAAATCAACAACTTGATTTCCTTCACGTCTCACATGCGTTATGATAACATAATCAAACTTCTGGATGATCTCTCCCAGTTCCTAAACCAGTCTGGCAGTTCTCTAGCTATGGCTTAGCTTTTCCCATTTAGTCCCCTGACTTAGTTTCTTGAGGGTGTTGGTGACTAATTGGGAGTCTCCTTCAACTACTAGCTTTTTGTATCCCAACCTGATTGCCACGATCAAACCTTGATGGGCTACAGTGAATTCCAGTTCATTGCTACTCACATAGCTAAAGGAATACACATATATTAAGCGATGCATTGCCCTATGATCTCGGAATAACCCTATGAATACCTTCGACCATGGGTTTCCTTTCAAATCTCCATCGAAGTTGAATTTCATGAAACCATCTAGAGGCGTATTGAAAATCCGAGTGGAGTCTATTTTTCTTGGGATCTCTATCCATGAGTTTGGAGCCATCATGGCCAGACCAAGTTGGATTCATTGCAGGATCCTCACCTCATGAGGTGAAACTTGCCAGTCATATGGTAACCATTTCTCTGCTAGGATGGTTTCCCTTATATTTTGTATTATCCCTTCCCATACTAACTCCCGAGCTTGGGTTGTGTTCTTGAAAATCCTGTGATTTTTCTCCTTCCAAATGGCCCAAAGGATGAAGTCAGTAACCAAATATCAAGCACAGTTGAGAATCGGGCTAGAGAAGAGGCCCTGTCTCCAAATTAGTATGGATTCTCAGATATTCTCGGGGTCGCAATCCATTCTTCCAAAGAGGTATTCCACTTGGCGTCATTTTTGGTTGGCATACTAGCATGAGTTGAGAAGGTGTTCTAGGTATTTACCTTGGCATCCATAGAGGATGCAGACCGAGGGACCATAGAAACCTCTTTTAATCAGTTGGTCCCATGTTAGGATTCTACCCCTACAAACCAGCCAGAGAAAGCATTCTACTTTCGGCCACCACCTTCCTCCCCAAATCTTGTTCAAAATTTGTTGCTCGTTCCCCTGTCCCCATCCTTCTTTCAGTTTGTATGCTTCTTGTATGGTGAAAGTTATCTTCATTGTGTAGCCCCACCTCAGAATATCTAGGCCTTTCTGAATTGTGATCCTTCTAAAATCTAGTTATTTGTTCAACTGGTTCCATTGATTCGAATCTGGTGGTTCTGACCAATCCTCCTTGTATTTCCATTGCATAAAACCTTTATAAAATAAAATAAAATAATTATTTGGGAATTTTTAAATTTATGATCAAATTAGATACAAATTGATGTATGCAATTTTTGTTATTATATAATAAAAGATCTTTTCTATATGACAAACTATTAAGATATTAAAATCTATAAAATTGTATACACTATCCTTATGGTTAAATTTCCTCCATATTAATATAAATTTTAAATAAATAATTTATAAAATTAAAATAATTTATCTAGTATTGAAATACCCATTTTTTTCTTTTTTTCCCTCCTCTTTAATTATATTTAAAATATTGATTTATAAATTATATATAAATTTATCTTTATTATTTTTTCATAAAATAAAAAATATTATAATATTGACCACCAACTATTATTCTATTATATTATTGAAAATCAACTATTGTTCTATTCTATTTTAAACTCGCCTATGTGTCGACCATCAATTTTTCCCAACCTAGATGACTTTTAAATCACAAATTTAAAAGTCTAATATTTAAAGAGAATCTTTAAATATCTAATGACATAACGTGGTTCTTTCGTTAGTTAATTTTGTCTTTTCCCTAGACTTTCGAGTCGATGATTTTAAAGGTGCACTATATAATATAGATGAGGAGGAACAAGTCATATTTTATGGTAACATTATAGTTGATTTCATAATGTATAATTCAGTTGTCATTTATGGATGATATATTAATGTCAAATTTTAATGTGCACGTTAGAAGGGTACATGATAGTGAAATTGATTCCTTTTAGGTTGATTGATTCGTGGAGCACCTATAAAAAATGGCTATGTAGTATGCCTATTAAATTTTGTACTATGCCTTGATTAATGGGACCATATTATGTTTTCCTTAAAACATGGTTAGAAATGTGTTCTTAGAATTTACCTTGTATTACCATTTTATAAAGGTGCACTCTTTATAATTTATATTGTATGATTAGGTTGGGGAAGAGAAACTTGATTTCACTAAGAAAGTTAATTTGAGAGTGGTGGTTTATTCTTAATTTTTTGTTACTTGATTTGTTTTTCCCTCGATATATTTTATTTGTTTTAGTTTAGATTTTTTTATAGATTTTTTACTTTATTTTTAATATTAATTGTTGCTTAGTAAGTGATAGGATATAGAATTCTAACAAGATTGTTGAATTTTTAAACTTGATTTTAATTATAATAATTCAATTTGACTTATAATTTTAGTGAATGATGTGTAACTTAATGCTAATGATGTGTAACTTAACGCTAGGTTGAATTTTTATTTCTTTTTCTTTTAAGCAATTTGCTCAATCTTTATTCCCTTTATTTATGAGAAGTGGGGAGACTATTAGGTCATTTCGTTGGATGCTATAGGATTGATTTAGCACAGATTTTAAATATTAGTGAGGCAATGTGTTATAATCAAAATAAACTTTTTATTATTTTATATATATATATATATATATATATTAATTTTATTTTATTTTTTAAGTTTGGTATTATCTTTATTTTCATTACTTTTAATTAGCAAATTATAGTAAGATGGATATTGTTAGGTGACATCAACTTGTTTTGAGCGGGAAACCAAGTTTGCTGGCCACCTGATGACGCGGTATTCCATTAAAAAACAATAAGTTCCGAGTCTATCCAACCAAGCTAAATACGACTGAATGACCATACATATTCTATCATCTACTTGCCCATTGGCTTGACTAACTATAAATGTAAAACTAAAATCTATCCACATATAAATAGTTACACAAAACACTATAGTAAGAAACATCAAAAATACTAATATGCTTCCTCAGCTGAGGCAGATTCCACAGGTGTCGGGTTCAGAACAACAATTTCCGAGAGTTCAGTCAGAGTAAGGATGCATGTGAGGTGTTATTCAATGCGTTAGAGGCACTCATCCTGCTTCTGCATCTGGAGCTGATTTTTTTCAAATTCTTTTCTATAGTCTAGAAAGTCCTGTATAATTTTGGCCAGGCTCATGGATATCTATTCTAGGACCTTGCCCAATATTCCTTTCATGGACCAATAGAGAAAGAGGGTCTTCTTGAACTACGTTACCCAACCACGAGTTTTCCTAGGGTCTGGCACGAGGCTCCTCCAATCATCTGCTTATATCTCCATTGAACCTGCTTGGCAGTTTAAGTCCGCCTTCCGTTTTTCTATCAATGTCTTAATTTCCTCAGTTGTGTTCTCATGGTATGGTTTCACGGCTTCATTAATGATGCTCACAAGGGTCTTCCACCTTTCGGCTTGCCCAAGGAAGAACTGGGGTGCCCCTCAACCTCCTTCCCTTTGCTTTTTCTGCCTCGTCCTCTAGAAGTAGAGCTCTTGGACTGAGCCATATCAACTTTCTCACAAGCTGGTGAATTGTGCTAAGGATGAAGGTTCTCTAGAGGGATCCTGGCCTTTAGGTAAGTCAACTTTCAGACCATGTTTTTGACTTGATTACCTGTCCAAATAGCAACAGAGGAGTGTAATTCCACATCTTGAGCCGGATTATGCTTCCAACCATCATAAAAACAATTAACAATGTTTCGAGAGTCATGCAGGGGGTATTTATTACGAACCCACGACTAGTTCATAACATGCAGACAAATTGAGCCTCCCTTATAAGGTTTCCGGGAGTCGTGATTATTGATGTGGGTGCATAGGTGGGGCTTTGACCAAATAACATGGGGAAGACCAAAGAAATCCATTTTTTTATTAACCAAACCCATGTTTGCAATAATCCCCAACAAAGATAGGGGTTCTTGCTCTCAAGGCTTAGCCCACCCACTAGCATTCATATCCTCGACTCCATCCTAAAAAACTTGCCAGAAAATGATCCCATTATGACTAAGATTCAACGATATCAGGGACAGACTTGAAAATGGGGGTTCACCCAGAAAGTGTCCGCAGGGCCTGGTTCGAGTGGAATCCATTACATCAAAACACAACATAGACACAGACAACCAACAAGGACTTGGGAACCCCAAACCCCCTAGAGTCATCCCACTATCTACCCTAGTTTATTCAAGGCCGAGTGCAAGCTATAAGATCGGCTGATCCAGGTGGATATCGATGGCCACCCACCTATTCCATTTGGACCTGCAACATCAATTCTCACATCTTTTCATTTCCAGCAGCTTACTATTTTTATCAGGTTTTCGGGTCCTGCACGCCCGGAGCCATTTTGGGGCATTGATGATCTAGGTGGATATTGCTGGCCACCCACCTATTCTATTTGAACCCCTACCATCAGTTCTTTCTGCTTTTAAGTTTCAACACAACTTACTATTTTTAGCAGTTTTTCGGGTCCTTAACTTCCGGAGTCATTTTGAGGCCCTAAACGACGTTTTTTGGGAAAACCGAGAGCAACAAGGCTCCATGTACCAATGTTTCTCACAACAAAAGTTGTAGTCCTCAGATAGATATTTCTAACGAGCTATTGAGCGCGTCAAACGGAGATCGGATGCCAAAGTTATGTCCCCGGGAAGTTGAAACACCAATTTACCCAAACAGGGTCCACAGTTTTGGCGCTTCATCTCCTAGGGTTAGGTTTTTGGACGTTTCGGGTTTTACATTGTTTCTCAACAATAAATAGGCCTTCGAGCCTCATTGTAACACAGTTCAGGGGTTGGTAGCCATCACATCTCTTCTCAGGGATACGTTGCTAGTACCCTAGCTCATATATTTCCATTATGTCTGTAATAGGCCTTCCCAGCCTCAATGTAACATAGTTCATAGGCTTGTGTACGATACATCTCTTCCCAGAGATACGCTAGCAACACCCTAGCTTGTTTCCATTATGCTTGTAAGCTTATTTCAGTCATTTGATTATAATAAAATGAAGCATTATTTCCGCTGCATCTCTGTGTTTATGTCTATTTCTATATTTTATTGCTTTCTTGCATAAATCTGGATAAGTGGTATCAGAGCGGGTCTATTGTTTCTCTGTTTTTCTTTTCATATCCCCAACGCGGCTAGGGTATAAGGAGTTCAGCCTCGTGAACCCCGATGAAGGAAAGAAAGACGAGGGAGCAGAAGATCCTATCAAAATCTTGTTCGAGGCCCTCGAGAAACCGAGGAGCGCAATGATGGATAACTTTTCCAAGATCCTTCAATCGCTGCCCATCGGTGGCACATCTACATCTAGCATGTCCGCCAACAGGTCTGTGACATCCTGGACAAATCCAATGCCAAGTTCAATAGAATTCCTCCCCCCCCATGGAGGAACTTAACGCAATGGAGACCATTACTTCCTAAGGAGGGAGGAATGATCCAAGTGGATATTGGTGGCCACCCACCTATTGCATTTGGACCCGTAACATCAATTCTTACAGCTTTTCATTTCTAGCAGCTTACTATTTTTAGTAGGTTTTCGGGTCCTGCATGCCCAGAGCCATTTTGGGGCATTAATGATCCAGGTGGATATTGGTGGCCACCCACCTATTCCATTTGAACCCCTGCCATCAGTTCTTTTCATTTTTATTTTTTAGCACAACTTACTATTTTTAGCAGTTTTTTGGGTCCTGAAATTTCGGAGTCATTTTGAGGCCCTAAACGACGTTTTTTGGGAAAAATGGGAGCAAAATCGGTCCATGGACCGATGTCGACCAGAAGTTGTAGTCCTTAGACAGATATTTCTAACGAGCTATTGAGCGTGTTAAACGAAGATCGGATGCCAAAGTTACGTCCCAGGGAAGTTGAAACACCAATTTACCCAAACGGGGCCCACAGTTTTGGCGCCTCATCTCCTAAGGTTAGGTTTTTGGACGTTTTGGGTTTTACATTGTTTCTCAACAATAAATAGGCCTTCGAGCCTCATTGTAACATAGTTCAAGGGCTGGTAGCCGTCACATCTCTTCTCAGGGATATGCTGCCAGTACCCTAGCTCATCTATTTCCATTATGTCTGTAATAGGCCTTTGAGCCTCAATATAACACAGTTCAGAGGCCTGCGTACGCCACATATCTTCTCAGAGATACGCTAGCAACTCCCTAGCTTGTTTCCATTATGTTTGTAAGTTTATTTCAGTCATTTGATTATAATAAAATGAAGCATTATTTCCACCACATCTCTGTGTTTATGTCTATTTCTGTATTTTATTGCGTTCCTGCATAAATCCGGATCACCGGCCACACTAAGGACTAGACACCACAAGACAAATGTTACACGTCATTTTGTCACCATGACACTTTACAGTTAAAATGGATCTATCACCATCAATACTCATACTCCCTTGCAAGTAAAACATTCATATTCCTTGACCAAATCATGAATTTTTGGAAAAATGGCTCTTTACACTCTTAAATATGAGTTGCACAATTTTTGTAGTCAATATTTGTGCATGCATTGTAACTGCCAAGAATCCCTGTGAATTTTTTTTCTTTGTTTTCCATTAAAAGCTGTGTAACTGACTCAAAGTTTAGTAAAAAATAAAAGTAAGTTCTAAAAGCATAGTTGGGTGCATATATCCGAACTAGAAGCCTAAAAGTCATATCAGTTCGAGTGAAACCCCTCCAAAAATGGAGCTAATTCCCTTGGGTTATAGAACCCTAATCCCTTAATTTGTGGATCTCACCCATGTTTGGTGGATCTAAAACCCCCTCAGTTTCTCCTATAAATTGAGTTGAGACTTCAGGGTTAGGGGAGCTCACATATAGTAGTCTTATGCTGGCAATTTTGGATTGGAGAGTTTTTTAACTAGGGAGGAATATTGGAGGAATTCGAGAGGAACCTATACAACATCAAGGCTTGGTTGTAAGATTTCTCTTTAATCCCTCATAATAAATTTGGATACTTTTTTCTCACTGTATTATTTTCTTGGAATTGTGAATGGTTTATGTTCATATATTCATTAAAAAAAATTCATTTCCTAATCTCCTTGATCATTAGGTTAATTTATTTTTTAGATTATTATTATTATGCTGCAGATGCCTTTGATCCTTTGCATGTTTGTATTTGTAGGTTTCTTCCGAGCATTGAGGAGCTTCATCAGGACAAAATGCGGGGTCTTCATCAAGAATTTTGTTGAAAAGGTAAGAGCATAATCCTCTTCCTCTAGTTTTAGTACTCTAAAGATTTTTAGCTTAGGGAAAGAGATATTCTCGTGTTTGTTTGTTTCCATTTCTCCATTAGGATTCTAGGGAGATCGCTCTTATCCGCAAGAGGGATTTATCTGGGTAACAAATTTGTGGCTCCACTAGGGAGCGTCTTAGTTCTCTAAGTTTTCTTTGGTTTAACTTTTCCTTTTTACTTGGTTGAATGTCTTTGAATGTTATTAAATTGATGACCTTTTAGATCCTCTGGGTTGGATGCCTTGTTTTTATTTTTATTTTTTTTTTTTCTGAAATTTCTCTCCCTTGCGTGGTTCTGTTTTAGCAACAGAGCGCGGTATTGTGTAGTCTGCATTGTAACACAGTGCACATGCAAAATGAATTACACTGGTTAGCTGCGCACCCCCTGGATATTTTTCAAAAAATATATTTCCTTCTTGTCAGAGTCTAATTTCTAATTTCTAAGTGGTCATTTTTTCTTGTATTAGTGTCAATTTTTGAGAGTTCATCCCTTTTACATTTTCGAGTTGGGTTTACCCTGGTTTGTTTGGTTGCTTCATTGGAATACGTAGGTTGTCTGTCTAGATCACTGTTTTCTGTCATTTTCCTCCAAAGATACCAAATTTGTTGTTGACCTTGCTTGTTTGAGTTATTTGTTTTGCTCATTTGTGAAAGAAACCTTCTAAGATTAGTGTAGTAGGGTTTGTCTAAAAAAAACAGTGTTCTGTGAAAACACTTTTGTTTGCTGAATAAAACTTTCTTTATTTTGTTTTCAATCAGAAGTAATCATAAAAATGCACTTGTTGGCATCATTAATTAAATCTTTCATTAAGAACTTTTATTTTTAGAATTTTTTTTCATAAATTTTAGAGTTTTTCATCGATTTTGAGGAATTGAAAACAATTGTTTGCAAAAAGAATCATATGTTTTGGCTTAAAGAGAACAAAATTTTTCATTAATTTTTTTTGCAATTGAATAAACTTCAAAGTGAATTGGTTTCTTTATGAAAAATAATGTTTTGGGTTTTTTAGAAGTTTTGCACTTTCAAGTTAAAAAAACCTCTTACTTTCTCTTAACTAGGATTTCATCAAATGAAAAGATTGCATATTCATTGTTGAATGCATTAGAGAATTTTGAGTCGATTGCAACATCATCAAGTTTCACTTTCATACCCCCTTGAGTAAGTAATAGCCAAAATAACACAACTCTAATTAAAATTTATCTAGAAATTTTTATATTTTCTAGGGCTCATTCCACCAATTTAGATCAGGTTAGTGCTTTGGAATAGGGAAGTGAGTTAACTTTACAAAGCAAATAAACAAACAATAGTACCTTGCGGTAAGGAGAAAATCCAATTGTTGCAATTTTCTCGAGGAAGCTATTCTTGTATAAGAGTTAAGCACAAGGTCATGTTGGACCCAGTGGAGTAATCACACCTACTTCATTGGTAAAGATAGAAGTTTTGCATGCATTAAAAACAATAAACCTCAGATTTACCATGTTGAGGAGCTAGGGGTCAATTTTTAAGTAAACCTTAGATTTATCATATTGAGCATCTTTCAAGGGCATTAAGCTTAGTTACTCTGCCCTTGCGTGTACATCGGGCCATGGACTGTCCCCCCAAGTTGGATTGTATCATTTGGTAACCTTAGTGGCTATAATCTTAAGGTTTTTCTCAAGGTGATGGTGGAGGGAAGGTCCCAATGTACCTAGAACAGACGTTGACTAGACTCACTTGGAATTTTTGGAGGGTAATCTTCACTCGAGATGGAATAATGGAGTTACTTGCACTAGATTGTTTCATTAAGCATGTTGCAAGGGTAACTGGTTCCATCCACTAGCTTTCCACATTGATCTCTGTGAGGTTTGATTTCATCACCAACTAGTGATTTTATTGTGGAAACAAACTGTTTTTTTCTGGTTTGACTCCTAGATTTTATACCACGTGTCAATTTGTTTGTTTTTATTTTTTAGAGGCCTTAGGTGTGATTTATTGAAATTTTGTGATTTTGTGTTTTAAAATTAATCATGACTGAATTACTGAGACATTCACTTAGTATGCAGGGGAAACCCTCTAAACAACTAGAATCATCAATTGTGATACACCCTGATTTTGAAGAAAATAGACCTCAGGAAATTGAAACATATTTAGAACAATATCCACTAGAAATTTTTGAACCCATTACAATAGAGTCTGTCACTGGTGAAGTCTCAGATACACAATTTACTGAACCAAAAATATCAGAACTTGAGTCTGATTTTAGAGAACCTGAGTCTCATTCAAACGTTATAGCCCTTACTCCTAGTCCTTTTTCACCCCAAGTAAAATTTCTCATCACTGAGAATCTTCCTCTTGGCGCCATTAGCATTGAAGAAATTACTGACGACGACGAAGAAGAAGAAATTCCCACTTGTCAGGTTTCATTAGATTTATGTCCCGGTGAACAAAACTTTCCATTAGATTTACCTTTTCTCTTTTTCTACCAGATCCTTGGTATCTTATGATCCTTGAATTTGCACATTCATATGGTTACGTTCATCCATGTAGAAAAATTCTATTTCACTCTTTACCTAGATATAGTATATCTAATATGGCTTTTGGAAATGTGTCTGTTGATTCATCTATGTTTTCATCTTCTCCAGGAAAACCTATTTTTTCATCTTCATCTATGGCTGTAGGAGCATCTGCTTCCTCTCTAGCTTATAGTATGTCAATTGGCTTATCGAGTCTACTGCCCAAAATTTGACTACGGACCACATTTATATGCTTTCTGGGAATACCCCTCAAGTTAACTCGTTAGGTGGTTACGTTCCACCTGGGGGGACGCAACCTTTTCGAGGAGGACAACCTTATGTTGTAATATGTCCTACGGTTGTAGGGAAACCTTTACTTGGTAGTTATCCAAGTTATGGTCCAATGCCTCAAACTAGTTATGGTCAACCTTATGTGTCGCAACCCTTAATAGGAACTCCTTATCTAAGAATGAACACTACATGGAATCCTTCATTTACTCAAAAAACTTTGCAATATACCCCAAAAATGCCTTCTAATCAACCTGATAAACCAATTGGACAATTTGGTTATACTAAAGTGCAACAAATTGTTCAAGGAATACCTCAAGTTACACCAGGGGCATTTGTGTCAAGTAGTTAGCAAGTTGTTCCGAGTACTCCTCACACTCCTGTCCAATTTGCTATGAAAACATATGTTCAACAAACTAGTACTCCTCAAACACCATCCTGGGAGTTTCTCAAGTATCTATTGCTACTACCCCTTAAATGTCAATTCCAATTGCCACACAGGCTATCCCTTAGACTATAGTTTATCAAGTCGGACCTATGGTCCAGTCTATACCTTAAACATCTTTAGGACAACCTGGTGCAACAACTATGCAAACAGGTCAACCTTTTCAAGGACAACCATTTCAGGGACACTATCAATTCAGATAAGGAGGACCAAATATGCCTTTCCAAAGTCAACCATACCCTGGTCACAAATTTCGATACCTTTCGAGGGAAACCTTTTACCTGTCAACCTTTTCAAGGCCAACCATTTCAGGGAAAATATCAATTCAGACAAACGAGACCAATTTTGCCTCTCCAGAGTCAAACATACCCTGGTCACACATTTCAGATACCAGCTCAACCTCAATTTGGTATGGCTAACCCTGGTTACTCTGGGGGAAGGCACGTTCCAACTTCTCAAGCTATTCCAAGATATCTTGGATGCCCTCCTCCAGGTACCAAACTTGTCCCTTAGAGTTATTAGTTTGCATAGCAAGACCCTAATTTGCGGTTACCTTTTATATAAACTTTAGATTTACCAGAGTTATCTAGGATAACAAATTATCCTATCTATTATTTTCCTTTTTGGCCATCAACCATGCCTACTAAGTTTCCTAATGACATTTTGAAGTTCGAAGGAAAATCAGGAGAAGACCCTTCAAACCATGTTATGACCTATCATATATGGTGCACATCCAACTCTCTAATCAATGATTCCATTCGAATAATACTTTTTTCAAAGAACCTTTATTGGTTTAGCCGTAAAGTGGTACATTGAATTACCACGAGTCTCTTTCAACAATTTCAATGACTTAGTAACTGATTTCTTAACTCATTTTCAATTACTATCCATTATGATAATGGCATTGAACTTTTGACCTCACTCAAATAAAGTGTGTCTAGTTATATTTTATGTCACATTCATGAATGGAGACGTAGACCCTGTTTGGTCAAATTTTTTATCCTATATCAAATTCTGGTTGAATGGTTTATCAAGTTTTCACTCCCAAAAATTACTGAAAATGTAGCCAAAGGAGGCGTTGTCACGAAAGAGAAGGTTATTGTTCAATCCCAATATCTAGACCTCATTTACATGCAGTCTGGCACTTTGCATGAAAATATTCTAGATTTACCTCGCCCTGGTCAAGTAACTATGACTCCATCCAGCTCTCATGCCATAGATGATGTAATCGGTAAAGTTAACACATCCAAGAGTAAAAAGAAACAGTCTAAATCTACCACTATGATTATCACTTTACCTAATTCACCTAAAGGAGACTCTTATCTGGAAAATACTTCTGAAATTAATTTTGTAAATTTATCTACTGCTAAAACCAAGTCAACCAGAGGTAAAAATAAAGGGAAAATTAAAAGAAAACATAACAACTCTTCAAAAGAGAAAACAGATAAAATTGAACCATATGATGAGAAGAGGAAACCATGTTATCCTTGTCCGATTTGTGAGGAAGATCATTTCACAAAAGAATTTCCCCATTGGGCTGAGGTAACTAAGTTCGTGAAGGGTTCACCCACAACTGATGTTATTAAGGATCCATTTACTTCATAGGACAATAAAATGATTTCTCATAATGGATCCTCCTCCAACTCATCGGTGAATATCATGATGATGTAATCTCAAATTATGGTTGCAACACGATCTCAAGATTATGCCTCTAAGATTCTTGTAACTCGAAACGAAATTGGGTCATCTAGTCCACCTCCTACATCAACTCATCCTACTTTCGAACCATTACATATTGAGAAACCTAGTTCTGACATGGTAATTAAACCGCATCCTAAAGGTGTTCTTCGAAAGTCAACTTTCAATCCACATGCGAGAGCTGCTCATAATTACAACATCATTGAAAATATGGCTATGTCACCTTCAACAATTTCAACCCTCGAAGTGCTGCAGAATTGTCCAGCACAAAGGAAATTACTATTGTCAGCTATTGGAGATATTTCCCCCCAAGACTCTAATCTCATTATCTTTGATCTAGACAATTTTGTACCTAGACTCCCACACCAAATGGCTTTTCAAATACTAGTCTTCGTCAAAACCAGGCGAGTTTTTCGCAGGGTAATTGATGAGGGAGAATCTAAGTGTATAATGTATTTGGCTTGTTGGAAAGACATTGGTTCTCCAACAATAAATCAGTCACCCACAATTTTAAAATCCTTCAATGGAAGAGGTTTTTTTCCTTTTGGAATTCTTCAGGATTCACTTATAGAGGTAGAAGGAAAAACTGTTATGGTTGAGGTGGAGGTCGTTGATGCCCCACTTGACTACAAATTTCTGTTAGGATGAATTTGGTATTATTCCATGCCAATTTTAGTTTCATTAGTCTTTCGATTTATAATGTTCCCCCATAAAGGGAAGATCGTCAAAGTTTTTTAGTTTTCTTCCTATACTTCAGATCTCGCCTCTATGGGTAGTATCCCTTATGTTGGAAAGAAGAGTACTTCTTATGAATATGTTGGAGTAGGGTTGCTTAAGGATTCATCTCTCATGGGAAATTTTTCCATGCCTCCAAATATTCCTTGCAATATTTCCAATATCAACACGATTTCATCAAGCACAATGCCATTGGAAGACCCTTGGATTGTGTCTTCAGAATCTAAATTGGACCTATATGGTAGTGAGATGCCCTTAGGCCCATATGAATTGGATTATGTGGCAGTTCAATCACTTTATGAAACCCCATCAACTGAAAATTATCAAGTGAATGTGATTAGTGACGATTCTTCTCATTTATTAGGTTTAACAACGACTCCTTTTTCTGATCCTTTCAACCTAGTATTTTCAACTGATGAAAGTATTAGGGAAATATTGGCATTGGATGAATTACCCCGAGAAAATATTCATCATTTTTCATATTTTCTACCTGACCTTGATAAAATTAAGAATGATTTTTAACCATCTTTTCGACTGAATATGCCAATGAATCTAAAAATCCCATGTCGATCCTTCATTCAGATTCAAAAACGAATTTAGGAAACATTTTTGCGACGATTCCCATTGACATTTCGATCAAACCATGAGTAAATGAGAACGTTCATATAGGTGAATCATGCTCAATTGATGAAATCAACATGTACACAACCCTATTCTAGTAATTCCGTGAGATTTTTGCCTAGTCTTACGAAGAAATGCCAGAAATTGATCCTTGTATTGTAGTTCACGAAATCATTTTATACTCGAATGCTAAATCTATTAGATAGAGATTGCGTCCAATCCATCTACTAAAATCAGCTACTATTAAGGTTGAGGTTCAAAAATTGTTTCGAGCAGGTTTTATTTATCCTATTCCTTTAACTGATTGGGTATCCAATATTGTTTCAGTGAACAAAAAATAGGTAAATATCAGAGTATGTGTCAATTATAGGGATGTCAATAAGGCTTGTCCTAAATAAAATTATCCTACCCCTTACATCAACCAGATTGTTGAGGATTGTGCTGACAATGAAATATTTTAATTTATGAACGAATTTTCTAGATATAATCAAATAAACATACTCCCTCCCAATCAACCCAAAACTGTGTTTATTTGTTTATGGGGAATTTTCAGATATCGCAAAATACCTTTTGGTTTAAATATATTGGCGCTACTTTTCAGAGGGCCATGTCTTATTCATTTCATGATATCAAACATATTGTGCAGCCCTACCTGGATGACTTACCGACCCATTTTATGTGACGACAAGATCATCCTACGCATTTCCGAGTTATTTATCTCCAATGTAGGTATTACAATATCCGTTTGAATCCACACACGTGTTTTATTGTAAAACCAGGACAATTGTTTGGATTTATCATTTATAAGGAAGTAATTTGTGTTGATCCTCTCAAGGTCAAGGCAATCATCAATACCTCCTCCTTATTCTCTTCGCCAACTCCAAAATTTGAAAGGCAACGAAAAAAAATTATGTCGATTTATCTCAAAATATGCAAAGCTAACTAAAGGTTTTACTCGATCGTTGAAAAGGAAAATCCATTCTTTTTGGATGAGATTTCTGAAAAATATTTCGATGCACTTAAACACACACTGACCCATGCACTGTTGTTGCATCAACATGATTATCATCGAGACTACATTTTGTATTTAGCTACATCCAATTCCACCACCGTTATGGTATTAGTTCAAGCAGATAAATCCACCACTGAACATGTGATTTATTATTTGAGTCGGAATCTTACATCTACTGATATTAAATACACACATGTGGAGAAACTGGCCTTGGAATTTATCCAATGATTCTGTCACTACCTCTTGTTACGAAAAAAAACTGTGATCTTTGATTGCAACCCTATGATGTATATTTTGACTAGAAAACTGCTAGGGGGGAAGTACTCTAAGTGGATAGTTATCCTACAGGAGTTTTCTTTGGAATTTGAAAAATATAAATAAAAGAAATCATTGGTGTTTACTGAACTATTGTGTGACTTTCCCTATACTGAAACTGAAACAGTGGCATAAGATCATCTTCATGATGAATATTTGTTTCTGTTCAGTACTCTGGATCCTTGGTATGGAGATATCATCATATATATTCAAACCCAAACTTTTCATCCTGAATTATCAGGATATGATTGTCGTATAATTCAATACCAGTCCCAGCAATATAAAATTATTGGCAATACACTTTAATGTTGTGGTGTCGATTCTGTTTTCCGACGTTGTTTAACCCATGAAGAAGCTGAGAAGGCCTTAAATAACTGCAATTCAGGAGCACGTGGTTGTCATATGTATGGGTTTTCCACTGCCCAAAATATACTACGTGTTGGCTATTTCTAGCCATCAATATTTAAAGATTGTATAATTGCGGTTAGAAAATGTCACAATTGTCAAAATTTTGATTGAAAGATGCACACCCTTCCTGCTCCTCTTCACCCAATCATAGCTGTCGGCCCATTTGAAAAATGGGGCATCGATTTTGTTACATGTAGCCCTCACTTGACCAAGGGGCACAGGTAAATGATTCTTGTTGTTGATTATTTCTTCAAATGGGCTGAGGCGATGCCTACATTCAAGAGTGACAACGAAACTGTAGTTTTTTTCATATTCAACCATGTAATTGCCATGTTCGGTGTACCCAAAGCTATCGTTACAGACCATGGTAGCCATTTTCGAAAAATTATGATGATTGAAATTTCCACTCTACTCAGCTTACGCCATGAAAATTATAGACCTTATTACCCATAGGAAAATGGTCAAGTCGAAGCTGTAAACAAAGTCTTAACCAATATGGTCATGCGGATTGTCGGCATTCATAAAATTGACTGGAATACTATTTCAATCTTGTGGGCATACCATACCTTTGTGAAAAAATCTATTGGTTTCACTCATTTCCAACTCATTTACGGTTTGGAAGTTGTTTTACCAATTGCATTTGAAATTACATCATTAAATCTATCCATTGAGTTATTACCAGCTACCTCTGAAGAAGAAGCACATTTTTATACTTAGCACAATTAGATGAAACTTATCGCACCACTGCATTATTTTCTGAGGCTCATAAAAAATGTGTTAAGGTAGACTATGATCAAAGTGTTAATCCTTGTGTCTATTCAGAAGGCGATCTAGTGTTATTTTAAGATCAAGCACATAATAATCTAGGCGCTGGTAAGTTTGAATCTATGTGGCATGACCCTTACATTGTTAAATGTGTACTTGGAAAAGGTGCCTATGAATTAGTTGATTATGATGGTGTCTCTTTAGGTCAGCCTAGAAATGGTCTTTATCTAAAGATATATTATGCGTTATTTACCATGTGGAGATCTTATTTGTACATTACTTACATTTTTTATGTGTGTGTGCCATAGAATAGTTATTTTTCTTTACGAATTTCCACTACTTTTCCTACTTATCTTCATTACTCTTGATATTGCAGATGTCGACGTTCCCTCAAGGTTACATCATATTTGTTGACAACGCTTGTTGTAGTACTCAGAATTTATCTTCCGCATATTGTGTTATCTATTCACCCAATGATGAGTTAGTTTCTATTCATGGGATTTTCCTTGGTCAAACAACAAACAACATAGCATAATATAGTGCAATCATTGAGCTATTATCATATTCCATTGAGTTTGGCATTCAACATTTGATTTTTGGGTTAGATTCCCAACTCATTTTATTACATTTGAATGGTGTCTATGCAGTTAGAAGTCCATCCATGTTAAGAATGTTTATAAGGGTTCATCTCTTGGAAAGACATTTTGATTACATTGAATATCAACACATTTCAATAAATTCAAACACTTTAGTTGATGCATTGGCTAATCGAGAGTTAAATAGACATTTGCAACATTAAAATTAAATCAAAACAATATTTCATCCATATTAAACAAGGTACTCAGATAATGAAAATTAGTGATCATCATTAGGTTAAATAAGAATTTGTTAAGTGTGTCAAAAAATATACATCATCCGAGGGCATAGGCTTCAAAAGCCTGATGATCTAAATATGTTGATACAATATACAAAATGTATCCTATAACAACTATCATCTATCCATGATGATGATCATGGTAGCAGGCTATGGTGTGTGCCACTCGACGCAGGTATCACCTGAGCGAACCTGGAACTCCAACAATGTGCCTATGGTACCAGAGAGGAAAATCATCAATCCCAGTCTCGGGGATATATGTAGTGAGCCTTTCCAAGTTATGTTCCAACTCGATCAAGGCCTTGGCTGTGTCATTTTGTGGTGGCATTGCTACTATGGGCTGGTCTCCCTGTCAGTCAAACCATCGTAGTACTACTGGTATGACTAGACCTACATCTGCATTAAAAATTTTGACAATTAGCATTGGATGATAAAAAATAAATAAAAATCTAGAAAACACAAAAAATCAAAATAAGACTATTTTACCTCTGTCATCCCACTGTACCCCAGCTGGGAGTGCCATATATGGGTCACCCCTGTAGTCCATCCCTACATACGGGAAGTCCTCTACCATGAATATTTTTCTTCCCATCCACACGAAAACCTGAGGTGTATATCATACTATTGGACCACCATCGCCACCAATATGGTGTGCCATCAATGAAACCCATCGAAACATATGAGGATCTCTAGGTCTTGTAGGGTCCACCAGATGCTATTGTGGAATAATGAGTGGAATCCTTGCAAGATCGAATGATATCACGATGGTTCCATAGCGAAAGTTCTTCATTTTTCCCTCCTTAGCTCGAGTTAGTTGTACTTTCATATTGACAACCACTTCTTCGCAAAAGTTAAGCATTGTTCCCTCAGAACACTCAACCGTGGTCTGCATCTAAGCCTTGGTAGCCACATGGGGAGCTACACTACTACACATTTTCATAATTGTAAAAGAAATTATTTTTAAATCAATCCATTGGATAGTTTTTAAGTCTATCCTTCCATCTTTGAGTTGTGAAGTTGGAGCACAATTTTACGCCAAATAGGAAATGGTAGATCGCCCACCTGACTGTGCACCAACAAGGAAATATGATGTCCCATACGAGACAATCCAGTGAGCTAGTATATATCCTCTCAGTCAATTACGAGCCAGTGATTGCCAATAACAAAAAAATGTTCTTGGATATCCCAGGCCATCACCAACCAAGTCATGAACTCTACTAGGGCTTTCATCCCTGATATAGACCAAAAATTATAAATTCCACAACATTTTAGAGCTCATAATGTTTCTGGGATATCAATTTCTTCCGCATCATGTGTTTCACATTCACTTTCTTGCCACTCAAGCATGATTGGTTCAAATGACCTGCAAATAACAAATTAGGAACCTTAGAACCTTGTGGGAGAAAGTTTGGAGATTTTTAGTGGAGCGATTATTGTATTTTGAAAACCACAGGGTGCCTACGAAGTTTTTCTTTACACACTGTGTGTTTTTTCATAGTTTATATATCGAAAAAAAGCACAACAACGGTAATTTTCTATTTAGAAAATTATCCAGGCGCGTGACCCCGACGAGGAAACCCCTCGCACACCCACGAGTGATTTTCAAAAAAATAATCCCTCATTAAAAATAATTCTAAATCTTAAAAAGGAAATCTAAATGGTCGAAATGCAAGATAACGAAGAGATTTGTTACCTGGAAGAGACGGTTCGTTGAATGGTTCGCTGGTTCACTCGATATCAGCTCCGGAAGTTCTTTGGTAAAAACCCTTTTTTACTGCTCTCAAAATGAAATGGTTAAAATGACTTGTATTTTTCAACTTTTATAATCTTTTATGGATAAAATATTATTATTTTATTCCTTTTACCTTTTAAAAGTTCAAATTTTCCATATTTTTACAATAATTAATAACAATTATCGTAATTTAATAATTTTTATGTGCAGAGAACAAGTTGCATTTAAATAATGAATCATTTTGACAGATAGTAAAATTTTATCACTTTTTCAGAATCTTGAAAAAAACGAAAAAAATGAAACCTTGGAGTCATTTTTTAAGCCCTTTTCAGACTCCCTAAACATGAAAGGATCATCGAGTACTTGAGTATCCGAACTCATTAAAGTAAATGAACAATCTTCTATTTAGTATAATTTTATCCCTTTTCCATACTAAACTATACTATTTATGAAAAATGTATACGTTGACTAAGAATGGTTAATAAAGTTCTCTCCTACATTATTTTAACCTTTTTCATGCTTGGGAGACTAAATTTACGAAAAGGAACACTATGGAGTTTACTTATGTTTTTCTCTTGATTCCCTAGAACTCAAAAACACCAAACAAATCCTTCCTAGGGTTCGTTAAAAATACTTCGGAGGAGTCATGTAAAGGATGAGCTTATACAATAATAACATGTTATCCTCCTCAAGCTTAACAAAAATAAAGAGGTACTTGCCAGTAATGGTTGGTGAAAAATTGGGAAAAATAATCCATCTTTTATACTTGTTTTAAAAGCAGCATGCTGCTCTTGAACACAACACTTTGTCACATTTGTTTCTGGGTTGGGTAATCCATTTGTCTTACAGTTAATTGAACCTTATTGAAAGTATTCAGTTGATTTTGTTTATTATCTTTAAGCCAAATGTTGTCGAGTCAATTATCGTGTCGTTATGTGTTTAAGAGAAAGTTCAACCTCAGTTCATATTCCATTGCAAATATCTGTCTCCATTCGCGTTGACCATCCCTGAGTCAGTCCTTGCAAAAATATTTCTTCAACTTGACATAATAAATTTCATGTCGTAGGCCCTCCACGACAGGTCGTTTCCTATCAAATTCATCTCATTGTCTAGGAATTTTATCTAGAAACCTTATCAGTACCTTGAAATATGCATGCCGTAATGTTAGGTTTCTCTCCTTCGACGAGAAGGATTTCATGATTGGCCTTCGATCAAGCGACTCTATGAGTGTTCAACTGCAGATCATCTATTCAAAATTCATAGATTGCATTGCAGTACCTTGAGAGCCATTATCATTACTGGTGGTTTCTCTCGCACTTGTTAGCGATTTTCATTATTAACTGGTAATCAAGTGGTTTCTACCATGTTCGACTTTGACACATTCAATCGCATGGTTAGATTCATACTATATAGAGAGAGACGAAGATCAAGACCCTAGATCTAGTTTCATCCATCCAGGTTGTGAGGAGTTATGTATTCATGCTTGAGTAGAATAAATCATAACAGATGGTTGCCTCCATACCGTGTCTACTATTTATGTAATTCTAGGTTATTTCTGCACCAATACATCAAGTTAGTTTTTACTTTGAGTATGGGAAATCCTACCTCAGCTATGATTATATATTTTCATTGAATGTTCATTGTAGGTATCCAACTGGTGTTTCTGATCCATTCCTTGGTATGATAAATAACTTCAATATTTTAATGACTTTCCAAACTTCACACTTTAGGGGGAAATATGTTACACATCATTTTTGTTGGAAATATGATGCAATGTGTTGTCCTGGATGGCAACCTACTTGATGAAGTTGTTCTTGATGGAAACCTACTTGATGAGTTGCATTTTGATAACAACCTATTTGTTAAAAGATGTAAAAATGATGTATCTACAGATCAGTTCAGAAGTAGCAGAAAAAGGAATTTCAGTAAGTGCTAGAGAAATGATAAATATAATATGTCACAATGTATACGCTACTTTTATGAAGGAAACCCGCGTATGGATTCAATGTATACACTACTTTGTGAAGGAAACCCGCGTATACATTCAGGACTAGTATATACGCATCTAGTTTGAAGAGAAATTACGTATACACGCGGATATGAACGCTCCAAGTCACGTATGCCTTTTGTGCTCTAAAAACTATGATACCTAGGGGCATTACCATGGTATTGGCCCACTGTATTGAGCGCTGGATTATCTATTTGATCCCGTCCAGGGATACCATCAGCGGTTGAGTGGTTTTGACTCATGGTATTGACAAAGGCTAAATCTATATAAGGAGAAGAAGATCATAGTGCAAGTGAGTGCATAGGTCTGGGTTTTAATGAATACTTCACTCTGAAGTATATCTGCATGGAATGAGTAACAGTTTATTGATTGATCTGAATTAATAATGCACCTATGAAGAAAATGATGAAGAGGGATCTCTAGAATTGAAATGACTATGTATTTTCTAGATCTGTTTATGGAATGTTTAGATCTGTGATCTGGCGAATCTTTGTTGAAGTAAAGGGTGAGATCTGAGTTATTTATTCTGAAGAGCTGCATAGTTATGAAAAGTTACAGATCTATACGCATGTTCATCTCAGCGAAAGCGTGTATATACGCAGGTTCGTTTCAGCAAAAGCGCGTATGAAATCAAAGGTCAGTTCTGAAATAGTTGCAGATCTATACGCAGGTTTGTCTCTGTGAAAGCGTGTATATATGCAGGTTCGTTTCAGCAAAATCACGTATGAAATCAAAGGTCAGTTCTGAAATAGTTGCAGATCTATACGCATGTTTGTCTCCATGAAAGCGCGTATATACGCAGGTTCAGTGAAGTAAAAGTGCATATGGAATCTAGGGTTTTGCTGAAGTGTGTGGAATGAAATGTCTGATCTGTTTTTTTGTTTTACTGCTATCTATCAATGATGTATTCATATAGATCTGGGTTGTTTGAATGTTGATTATGATGCTGATTATGTTGATTAAAGATCAAGTTGTTGGTTGATTGGTTGATGATTCAATGAATGAATTGATGGGGTTATAAGTTTCAGTCTGATGTATGTTGAGCTTAAATGTGTGGAGTGGGTCCAGTCTGAAAATCTGATGAAAAATGGCCTACAAGGTATGTTGTGTGGAAGCTGTTGGATCCAGTTTGAAAATTGATGAAACGTGGTCCATGATGGTGCTGAGGGTCGAAGCCTTCAGTGAGGGGGTTGTAGCTCCCTTCCAGTGGTAGCTGGTAAACGAGAGCAGGGGGTAGTAGCTCCCTTCCAGGAGAGGCTGGTAAACGAGAGCAGGGGGTAGTAGCTCCCTTCCAGGAGAGGCTAGTAAACGAGATCAGGGGGTTGGAGCTCCCTTCCAGTAGTGGCTGGAGAACGAGAGAAGGTTGCAGCCTTCTGCAGGTGGGTGCCTACGTGCTGGTATGAGTCTGCGCCAGTACAAAATTGTAAGAAGTTTTCTTTATAATAAGTATTGAAGACAGAGACGAAAACAACGGTGGTTTTCTCCTGAATTGGGTTTCCACCTTAAATATTGATGTTCATGTGTGTTGCTTATGTGTGATGGTTTATTCTGTTATTACTGCACATGCTTACTACTTACTAAACATATAATGAATGAATGATGCAATGATCTAAGTAAAGAATTAAATTCATAATAAGATCTCTGGACATACGCAAGTTTTCTTAAGGATATCCGCGTGTATACGCGAGTTGGGTTCAGTAAAGTAGCATATGGTTTTAAGAGAAAGAAAAAGTAAAAAGTTTTCAGTCAGCTCTAAATACTGATTCACCCCCCCTCTCAGTATTTTTCCCAACAATTTTGTCACCATGACACTTAACAGTCAAAATGGATCTATAACCATCCATACTGATACTCCCTTGCAAGTCAAAAATTCATATTCCTTAACAAAATCACAAATTTTGGGAAAAATGACTCTATACACTTTTAGATATGACTTGTGAAATTTTTACATTTCATATCTGTGCACATGTTGTAACTGCAAAGAATCCCTGTGCAGTTCTACAATCTATTTTCCTTTAAAAATTGTGCACCTGACTCAAAGTAATGTAAAAAATAAAATTAAGTTATAGAAGCATTGTTAAGCACATATATGCCAACTATAATCCTCTGATTCATATTAGTTCGAGCCAAACCCCTCCAAAAATGTAGCTAATTCGCTTGGATAAAGGAACCCTAATCCCCTCATTTGTGGATCTCGCCCATCTTTGGTGGATCTGAAACCTCCTCAGTTTCTCCTATAAATTGAGTTGAGACTTCAGGGTTAGGGGAGCTCACATATAGTAGTATTATGCTAGTAACTTTGGATTGGAGAGTTTTTTAAACAAGGAGGAAGATTGGAGGCATTCAAGAGGAACCTATATGACATCAAGGCTTGGTTGTAAGATTTCTCTTTAATCCCTGATAATACATTTGGATACTTTTTCTCACTGTATTTTTTTCTTGGAATTGTGCATCATTTATGTTCATATATTCATTAAAACAATTCCATTTCCTAATCTCCTTGATCATTAGGTTAAGTTAGTTTTTAGATTATTATTATGCTGCGGATGCGTTTGATCCTTTTCATGTTTGTATTTTCAGGTTTCTTCTAAGCATTGAGGAGCTTCATCAAGACAAATTGTGGGGTCTTCATTAGGCATTTTGTTGAATAGGTAAGAGAATAATCCTCTTCCTCTAGTGATGTTACTATGAAAATTGTTAACTTAGGGAAAGATATATTCTCATATTTGTTTGTTTCTAGTTCAACGTTAGGATTCTAGGGAGATCGCTCTTGTCCAAAAGAGGGATTTATCTTGGTAACAACACACCAGAAAGATGCAAAGATAGTATCAGCCCATTTGACGAGGGTCCTTCTACTACTAGACTCCTACATAGATGGGACCAAACAGAGACCCCCTCGACTACCATTTAGAATGACCAAAATCACTTGCCCCAAAGACTACCATGGAAAGAATGGTGTAAAGGAGGGTAAGACAAGCCACATACCAGTTAATCACCACTGTAGAGTGTTGAGGTTTCTTTGGAGCCGACTTTCCACCTTCACTATGAACGGGGATTTCCAATCTTCCACCACTAGAGAAAACCGTGCAAAATCACAACTGTGAAAGCCTTGAATGGCTTCCTTTGTTGTTACCCTTCTCCTTATAACCTAGTTGCATGTCGTAGTTCTCCCTTCTATCCTTGCCATGCATGTGGAAGGTGGTGGGAATGTACTTAGAGGCCTCTACCATTATGATTTATGGGAGGGTTGTAGATCCAGTACGCACCTCAATCAGGGGGTTGGTTCAGGGGTCTGGGGGTTTCCCTCGCTACTAACCTTGTCATGCTCAATAATTCCTTGCATCAGTTCTAGGCATCCATCCTAGGGACAGGGAGACCAGATTAATTCCAACAGTTTGCTATGATGAGCGCATCCCCAGTTCGCCAAGAAATCAACAACTCAATTTCCTTCATGTCTCACATGAGTTATGATAACATAATCAAACTTCTGGATGATCTCTCCCAGTTTGTGAACCGGTCTGGAATTTCTCCGGCTACAGCTTAGATTTTACCATTTATTCCCCTTACTTAGTTTCTTGAGGGTGTTGGTGACTAATTGGGATTATCCTTAGACTACTAGTTTTTTGTATCCCAACCTGATTAACATGATCAAACCTTGACGGGCTCCAGCGAATTCCACTTCATTGTTACTAACATAGCCATAGGAATACATATATATTAAGTGATTCAGTGCTCTATGATCTCATAATAACCCTTTGAATCCCATCGGGCCCGGGTTTCCTTTCAAAGCTCCATCGAAGTTCAATTTCGTGAAACCATATCGAGGTGTATTGAAAATCCGAGTGGAGTCTATTTTTCTTGGGATCTCTTTCCATGAGTTTGGAGGCATCGTGGTGAGACCTAGTTGGATTCATTGCAGGATCCTCACCTCATGAGGTGAAACTTTCCAGTTGTCTGGTAACCATTTCCCTACCAAGATGGTTTCCGTTATATTTTGTATTATCCCTTCTTGGCATACTAACTCCCGAGCTTCGGTTGTGTTCTTGAAAATCTTGCGATTCTGCTCCCTCCAAATGGCCCAAAGGGTGAATTTGGTAATGGAATCCCAAGAGCAGTTGAGAACTAGGCTAGTGAAGAGGCCCTGTCTCCAAATTAGTATGTATTCTCAGATACTCTCGGAGTCGCGATCCATTCTTCCAAATAGGTCTTCCACTTGGATCCATTTTTGGTTGGCATACTAGCATGAGTTGAGAAGGTGTTCTAGGTCTTTAGCTCGACATCCACAGAGGATGTAGATCGAGGTACCATAGAAGCCTATTTTAATTAGCTGGTCCCATGTTAGGATTCTACCCCTACAAACCAGCCAGAGAAAGTGGGCTACTTTCGGCCACCACCTTGCTCCTTGAATCTTCTTCCAAATTTTTTGTTGGTTCCCCTATCCACATCCTGCTTTCAGTTTGTATTCTTCCTGTATGGTGAAAGTTACCTTTGTTGTGTAGCCCCACATTATAATATCTGGGCCTTCCTAAATTATGATCCTTCTATAATCCAATTCTTTTCTCAACTGATTCCATTGATTCGAATCTAGTGGTTCTGACCAGTCCTCTGTGTATTTCCATCACCTCCATACTTCGGTTGTTGAGTCCTCATTCCAATATTAATTTATTGCATGGTAGTTCTTGTCTGAATCATATATAAACAACTTGTTCAGGTATTGTCTAGAAAATAAATTTCCTCTCTACTGTCAGGAGTCCCACCAAAAAATGGTTGTTTTCCAATTTCTCACTTCCCAGAAGAAGTGTTGTTGAATAATATATTTGTTTTGAGCTGTCAGGTTCTAGATTGCAGACCCTTTGGGTGGATCCATGTATCTAAGGATGAATTTTGTATGGGTATGCATGCCATACTTATATTTCCATATTTGTTTCCACAAGCTTATGCCTCCCTGGAACCATCTCCACCACATTTTGGCGACCATTACTTGATTTAGGGTGAGAGGGTCGTAAAGACCCAATCCCCCTTCTAGCTTGGGCTTGATTAGATTGGGCCACACGACCAAGGCCCATTTCTTTAACAAATGAGTAGCTCCCCATAGTATTTTTTTTAAAAATCTCAGCCGTTTTGATACAATTCATAGTGGGGGCAACCATGTAGAAATTATATAGAAGCTCTAATACCATGTAGAAATTTATAGAAATTCTATACCAATGGATTCAATCTGATATTGTGATGCAAATAAAACAATACACTGAATCATTCTACAACATTTGCCAAATACAAAACACGATCGCTCAATCACTTGCAAGTAAGAGAAAGACTTAAATCAGTCACACAACACAAAATGTTCTTGGGGAAAGAAACTAATCAAAACCTTGCTATCATATATTGTATAAGTCAAGGAATTATGAAACAATACAATTCTTAAACTCTCATGAGATTCTCTAGCACTCTGCCAATTGTCTCCTGCTGATCTAGGCAAAATTGGACAAACACATAGCAAATTCTCAGCCTTCCTTCAAACTACCTTGATCATGAAATTCCTAAAGAATTAGGCCCCTATTAAATAGGAAAATTAACATTCCTTTATTGCGCAATCCATCATGGCTTCCTCATGGTTTTATAATTTCACATGGGCAATTCTATAATAATAAAACTGATAGTTATGTTCCCTTTAACCTCTATCTCAATTGGGCCTTCCCAGAATTGACATGCATGCAAATATTAATAGGGAATCTGATTGATCACTACATGTGAATTAAATCTTAATTCACTGGACCTCTCACTAATTCATCGCTCAGTTAGAACTAGTTAAACTAATTTTAACTCAGTTAATTGATTACACCTACACGCCACTAGTGTATTAACTACAACTAGACCCCAAAAATATTATAATCACTCCACATGGCTTATCTTAGACCCTCAAATCGAATTTCTTGAGCTAACTCAATCATCATGACTTAGTTAACTGATACAAGTTTTTATGAGATGAAATTAAAATTTATCGTCCAATTTATTTAAGGGAAAAATAAACTGGACATCCAGATTGCTCACTAGTGTGTAATTGAAATTCCTCACTGAATTTAATCAGCAATGTGTGTGTAATTTTTGTCCTTTCTGGTTACCAATTTCATCATTTGTTGTTGCATATTTCAACACTCCCTCTCAAAAATAAAGGAATTCAATCTATCCCGAACTGGTACCTTTGGAATGTTCTGCATACAACACTTCTCTATTGTTGTTTGCACTTGCAATTCCTAAAAATGAATTTCCTCCAAACAACTGAATCAATATAATGCATATATCATCAAAGTATTCTGATTGCTGCTAGCTATTGTACTTATCTACTAGACTTCTGCGTTGCCGCTAACATCTGCTTTTGTGCCCTTTGCATGACTACCAACTCTGATCTGTGCTCCAGTATCCAACATCTGTCACTCTGATTTTTGTCTTCCTGACATCCGACTTCATCAATCCAACAGATCCTTCATACTATTTTCATACTGTGGGATCCTCGTAGCCAGGTTTGATCCATGAGATACACCATCTCAATGGACCCTGCCCAAATTTATTCTTGATATTATATCTGCCCATCACCCCACCTCTCACCTAGAGGTATAGCTACATGTACTCCCTTTGCCCATCTAGATCAAAATTCCCCCCTCTTGGAGGTCTCTGCTTGAGTGGAATCTTCCACTCGGTCTCCTCTATGCTTCTCCAATTGTGGCTGCTCCACAACCTTTTGAGATTGCTTCTGAGGCTACATGTTGAGAGATAATTACTTCCTCTCAACCACCAAGTCATTAACCACTGTTTTTCTCCTCAACGCTTTGCATGCATCCTCGACCTAGAGGACATACAGGTTCTTGAATATTACATCGATATGTTTCACCTGTCCCGTGGCTATGTGTTTAAGGAAAAATTTTCCTTTTCTAAACATCACATCATAATCATGGTCTTCCAATGCCATTATGAAGACAATATCTTCCTTAGGCCTAGAACATACAAAACATCTGCCAGTCTGAGAGGGGAGCCAAAATCCCTCTGAAAGGTAACTATACATATGCCGGTCATGCTATACCTCTCCTCATCTCCAAACTCTATGTTCTGTTGGAGGTCCTTATTCTCCAAGTCAATGAAGAGAATATAGATAAAACTGAACCATCTGAGGAGAAGAGGAAACCTTGTTATCCTTGTCTGATTTGTGACGAAGATCATTCACAAAAGAATGCCCCCATCGGGACGAGGTAACAACGTTCTTCAAGGGTTCATCCACACTTGATGTTCCTAAGGATCCATTTCCTTCAAAGGACAATAAAATGATTTCATAATGGAGCCTATTCCAACTCATCAGTGAATATCATGATGATGTTCTCTCAAATTATGGTTGCAGCACGATCTCAAGATTATGGATCTAAGATTCCTGTAACTGGAAACAAAATTGGGTGATCTATTCAACCTCCTACGTCAACTCATCCTACTTTCGAACCATTACAGAATTGAGAAACCTAGTTCTGAAATGGTAATTAAACCGCCTCCTAAAGGTGTTCTTCGAAAGTCATCTTTCAATCCACATGCGAGAGCTACTCATAATTACAACATTGTTGAAGATTTGGCTATGTCACCTTCAACAATTTCAGCCCTCGAAGTGCTGTAGACTTGTATAGCACAAAGGAAATTAATATTTTCAGCTATTGGAGATATTTACCCCCAGGACTCTAATCTCATTATCTTTGATCTTGACAATTTTGTACCTATACTCCCACACCAAATGGCTTTTCAAATACCCGTCTTTGTTAAAAATAGGCTAGTATTTCGCACGGTAATTGATGAGGGAGAATATACTTATATAATGTCTTTGGCTTGTTGGAAATACCTTGGTTATCCAACAATCAATCAATCACCCACAATTTTAAAATCCTTCGATGGAAGGGGTTTCTTCCCTTTTTGAATTCTTCAGGATTCACCTATAGAGGTAGAAGGAAAAATTGTTACAGTTGAGGTGGAGGTCGTTGATGCCCCACTTGATTACAAACTTCTGTTAGGATGAATTTGGTATTACGCTATGCCAGGTGTAGTTCCATAATTATTTCAATTGATATTGTTCCCCCATAAAGGAAATATCGTCAAAGTTGTTCAGTTGTCTTCCTATACTTTAGATCTCACCTCTACGGGTAGTATCCTTATGTTGGAAAGTAGAATACTCCTTATGAATATGTTGGAGTAGGGTTTCTTAAGGATTCATCTCTCATGGGAAATTTTTCCACGCCCCCTCCAAATATTCCTTGTAATATTTCCAATATCAACATGATTGCATTAAGCACAATGCCATTGGAAGACCCTTAGATTATGTCTTTAGAATCTGAATTGGACCTAGATGGCAATGAGATGCCCTTATGTCTATATGAATTGGCTTATGTGGCAGTTCAATTGCTTTTTGAACCCCCATCAACTAAAATTGATCTATTGAATGTGATCAGTGACGAGTCTGCTCATTTATCAGGTTTAACATCGACTCCTTTTTCTGATCCTTTCAACCAAGTATTTCCAACTGATGAAAGTATTGGGGAAATTTTGGCGTTGGATCAATTACCCTAGGACTATATTCATCATTTTTCATATTTTATAATTGACCTTGATAAACTTGAGAATTAATTTTTCACCATATTTTCGATTGAATATGCCAATGAATCTAAAAATCCCATGTTGATCCTTCATTTTTATTCAGAAACAAATTTAGGAAACATTTCTGTGACGACCCCCTTTGACATTTCAATCAAACCAGGAATATCTAAGAACATTCATATAGGTGCTTCATGCTCAATTGATGAAATAAACATGTACAAAGCCCTATTCTAGGAATTCCGTGAAATTTTTTCCTGGTCTTACGAAGAAATGCCAGGAATTGATCCTAGTATTGTAGTTCATGAAATCAAGACATACCTGAATGCTAAACCTATTAGAAAAATATTGCATCCAATCCATCCACGAAAATCAACTGCTATTAAGGCCGAGGTTGAAAAATTGTTTCGAGAAGGTTTTATTTATCCTATTCCCTTAACTGATTAGGTATCCAATATTGTTCCAGTGAACAAAAAACAGGTAACTATCATAATATGTGTCGATTATAGGGATGTCAATAAATTGTCCTAAAGACAATTATCCTACCCCTTACATTGACCAGAATTTTGATGATTGTGCCGATAATGAAATATTTTCATTTATGGATGAATTTTCTAGATATAATCAAATAAACATACTCCCTCCCAATCAGCCCAAAACTACATTTATTTGTCCATGGGGAATTTTCGCATATCGAAAACTACCTTTTGGTTTAAAGAACACTGGCACTACCTTTTAGAGGGACATGTATTACACATTTCATGATATCAAACATATTGCGCAACCCTACATGGATGACTTACCGATCCATTCTATGCGATGACAAGATCATCCTATGTATTTACGATCTATTTTTCTCCGATGTAGGTATTATAATTTCAGTTTGAATCCACACAAATGTGTTTTTTTTGTACAATCATGAAAATTCTTTGGATTTATCATTTCGAAGGAAGGAATTTGTTTCGATCCTCTCAAGGTAGAGGAAATCGTCAATTTACCTCCTCCTTCTACTCTTCGCCAACTCCAAAGTTTGCAATGGAAAGAAAAATTTTTACGTCGATTTATCTTGAAATATGCAGAGTTGACTAAAGGCTTTACTCGATTGTTGAAAAAGGAAAATCCATTCTTTTGGGATGATATTTCTGAAAAATATCTTGATGCACTTAAACACGCGTTGACCCATGCGCCGTTGTTGCATCGACCTGGTTATCACCAAGACAACTTTTTGTATTTAGCTGCATCCCATTCCACCATAGTTATGGCATTAGTTCAAGTAGATGAATCCACCACTGAACATGTGATTTATTATTTTATTCAGAACCTTACACCTACTGATATTAAATACACACATGTGGAGAAATTGGCCTTGGAAGCTATCCAACGATTCCTTCACTACATATTGTTACGCAAAACAACCGTGATCTCTGATTGTAGCCATATGATGTATATTTTGACTAGACAACTACTAGGGGGCACATACTCTAAGTGGATAGGATCCTACATGATTTTTCTTTGGAATTTGAAAAATATAAATTGAAGAAATCATTGGTGTTTGATGAATTATTGTGTGACTTTCCTTATACTGAAACTGAAACTGTGGTAGAAGATCATCTTCCAAATGAATCTATGTTTCTGATCAGTACTCTGGATCCTTAGTATGGATATATCATCATATATATTCAAACCAAAACTTTTCAGTATGAACTATCGTGATATGATCATCGTAGAATTCAATACCAGTTCCCACAATATAAATTTATTGGAAATACACTTTACCGTCATGGTATCGATTCTGTTTTTCAACGTTGTTTAACACATGAAGAAGTCGAGAAGGCCTTAAATGACTGCCATTCTGGAGCATTTGGTGGTCATATGTATGGGTTTTCCACTACCCAAAAGATACCACACGCTGGCTATTTCTTGCCATCACTCTTTAAATATTGTATCATTGCGGTTAGAAAATGCAACAATTGTCAAAATTTTGATCGAAAGATGCATGCCCTTCCCGCTCCTCTTCACCCAATCATAGCTATCGGTCCATTTTCAAATTGGGGCATCGATTTTCTTACATGTAACCCTCACTCGGTTGGGGGGGCATGGGTATATCATTTTCGCTATATATTATTTTACCAAATGGTCCAAGGCAATGCCTACATTCAAGAGTGACGGCGAAACTGTAGCTATTTTCATATTCAACCATGAAATTTCTAGGTTCGGTGTACCCCAAGCTATCGTTACAGACCATGGAAACCACTTTATAAACATTATGATGACTTAAATTACCGCTCAGCTCCACATACGTCATGACAATTATAGACCTTATTACCCATAGGAAAATGGTCAAGTTGAAGCTGTAAACAAAGTCTTAACTGAATATGGTCAAGCAGATTGTTGACATTCATTAAACTAACTGGCATACCATACTTTTTTCAGCCTTGTGGGAATATCGTACCTCTGTGAAAACATCTACTGGTTTTACTCATTTCCAACTCATTTACGGTTTGGAATTTGTTTTAACAATTGAATGTGAAATTCCATCATTAAATCTAGCCATTGAGTTATTACCAGCTACCTGTGAAGAGGAAGCACATTTTATATACTTAGCATAGTTAAATGAAACTCATTGCATTGCTGCATTAGCTGTTAAGGCTCATAAAAAATGTGTTAAGGCATAATATGATCAAAGTGTTAATCCTCATGTCTATTCAGAAGGTGATCTAGTCTTAGTTTATGATCAAGCACATGATAAGCTAGGCACTGGTAATTTTGAACCTATGTGGCATGGCCCTTACATTGTTAAACATGTACTTGCAAAAGGTGTCTATGAATTAGTTGATTATGACGATGTCTCTTTAGGTATGCCCAGAAATGGTCTTTATGTGAAGAGATATTTTGTGTGATTTAACCTATGGAGATCTTACTTGTACATTACTTACATTTTTTATGAGTGCATGCCATAGTTTAGCTATTTTTCTTTATGAGTTTCCACTACTTTTCCTGATGATCTTGATTACTCTTGATATTGCAGATGTTGATGTTCCCTCAAGCTTACATTGAATTTGTTTATGGCACTTGTTATAGTACTCAGAATTTATATTCCGCAACTTGGGTCATCTATTCACTCACTGATGAGTTAGTTTCTATTCATGGGATTTTCCTTGGTCAAACAACAAACAACATAGTAGAATATAGTGCAGTCATTGAGCTATTATCTGATGCCATTGTGTTTGGAATTCGACGTTTTATTTTTATGTTAGATTCACAACTCATTGTATTACATTTGAACGATGTCTATGCAGTTAGAAGTCCATCCATGTTAAGAATTTTTTTAAGGGTTCATCTCTTGGAAAGACAAGTTGATTACATTGAATATCAACACATTTCAATAAATTCAAACACTTTAGCTGATGCATTGGCTAATAGAGTGTTAAATAGACATTTAAAAAATTAAAAGTAAATAAAAAAATATTCATCCATATTAAACAAGGTACTCTAATAATGAAAAGTAGTGATCATCATTAGGTTAAATAAGAATCTGTAAGGTGTGTCAAAAAATATACAACATTCGAGGAAATAGGATTCAAAATCCTTATGATCTAAATATGCTGATACAAAATAAAAAATGTATCCTAGAATGAATATCAACTATCAATGATGATGGTCATGGTAGCAGATTATGGCACGTGCCACTCGGTGCAGGGATCGCTTGAGTGGACCTAGAACTCCAACCACGTTCCTATGGTACCAGAGAGGAAAATCATCAGTCCTAGCCTCTGGGATATATGTAGTGAGCCTCTCTAAGTTTTATTCCAAGTCGGCCAAGGCCTCAATTGCATCATTTTGTGGTGGAATTTCTGCTATGTGCTAGTCTCCCCGATGGTCAAACCATTATAGTCCTGCTGGCTGGACTGGACCTACATATGAATTAACATTTTGAAAATTAAAATTGGATGATAAAAATTAAATAAAAATCTAGAAAACACAAAACTTCAAAATGAGTCTTTTTTACATGTGTCATCCCACTGTATCCCAACTCGGAGTGCCATATATGGGTTGCCCTTATATTCCATCCTTGCATATGGAAAGTCCTCTACTATGAATCTTTGGCTTCCCAGCCACACAAGAAACTTAGGTGTATATCATACTATTGGACCACCATCACCACCATGGCATGCCATAAATGAAACCCATTGCAACATACAAGGATTTGTAGGTCCTATAGGGTCCACCAAATGATGTTGTGAAAGGAGAAGTGGAATCCTCTCAGGAGAGAATGATATCAGGATGGTTCCATAGCCGAAGTTCTTCATCTTTCCCTCCTTAGCTTGACTTAGTTGTCATTTCATATTGACAATCACTCCCTCACACAATTTAAATATTGTACCCTTGGAACATTCAACTACGGTCTGCATTTGAGCCTTGGTAGCCATGTGGGGAGCCTCACTACAACATAGGTTCGTAACTGTAAAAGAAATGATTTTTAAATCAATTCGTTGGATAGTTTTTATGTCTATCCTTCCATATTTGATTTGTGAAGTTGGAGCACAATATTGCGCCAAATGGGAAATGATATATCACCCACTTGGATGCGCACCAAACAAGGAAATATCATGTCCCCTACGAGACAATCTAGTGAGACAGTAGATATCCTCTGAGTCAATTACGAGTCAGTGATCACCAATAACAAAACATTTTTCCTAGATATCCCAGGCCCTCACCAGCCAAGTCATGAACTCTACTTGGGCTTTCATCCCTGCTATATACCAAAACCTATAAAGTCCACAACTTTTTAGAGCTTGTAATGTTTTTGGGCTATCAATTACTTCTGCATCATGTGTTTCATGTTCACGTTCTTTCCACTCAAGCATGATTGGGTCAAATGACCTGCAAATGAAAAATTAGGAACATTAGAACCTTGTGGGAGAAATTTTAGGGATTTTTAGTGGTGTGATTATCGTATTTTGAAAACCTCACGGTGCCTATGCAGTTTTTCCTTACACACAATGCGTTTTTTTACAGTTTATATACTGAAAAGAATCACAACCACGATAATTTTTTGTTTAGAAAATTATCAAGGTGCATGACCCTAATGAGTAAACCCTACGCAACCGCACCTGAGTAAACTTTTATCACTTTTTCGTCTCTCAAAAAATATGAAAAAGTGAAACCTTGGATTCCTCTTTTAATCCCTTTTTAGACTCTCTAAACATGAAAATATCATCAATCACTTGAGTATTAAAACTCGTTAAATAAATAAATAGTCATCTATTCAGTATAAATTTACCCCTTTCCTGGACTAAACTATACTAATTACGAAAAAGGTATACATTGACTAAGCATGGTCAATATAGTTTTCTCTTACATTATTTTATCCCTTTTTGGGTTTGAGAGACTAAACATACAAAAAATAACACTATGGAGTTTGTTGGAAATGTTGTCATTGATGGAAAAGGAGATGGCAAAGGAGACAACATACAAGTAGAGAGATAGAAAAATAAGACTATTGTAAATGTTGACAAGGAAAACATTAGACATGAAGAAAGGCAAAGAGAGCAAAAGAGGTAGAGAAGTAGCAGAGAGGAAACAAAGAAGAGGATGCATAGGGTCGAGCAGCTGCAAAGTACGGTGATTTGAAGCAACCCAAGCTACAGAATACACAGAGAATATATAGAAACGGTCATTCACTGACAGGCACTTCCTGTACACTGTAGAGAGGGTCGAGCAGCAGAGACAGGTTGTAGAGAATATAGAGAAACGGTCTTGCACTGACAGACATTTCCTGTGTAAAAAGGTTATTGATGTTTGGAAGTGCAGTGGTGACGAAGCAAGGATGAACAGATGAGAAGGAGCGAGCGAAGAATAACAAAAGAATCGAATGAAAAAGAAGTTAAAGAGGTGAATGGAAACACTGTTCAAATACCAAAGATGGTTTTCTGAAACAAATACAACCCATATTGCGTCGCTTTTGGTCCAGAATGAAACCATTTCTAAAAAACGCAATTCAGTATAAACTTGCCACGTTAGCTGCCCAAAAGCGCTCATATCACGTTCTTTTGGAACGCTAATCTCCTATCGTGGAAATTACGCGATATCATTGAGGGTCGTCCAATCTGGAGGCTGGTAGATCAAACGAAAATCGCGCAATGAGTTTCACGGGAGATAAGTCAAGGTATGGCCCATTTGTTTTATGATGAAAACTACTCGTTTAACAAGTCTTTATGTGTGGGACCATGGCGATGCATTAAAAAATGTTGCGTTGGTAGTGAGTTTTAATGTAAGTGGGTTTTATTATAATGTCACAACAGAGGCTGTAATATATGATGCGCAATGTATAAAGGTATGGAACAATTCTGTGGGCCTGAGTGTAGTTACATGGTGTTTTTTCCTTGAGTTTAATATATGGTCCGGAGGTAAGCTACAACACACGTTAAGATATATGGTGAGCGCAGAGTTATACTTTGGGCTTATTGTAAAGTCGAGCCTTGATATAGATCGAATACACAACAAAAGAAACCCATGTATATGTATGTTTGGAATGGTTAGTTAATCAAGGCAAAGGGTGCACCTTCGGAATATAAGTATAGTTAAATGCACGAGGGTGAACCTTTATGTAGATGAATTATGGTTGCTGCGATCTAGTATTGTTGTATTAAGAACTGGGTTCTTAACCAAGGTCAATCAGTTAACAAAACAAATATATATATATACTGTTTGATATGCATTGAATGAGGATGTGGGCCTGAATACATTAAGAGTTATATATAAAGTGAAATCCTTCACAAATGAAATCTTGGGTTTGTATAGCCTTCATAAAGGAAATGTCGCACATGAGGATTGAAAGTTAAAATATTACAATGATCCAAATTGTAAATTAGTATTCGAATTTTTATATGAATGGTATGATTGATATATAGCGGTGGATGTGACTTATTTAACTCAAAGGTTCTATGGTAAACCTATTAAAAGGGTTCATCTTTTTTTTTATAACTAAGGGTGAAGACCTTGGAATATGTGGGACCGTTTGTTCATTGCACCGATTTGTTGGAGGACACGATTGCAATATTGAGATCACGATAAAGAAGTGGACCCGATACATTATAAAAGGTGATTCTCATGTGTTTGAGTTCCGGCTTAAAGGGCATCGAAGTGATTCATCGCATCAGAGGAGAAACAGTGACGAACAAATTGAAATGTGCGATTGCGATTGAGTGATTGAAGAACAGCCATCGGATTTGCTGAAGAATGGATAGCAGATATGAGTCGCTTAATTACAATGGTGGGACCTGTGCTAATCGCATTGGCGGAATTCAAATAATCAAGGCTGAAGAGGAAAAAAATATTAACGCGGTAAGTATATATATATATATATACTTTTATCAGTGAACAGTAATCCATCGCATCTGAATAAAAGGGAGCAGTGGCACATACTATTTGAAGTTTCGATTGCGATTGATCGCATTAAAACAATCGCAAAGGAAGCAATCGCATCGGCGCAGAGGAGGTGTGAGTGGGTAAGGAATTATAGGTTGCGATTACGATTGAAAAGATAAAACAGGTGGAGTGTATATGTAATGTGGGCTCCATACAAAAAGAAATATTAATATACGTTTACTCCAAGTTTTTGAACAAAGCTGAAGAGTTAAAAGAAAACAAAGTGGCAAATATATATATGAAATAATATATATACATATTTACATCGGTGAACAGTGAATCATCGCATCAGAGTGAAAGCAGAGTATCGAAACATGCAACTAAAAGTTGCGATTGCGATTAATTGCAATCAGAAGTATTCAAGAGGTTATTCATCACATCAGAGAATAGAGAAAGTTTGGCGAGTGGGCCCGAAAGGGAATTTTATGTATTAAAAGGGTCTATTATGATTATATCACTGAGAGGGATTTGCGTTATATAAAAAGGACAGTTATATATATATATATATATATATATATATATATATATATATATATATATATATATATATATATATATATATATATATATATATATATATATATATATACTGTAGTTGTAATTGTTGTGGGAGAACGAGCGGACGAGCGAAAAGACAGAGACAGCCATAGAAAAGACAAACACACGGTGATCCAAAACTGAATGGGTTGATTTGTAATCCATATTGTAACTGAATGTAAATGTTTTTAATTGGTTTATATTGTTTGTGATGCACTGGAAAGTCTCCGTAGGAAACAAAACTCCACTGTAAAACTGAAATTTGTACAAATTGCTGTATTTTTTCTGAATGAGCTGGACAAGGAAATGATGAGGTAGAAGGTGAAGAGTCAGGGCTATTCACTTCGAATTCCCTATGGAATACGAATAGTTTTGAGGCAAACTGTATAAAGGATATCACATTGATATGCATAGAGAGGTTAGAGAATATAGAGAATGAAGAATTGAGGCAAAGAAGATAAGAAGAAGGAGGAGGAGAAAGAGATGTCGTGAAAAGTCAGAGATGATATAAGACAGATTTGAAGACTGGAGGACAACACAAAAGAAGGTACAGAATAGAGCGGATATCCAAGGTAAATCAACAAATGTTTTCTTTTGATAGAATGAGGAGGTTTGAGCTTCCCTATCAAGTTGTAGCTTGATAGATGTCAGTTGTAGTTGACTGAGGTTGGGGCCTCCTGTAGGTTGGTGCCTGTAGAAAATTGATGGGAGTTGGAGTTTCCTTGTAAGTTGTAGCTTGCAGAATTGAGGTTGGAACCTACAAAAAATCAGTGGTGAGAGGGAGTTGGAGCTTGCCTTTGCATCACAACAATAATAAGATGTGGTTTTCTCCCTTTATGGGTTTCCACTTATATTTGCTGTCTCTGTGTGTGATGCCTATGTGTTGATATGATCTAATCAATCTGCTTAATACTTGCTGCTCTCATAATAATTTTGCTGTCACATTATCTTAATACTTGCTGCTCACATATTAAGATTGTTCACATATAAAGTTGATCATGAAATTAAGTTGTAAATAAGCTTAATAAAATTTTTTAAAAGCTCATGAATGTGTTAAACTGATTCACCCCCCCCCCTCTCAGTTTAACTAAGGGTTCAACAATTAGTATTGGAGCCGGTTCCTTTTGTATCAATTTAACAACTGAAAGGAGATCCTAGGTCCCCAGGATGGCTAGTCAAGAAGGAAGCTCAACCAATAAAGCCTCTTTTTTCACCGGTGCTAATTATGCCTTATGGAAAATTAGAATGAGAGCATACATAATGTCTCTAGGAATAGAAGTTTGGGCTGCTGTGGAATTTGGATATGCCCCAAAGGAAACTGACTCAGAGAAAGAAGCTAAACAAGAATTTGTAGCTAATGCAAAGGCCATGAATGCAATCTTAAATGGATTGTGTGAGGCAGAATTTATCAAAGTAATGCACAACAAGACTGCCAAAGAAATGTGGGATACACTAGAAAACATCCATGAGGGAGACAAAAAGGTGAAGACAACCAAACTTCAAGTCTATAGAGCCCAGTTTGAAAATTTAAAAATGAATGATGATGAATACATTTCCAACTTCTTTTTGAGGGTTGCAGAAATTGTGAATAACATGAAAGCTCTAGGAGAAACCATAAAAGAAGCTGTAATTGTTCAAAAGATTCTGAGATCTCTTCCATCCAGCTTTAACCCCAAGGTTTCTGCCATAGAAGAAACAACTGATTGGGAAACCTTGACCATGAACCAGTTACTTGGAAATCTAATAGCCTATGAGATGAGACTACCACAGAGGAAGTCAAATGTGAGGGAGGTAGCCTTTAAGACAGAGAAGAAGAAAGAAGAAAAGGGAGATATATGCTCTTGCTCTGATGAAGAAGAGGCCAAATTTGTCAGGAAATTGGGTAGAGTCTCAGGTAAATATAAAGGTAAACTTCCATTTAAATGCTTTAATTGTGGAAGAGTTGGAAACTATGCTGCTAAGTGTCCTCATAAGAAAACAAGGAATCAGACTCAAGAATCAGAGAAAACTATATCAAAGAACTGGCATAAAGGAAAGAAATTCAATAGAAAATATTTCTATGATCAACAAGACAACAGTGCATCTGAAGACTCAGATGAACCCTCAAGTGAAGAAGGAACCTCTGAATTTATATTGATGGCCATAGAAGAGCTTGAAGGACTCCTTCTAGAAGATGAAAAAGAAGGTGAAGTTGATCTTTAGGGGGAGCTAAGAAGTGCCCTGGAGGAAATTGACAGACTCAAACTGAAGTGCAGAAAATAGAAAGACATTCTCCTCAAGTATGTAAGAGAAGAACAAAATTCAAAAGTTCTCATTCATTTGAAAGTAAAGCTTGAAGAAGCCAAGAAGGTAGAAGACATGTTACTTAAGCAAATTAAGGATAAAATTCAGGAACAAGAGAAATTGGAAGAAGAAGTAGTATGCTTGAGGAAGAAATTAGAAAATGCCCAAAGGAAAGTGTCAAAAATTCTTCTCAAATGACAAGCTCTGGTAAGTTGAATGAAATTTTGGATGCTCAAAGATCTCCTCTGATAAAAACTAGGATAGGCTATGAAGGAGAATCAAGTAAAGGCAAATAAAAGGAAAACAAAAATATCATTTTTGTAAAAGCAGATAAGGATGATGAAGCAGCTCAGATGATTCCTACAGAAGAAGAAACCTGCAATGAAAGAGATAGAAACCAGAAGGAACCCCTAATGACAAAGAATGAAATAAATACACAGCCAACATAAAAAGGCTCATATACTCTTGAGTATGTCAAATTTGGAAGCCATCAAAGGAGATTCTTCCCCCCTATGAAAAGTGCCACCTGTTATGCCTGCCACAAGATGGGACATATTGCTGCATACTGTCATACAAGGAGAATTAATTCAAACCAGCAAAGGATGCAAACAGTGAAGAGATTATCTCAAGCAAACAAATGGAGAAGACAACCTTTCATCAGGTATGCAAATTGTTTCTATGGATACTGTTTTTACTGTAAGGAATTTGGCCATAAAATCATAGAATGCAGAAAATATGGACAAAGAATGATGTTCAAAACCTGAAGGAGGTTTATGAATCATGGAGAGTTTACTCATACTCATAATTCTGCTAAAAATATGATCAAATGCTGTGTATGCAATAAAATTGGACATATGCCTCCCAAATGTCCTCTCAGAGAATTTGGTCCATCATCTTAGAAAAGGTACCAAACAAAAGGATGCATGAAGTGGAAAAAGAAGCTGAATAAATGTGACTTGGCTCTAACAGCTCAAGACCTGAAAAGCCAATGGTATTTGGATAGTGGCTGCTCAAAGCATATGACTGGAGATAGAAGCAGGTTTATAACCTTTGATGGAAAGAAATCTGGAAATGTTACTTTTGGCAATGAAAAATCAGGGAAAATCAAAAGAAAAGGCTCAGTCAGTTTAGATAATGGCAGAGGAAAGGCCCAAGATGTACTATTTGTGGATTGGCTGAAAGCAAATCTACTGAGTGTCAGTCAAATGTGTGATAAAGGCTGTGAATGAAGCATGCCACCTTAGCAAACTTCAGGAGTCATGGTTATGGCATAGGAGATTGGGACATCTTAACTTCGACCATATCATCAGTCTGAGCAAGAAGAAAGCAATTAGAGATATGCCAGCAATAAAGAAGCCTTCAAGTACCATATGTAAATCTTGCCAATTGGGAAAACAGACCCGGACATCCTTTAAGACTAAAGATGATCTATCAACAAGTAGGCCACTTCAGCTTGTACACATGGACCTGTGTGGACCTTCAAGAACTAAAACACCAAGTGGAGAATCCTACTTCATGCTGATAAGAGATGATTTCTCCAGAATGATATGGGTTGCATTCCTCAAATATAAATCGGAAGCACTTGAGAAATTCAAGATATTCAAAGCATTGGAAGAAAATCAAACAGGATGCAAGCTAAAGGGCATCAGATCAGACAGAGGAGGTGAATTCATAGACTATGATTTTGCAGACCTATGCAATGAACATGGGATAATTTTTTTTTTTACTATTGCAGGGACACCTCAACAGAATGGAGTGGCAGAGAGAAAAAACAGGTCTGTACAACAAATTTCCAGAGCCATGATGCAAGAAAGTAACATTCCCCAAACCTTCTGGGCAGAAGCAATACACACAGCTGTGCATATTCTTAATAAATCTCATTTAATACCAAACAGTGACAAGACTCCTTATGAACTATGGCATGGTAAACTAGCATCAATCAAGCACTTGAGAGTCTTTGGAAGCAAGTGTTACATAAAGAATAATGATGAAAATTTGGTGAAGTTTGATGCAAGAGCAGATGAAGGAATGTTTTTAGGATATGCATCCAAGAGTAAGGGTTACAAGTGCTACAACAAAACTCTTCGCAAAATTGTTGAAAGCATTGATGTAAGATTTGATGAAGAACTACCAAACAAGAGAAGAAGTACAGGTTGCGGCAATCCTCCTGAAGATCATGAAGAAGAGAACCAAGATGATGATGAAACATGCAAGACAACAGAATATACTGAGTTAAACTCAAAAGGTTCCTCAAGATACACTCAAAAGAACCATCCATAAGATCAAATCATTGGGGACAAGAGTGTAGGAGTCCAGAAAAGAAGACAACTAGCTGAACAAACAGAAGAAGTATACCTAGCTATGTTATCTCAAATAGAACCAAAGAAGTTTGAAGAAGCCAGCAAAGAAAATTTTTGGGTGAATGCTATGAATGAAGAACTGGACCAAATTGAGAAGACCAATAACTGGGAATTAGTTCCGAGACCCACTGAGAAAAATGTCATAGGCTCAAAATGGGTATTCAAGAATAAGATGAATGAACAAGGACATGTAATCAAGAATAAAGCCAGACTTGTATGCAAGGGATATTCACAAATTGAAGGTCTTGATTATGATGAAACACTTGCCCCTGTAGCTAGAATGGAAGCTATCAGAATGTTTTTGGCCTTTGCATGCTACCGTGACTTCAAGGTATATCAAATGTATGTGAAATATACCTTCCTGAATGGAGATCTAGAAGAATAAGTCTACATGGAAAAACTTGAAGGATTCTCATTAACAGATAAAGAAGACTATGTGTGCGGATTTAAGAAAGCCCTATATGGGCTGAAACAAGCTCCTCGTGCTTGGTATTCAAGGCTGTACAAGTACTTGCAAAAACAAGGCTTTAAGAGAGGAGGAGTAGACAGAAATCTATACATAAAGGCCAATGAAAATGAACTCTTGATTGTTGTAGTGTATGTAGATGACATCATGTTTGGAAGCAACAAAGATGAGTTAGCAAAGGGAATTGTTGAAGAAATGAAATCAGAATTTGAGATGTCTATGATTGGGGAGCTCACCTTCTACTTAGGACTTCAAATTCAGCAAAAGAACACAGATACATTCATCTCACAAGAAAAATACTTAAAAGAGATGTTGAAAAAGTTCAAAATGGAAGAATGCAAACCCGTGTCAACTCCCATGATCACTGGATGCAAGCTATGTGTTGATGATGGATCTGCAGATATAGATCAAAGACATTACAGATCTATGATAGGGAGTTTTCTATACCTAACAGCTTCTAGACCAGACATTATGTTGGTAGTAGGACTCGTGGCAAGATATCAAGCAGTGCCAAAACAAAATCACTTCCTAGGAGTCAAAAGAATATTCAGTTATCTACAAGGAACTGCATAGTATGGGCTATGGTATCCAAAAGGCAAGAGCTTCACTTTGGCAGCATATACAGATGCAGATTGGGCTATCTATGTGGATGACAGGAAAAGCGCAAGTGGAGGTGTATTCTATTTGGGAAAAAGTCTGGTGGCATGGTTAAGCAAGAAACAAACATTGATCTCTCTATCTACAACAGTAGTAGCATGTTGCACACAAGTCATGTGGATGAAACAAACCTCCAAGACATGAAGGTAACCATTGATGAACCTATCTCTATCAAATGTGATAATACAAGTGCAATAAGTATATCAAAAAATCCTGTACTTCATTCAAAAACTAAACACATCCCAATCAAGTACCATTTCCTCAGAGAACAAGTAGCACAGAAGGTAGTGAAGTTGGAATATGTGCCAAAAAAAGAACAAACAATAGATATATTCACAAAACCTCTTGCTAAAGAACCATTCGAATATCTAAGAGACAAACTGGGAATAGTATCTGCAGATGTTGCTCTCTGACATGAAAAGAAAGCATCATTCCAGGGGGAGATCAGAGAAGAAAACATCATTCTAGGGGGAGATCAATCATCAATTATTGTCACAAAAGAACCAAAGCAAGTGAGTAGAGCATGGAACATGTCCTCAAGATCAGAATATCATGGAAAAGATGTGGAAAACACACTAGGAAATGTGCAACCCTTTTCCATTGATGTCAGAGGGGGAGGAAAAGCAAGCAACAGAAGAAAGGGCTTTCTAAAAGGCAAGCAGAGGAAGTGTATTGCCATCAATTCCAAAGGGGGATACTGTTGGAAATGTTGTCATTTATGGCAAAGGAGATGGAAAAAGGAGATGGTAAAGGAGACAACATAGAAGCCGAGAGATAGCAAAAGAAGACTGTTGAAAATGTTGACAAGGAAAACATTAGACATGAAAAAAGGCAAAGAGAGCAAAAGAGGTAGAGAAGTAGCAGAGAGGTAACAGAGATCTGAAGAGGATGCAGAGGGTCAAGTAGCTGCAAAGCAGGGCCATTTGAAGCAGCCCAGGCTGCAGAATATGTAGAGAATACAGAGAAACGATCATTCACTAATAGGCACTGCATGTACACTGTAGAGAGGGTCGATCAGCAGAGACAGGTTGCAGAGAATACAGAGAAACGGTCCTACACTGACAGGCTCTGCCTGTGTACAAAGGTTATTGGTGTTTGGAAGTGCAGTGGTGACGAAGCAAGGATGAACAAATGAGAAGGAGCGAGCGAAGAATAACAAAAGAATCGAATGAAAATGAAGTTAAAGAGGCAAATGAAAACACTTTTCAAATACCGGCGATGGTTTTCTGAAACCAATACAACCCATATCACGCCTCTTTTGGTCCGGAACGAAACCATTTCTAAAAAACGCGATCTAGTATAAAATTGCCACGTTAGCTGCCCAAAACCGCTCATATCATGTTCTTTTGGAACGCTAATCTCCTGTCGTGGAAATTACGCGATATCGTTGAGGGTCGTCCGATCTGGAGGCTGGTAGATCAAACGACAATCACGCAATGAGTTGCACGGGAAATAAGTCAAGGTATGGCCCATTTGTTTTATGATGAAAACCGCTCGTTTAAAAAGTATTGAAGTGTGGGACCGTGGCGATGCATTAAAAAATGTTGTGTTGGTAGTGAGTTTTAATGTAAGTGGGTTTTATTATAATGTCACAACAGAGGCTGTAATATATGATGCGCGATGCATAAAGGTATGGAACAATTCTGTGGGCCCGAGTGTAGTTACATGGTGTTTTTTCTTGAGTTTAATATATGGTCTGAAGGCAAGCTACAACACACGTCAATATATATGGTGAGCGTGGAGTTATACCTTGGGCTTAATGTAAAATCGAGCCTTGATATAGATCGAATACACAGCAAAAGAAACCCATGTATATGTATGTTTGGAATGGTTAGTTAATCAAGGCAAAGGGTGCACCTTCGGAATATAAGTATAGTTAAGTGCACGAGGGTGAACCTTTATGTGGATGAATTATGGTTGCTGTGGTCGAGTATTGTTGTATTAAGAACTGGGTTCTTAACCAAGGTCAATCAGTTAACACAACTAATATATATATATATATATATATATATATATATATATATATATATATATATATATATATATATATATATATATATATATATATATATATATATATATATATATATATATATATATATATATATATATATCTTACATTTGATATGCGTTGAACGAGGATGTGGGCCCGAATACATTAAGAGTTATATATAAAGTGAAATCCTTCGCAAATGAAATGTGGGGTTTGTATAGCCTTCATAAAGGAACATGAAGATTGAAAGTTAAAATATTACAATGGTCCAAATTGTAATGTTCAAATGATTATTCGACTTTTTATATGAATGGTATGATTGATATATAGCGGCGGATGCGACTTATTTAACTCAAAGGTTCTGTGGTAAACCTATTAAAAGGGTTCATCTCTTTTTTAAACTAAGGGTGAAGACCTTGGAATATGTGGGACCCTTTGTTCATCGCACCAATTTGTTGGAGGACGCGATTGCAATATTGTGATCGCGATAAAGAAGAGGACCCGATACATTATAAAAGGTGATTCTCGCGTGTTTGAGTTTCGGCTTAAAGGGCATCGAAGTGATTCATCACATCGGAGGAGAAACAGTGATGAAAAAATTGAAATGTGTGATTGCGATTGAGCGATCGAAGAAGAGCCGCCGGATTTGCTGAAGGATGGACGACGTATATGAGTCGCTTAATTACAATGGTGGGACATTTGCTAATCGCATCGGCGGAAATCAAATAATCAAGGCTGAAGAGGAAAAATTTATTAACGCGGTAAGTATATATATATATATATACTTTTATCAGTGAACATTAATCCATCGCATCAAAATAAAAAGGAGCAGTGGCACATACTATTTGAAGTTGCGATTGCGATTGAGCGCATTAAAACAAGCGCATTAAAGCAATCGCATTGGAGATTGCAAATCGCATTGGCGCAGCGGAGGTGTGAGTGGGTAAGGAATTATAAGTTGCAATTGTGATTGAAAAGATAAAACAGGCAGAGTGTATATGTAATGTGGGCTCCATACAAAAAGAAATATTAATATACGTTTACTTCTAGTTTTTGACCAAAGTTGAAGAGTTAAAAGAAAACAAAGCGGCAAATATATATATGAAAAAATATATATACATATACATGGTGGCAACACAGTGAAATCATCATATCAAAATTGAAAATAAGTATCCGGAACATGTAGGGAGTCTGTGTGTGTGTCTCATCGGGAGTCCATCAAAGGAGTGTGTGCCGGAAATAAATAAGTTCCGGCGGGAGTGGTGTGTGAAAGATATAATTTATATGATAAAAAAATCTATATATTATATATAGATAGATAGATTTAATATATTATATAAAAAGGATTTATATATATATATATATATATATATATATATATATATATATATATATATATATATATATATATATATATATATATATATATATATATATATATATATATATATATATATATATATATATATATATATATATATATATATATATATATATATATATATATATATAGGAGAATCAAGTAAAGGCAAAGAAAAGGAAAACAAAAATATCATTTTTGTAAAAGCAGATAAGGATGATGAAGCAGCTCAGATGATTCCTACAGAAGAAGAAACCTGCAATGAAAGAGATAGAAACCAGAAGGAACCGCTAATGACAAAGAATGAAATAAATACACAGCCAACAGAAAAAGGCTCATATACTCCTGAGTATGTAAAATTGGGAAGCCATCAAAGGAGATTCTTCCTTCCTATGAAAAATGCCACCTGTTATGCCTGCCACAAGCTGGGACATATTGTTGCATACTGTCATACAAGGAGAATTAATTCAAACCAGCAAAGGATGCAAACAGTGAAGATATTATCTCAAGCAAACAAATGGAGAAGACAACCTTTCATCAGGTATGCAAAATGCTTCTATGGATACTGTTTTTACTGTAAGGAATTTGGCCATAAAATCATATAATGCAAAAAATATGGACAAAGACTGATGTTCAAAACCTCAAGGAGGTTTATGAATCATGGAGATTTTACTCATACTCATAATTCTGCTAAAAATATGATCAAATGCTGTGTATGCAATAAAATTGGACATATGCCTCCCAAATGTCCTCTCAGAGAATGTGGTCCATCATCTCAGAAAAGGTACCAAACAAAAGGATGCATGCAGTGGAAAAACAAGGTGAATAAATGTGACCTGGCTCTAACAGCTCAAGACCTGAAAAGCTAATGGTATTTGGACAGTGGCTGCTCAAAGAATATGACTAGAGATAGAAGCAAGTTTATAACCTTTGATGAAAAGAAATCTGGAAATGCTAGTTTAGGCAATGATAAAGCAGGGAAAATCAAAGGAAAAGGCTCAGTTAGTCTAGATAATGGCAGAGGAAAGGCCCAAGATGTACTATTTATGGATAGGCTGAAATCAAATCTGCTGAGTGTCAGTCAAATGTGTGATAAAGGCTGTGAGGTTCTTTTTAGAGCACAAGACTATGAAGTCAGATCAAGCACCACAGGGAAGACTCTGATCAAAGGTGTTCGAACAGAGAGTAATGTCTACATAGTGAAAGAAGAGAATGAAGCATGCCACCTTAACAAACTTGAGGAGTCATGGTTATGGCATAGGAGATTGGGACATTTAACTTCGACCATATCATCAGTTTGAGCAAGAAGAAAGATATCAGAGATATGCCAGCAATGAAGAAGCCTTCAAGTACCATATGTAAATCTTGCCAATTGGGAAAATAGATCCGGACATCCTTTAAGACCAAAGATGAGCTATCAACAAGTAGGCCACTTCAACTTGTACACATGGACCTGTGTGGACCTTCAAGAACTAAAACACCAAGTGGAGAATCCTACAACATGCTAATAATAGATGATTTCTCTAGAATGACATGGGTTGCATTCCTCAAATATAAATCGGAAGCACTTGAGAAATTCAAGATATTCAAGGCATTGGCAGAAAATCAAACGGGATGCAAGCTAAAGTGCATCAGATCAGACAGAGGAGGTGAATTCACAGACTATGATTTTGCAGACCTATGCAATGAACATGGGATAAAACAACAGTTTACTATTGCAGGAACACCTCAATAGAATGGAGTGGCAGAGAGACAAAACAGGTCTATACAACAAATTGCCAAAGCCATGATGCAAGAAAGTAAAATTCCCCAAACCTTCTGGGCAGAAGCAGTACACACAGCTGTGCATATTCTTAACAAAGCTCATTTAAGACCAAATAGTGACAAGACTCCTTATGAACTATGGCATGGTAAACCAGCATCAATCAAGCACTTTAGAGTATTTGGAAGCAAGTGTTACATAAAGAATAATGATGAAAATCTGGGGAAGTTTGATGCAAGAGCAGATGAAGGATTATTTTTAGGATATGCATCCAAGAGTAAGGGTTACAGGTGCTACAACAAAACTCTTCGAAAAATTGTGGAAAGCATTGATGTAAGATTTGCTGAAGAACTACCAAACAAGACAAGAAGTACAGGTTGCAGCAATCCTCCAGAAGATCATGAAGAAGAGAACCAAGATGATGATGAATCAAGCAAGACAACAGAAGATACTGAGTTAAACTCAAAAGGTTCCTCAAGATACACTCAAAAGAACCATCCAGAAGATCAAATCATTGGGGACAAGAGTGTAGGAGTCTAGACAAGAAGACAGCTAGTTGAACAAACAGAAGAAGTATACCTAGCTATGTTATCTCAAATAGAACCAAAGAAGTTTGAAGAAGCCAGCAAAGACAAATTTTGAGTGAATGCTATGAATGAAGAACTGGACCAAATTGAGAAGAAAAATACCTGGGAATTAGTTCCAAGACCCACTGAGAACAATGTCATAGGCTCAAAATGGGTATTCAAGAATAAGATGGATGAACAAGGACATGTAATCAGGAGTAAAGTGAGACTTGTATGCAATGGATATTCACAAATTGAAGGTCTTGATTATGATGAAACATTTGCCCCTGTAGCCAGAATAGAAGCTATCAGAATGTTTTTGGCCTTTGCATGCTACCGTGACTTCAAGGTATATCAAATGGATGTGAAATCTGCCTTCCTGAATGGAGATCTAGAAGAAGAAGTGTACATGGAACAACCTAAAGGATTCTCATTAACAGATAAATAAGACTATGTGTGCGGATTTAAGAAAGCCCTATATGGGCTGAAACAAGCTCCTCGTGCTTGATATTAAAGGCTGGACAAGTACTTTAAAAAACAAGGCTTTAAGAGAGGAGGAGTAGACAACAATCTATACATAAATGCCAATGAAAATGAACTCTTGATTGTTGTAGTGTATGTAGATGACATCATGTTTGGAAGCAACAAAGATGAGTTAGCAAAAGGATTTGCTGAAGAAATGAAATCAGAATTTGAGATGTCTATGATTGGGGAGCTCACCTTCTACTTAGGACTTCAAATTCAGCAAAAGAACACAGGTACATTCATCTCACAAGAAAAATACTTAAAAAAGATGTTGAAAAATTTCAAAATGGAAGACTGCAAACCTGTGTCAACTCCCATGATCACTGGATGCAAACTATGTGTTGATCATGGATCTACAGATATAGATCAAAGACATTACAGATCCATGATAGGGAGTCTGCTATACCTAATAGCTTCTAGACCAGACATTATGTTGGCAGTAGGACTCGTGGCAAGATATCAAGCAACACCAAAACAAAATCACTTCCTAGCAGTCAAAAGTATATTTAGATATCTACAAGGAACTACACAGTATGGGCTATGGTATCCAAAAGGCAAGAGATTCACTTTGACAGCATATACAGATGCAGATTGGGCTAGCTGTGTGGATGACAGGAAAAGCACAAGTGGAGGTGCATTCTATTTGGGAAAAATTCTGGTGGCATGGTTAAGCAAGAAACAAACATCGATTTCTCTATCTACAGCAGAAGCAGAATACATAGAAGCAACAACATGTTGCACACAATTCATGTGGATGAAACAAACCCTCCAAGACATGAAGGTAAGCATTGATGAACCTATCTCTATCAAATGTGATAATACAAGTGCAATAAGTATATCAAAAAATCCTGTACTTCATTCAAAAACTAAACACATCCCATTCAAGTACCATTTCCTCAGAGAAAAAGTAGCACCGAAGGTAGTGAAGTTGGAATATGTGCCAACAAAAGAACAAACAACAGATATGTTCACAAAACCTCTTGCTAAAGAACCATTCGAATATCTAAGAGACAAATTGGGAATAGTATCTGTAGATGTTGCTCTCTGACATGAAAAGAAAGCATCATTCCAGGGGGAGATCAGAGAAGAAAACATCATTCCAGGGGAGATCAATCATCAAGTATTGTCACAAAAGAACCAGAGAAAGTGAGCAGAGCATGGAATAGGCCCTCAAGATCATAATATCATGGACAAGATGTGGAAAACACACCAGGAAATGTGCAACCCTTTTCCATTGATGTCAAAGGGGGAGGAAAAGCAAGCAACAGAAGAAAGGGATTTCTAAAAGGCAAATAGAGGAAGTGTATTGCCATCAATGCCAAAGGGGGAGACTGTTGGAAATGTTGTCATTGATGGAAAAGGAGATGGAAAAGGAGACAACATAGAAGCAGAGAGATAGCAAAAGAAGACTGTTGAAAATGTTGACAAGGAAAACATTAGACATGAAAAAATGCAAAGAGAGAAAAAGAGGTAGAGACGTAGCAGAGAGGCAGCAGAGATCCGAAGAGGATGCAGAGGGTCAAGCAGCTGCAAAGCAGGGCCATTTGAATCAGCCCAGGCTGTAGAATATGCAGAGAATACAGAGAAACAATCATTCACTGACAGACACTACCTATACACTGTAGAGAGGGTCGAGCAGCAGAGACAGGTTGCAGAGAATACAAAGAAACGGTCCTGCACTGACAGGCACTGCCTATGTAAAAAGGTTATTGGTGTTTGGAAGCACAGTGGTGACGGAGCAAGGATGAACAGATGAGAAGGAGCGAGCGAAGAATAACAAAAGAATCGAATGAAAATGAAGTTAAATAGTCAAATGAAAACACTGTTCAAATACCGGCAATGGTTTTCTGAAACCAATACAACCCATATCGCGCCGATTTTGGTCTGGAACGAAACCATTTCTAAAAAATGTGATCAAGTATAAACTTGCCACGTTAGCTGCACAAAACCGCTCATATTGCGTTCTTTTGGAACACTAATCTCATGTCGTGGAAATTACGCGATATCGTTGAGGGTCGTCCGATCTGGAGGCTGGTAGATCAAACAACAATCACACAATGAGTTGCACGGGAGATAATTCAAGGTATGGCCCATTTGTTTTATGATGAAAACCGCTCGTTTAACAAGTCTTGATGTGTGGGACCATGGTGATGCATTAAAAAATGTTGCGTTGGTAGTGAGTTTTAATGTAAGTGGGTTTTATTATAATGTCACAATAGAGTCTGTAATATATGATGCACGATGTATAAAGGTATGGAACAATTCTGTGGGCCCGAGTGTATTTACATGGTGTTTTTTCTTGAGTTTAAGGTCTGAAGGCAAGCTACAACACATGTCAATATATATGGTGAGCGCGGATTTATACCTTGGGCTTAATGTAAAGTCGAGCCTTGATATAGATCGAATACACAACAAAAAAAACCCATGTATATGTACGTTTGGAATGGTTAGTTAATCAAGGAAAAGGGTGCACCTTCAAAATATAAGTATAGCTAAATGCACGAGGGTGAACCTTTATGTGGATGAATTATGGTTTCTGCGGTCGAGTATTGTTGTATTAAGAACTAGGTTCTTAACCAAGGTCAATTAGTTAACACAATATATATATATATATATATATATATATATATATATATATATATATATATATATATTTGTTGTGTTAACTAATTGACCTTGGTTAAGATATATATATATATATTGTTTGATATGCGTTGAACGAGGATGTGGGCCTGAATACATTAAGAGTTATATATAAAGTGAAATCCTTCGCAAATGAAATCTAGGGTTTGTATAGCCTTCATAAAGGAAATGAGGCACATGAGGATTGAAAGTTAAAATATTACAATGGTCCAAATTGTAATGTTGAAATGATTATTCAACTTTTTATATGAATGGTATGATTGATATATAGCGGCGGACGCGACCTATTTAACTCAAAGGTTCTGTAAACCTATTAAAAGGATTAATCTCTTTTTTAAACCAAGGGTGAAGACCTTGGAATATGTGGGACCCTTTGTTCATCGCACCGATTTGTTGGAGGACGCGATTGCAATATTGCGATCGCGATAAAGAAGCGGACCCGATATATTATAAAAGGTGATTCTCATGTGTTTGAGTTCCAGCTTAAAGGGCATCGAAGTGATTCATCGCATAGGAGGAGAAATAGTGACAAACAAATTGAAATGTGCGATTGCGATTGAGCGATCGAAGAACAACCGTCAGATTTGCTGAAGGATGGATGGCGGATATGAGTCGCTTAATTACAATGGTGGGACCTTTGCTAATCACATCGGCGGAAATCAAATAATCAAGGCTGAAGAGGAAAAAGATATTAACGCGGTAAGTATATATATATATGAAACAAGATATATATATATATATATATATATATATATATATATATATATATACTTTTATCAGTGAACAGTTATCCATCGCATCGAGATAAAAAGGAGCAATGGCACATACTATTTGAAGTTGCGATTGCAATTGATCGCATTAAAAAAATCGCAAAGGAAGCAATCACATCGAAGATTGAAAATCGCGTCGGCGTAGTGGAGGTGTGAGTGGGTAAGGAATTATAAGTTGTGATTGCGATTGAAAAGATAAAACAGGCGGAGTGTATATGTAATGTGGGCTCCATACAAAAAGAAATATTAAGATACGTTTACTCCGAGTTTTCGACCAAAGTTGAAGAGTTACAAGAAAACAAAGCGGAAAATATATATATGAAACAATATATATACATATTTACATCGGTGAACAGTGAATCATCGCATCGAAGTGAAAGCAGAGTATCGAAACATGCAACTGGAAGTTGCGATTGCGATTAATCGCAATTGGAAGTATTCAAGAGGTTATTCATCGCATTGGAGAATAGAGCAAGTTCGGCGAGTGGGACCGGAAGGGAATTTTATGTATTAAAAGGGTCTATTATGATTATATCGCCGAGAGGCATTTGTGTTATATAAAAAGGGTAGTTATATATATATACAGGAGTTACGCAATTGTTGTGAACAACAGAGCAAGCAAAGATGAAAAAGACAGAGACAACCACAGAAAAGACAAACACACGGTGATCCGAAACTGAATGGGTTGATTTGTAATCCATATTGTAACTGAATGTAAATGTTTTTAATTGGTTTATATTGTTTGTGATGCACTGGCAAGTCTCTGTAGGAAACAAAAATCCACTGTAAAACTGAAATTTGTACAAATTGCTGTAGTTTTTCTGAATGAGCTGGACGAAGAAATGAGGAGGCAGAATGCGAAGAGTCAAGGCTATTCACTTCGAATTCCCTGTGGAATACGAACATTTTTGAGGCAAACTGTATAAAGGATATCACATTGATATGCATAGAGAGGTTAGAGAATATAGAGAATGAAGAATTGAGGTAGAGAAGATAAGAAGAAGGAGGAGCAAAAAGAGATGCTGTGAAAAATCAGAGATGATATAAGACAGATTTGAAGACTGGAGGAAAACAAAAAAGAAGGTACAGAACAGAGCGGATATCCAAGGTAAATCAGCAAATGTTTTCTTTTGATAGAATGAGGAAGTTGGACCTTCCCTATCAAGTTCTATCTTGATAGATGTCAGTTGTAGCTGATTGAGGTTGGAGCCTCCTGTAGGTTGGTGCCTGCAGAAATTTGATGGGAGTTGGAGCTTCCTTGCAAGTTGTAGCTTGCAGAATTTAGGTTGGAGCCTCATGTAGGTTGGTGCCTACAGAAAATTGATGGGAGTTGGAGCTTCCTTGTAAGTTGTATCTTGCAGAATTGAGGTTGGAGCCTCCTGTGGGTTGGTGCCTATAGAAAATTAGTGGTGAGAGGGAGTTGGAGCTTGCCTTTGCATCACAACAATAATAAGATTTGGTTTTATCCCTTTATGGGTTTCCACTTATATTTGTTGTCTCTGTGTGTGATGCCTATGTGTTGATATGATCTATTCAATCTACTTAATACTTGCTACTCTCATAATAAGTTTGATGTCACATTATCTTAATACTTTCTGCTCACATATTAAGATTGTTCACATATAAAATTTGATCATGAAATTAAGTTGTAAATAAGCTCAATAAAATTTTTTAAAAGCTCATGAATGTGTTAAACTGATTCACCCCCCCCTCTCAGTTTAACTAAGGGTTCAACAGAGTTTACTTATGTTTTTCTTCTGACTCCCTAGAACTGAAAAACAATGAACCACTCCTTCCTAGGGTTCATTAAAAATACTTTGGAGGACTTATCTGAAGGATGAGCTTATACAACAAGAAAATGTTATCCTCCTCAAGCTTGACAAAAAGAAAGAGTTACTTGCCAGTAATGGTAGGAGGGAAATTTGGAAAAAGAATCCATATTTTATACTTGTTTTAAAAGCAACATGTCGCTTTTGAACACGACACTTTGTCACATTTGTTTCTCGGTTGGGTAATCCATTTGTCTTATAGTTAAAAAAAACCTTATTGAAAGTATTCATTAGGTTTTGGGTATTATATTTAAGCCAAAATTTTTCAAGTCAATTATCGTGTTGTTATCTGTTTAAGAGAAAGTTAAACCTCAGTTCATATTCCATTGCAAATATAAGTCTCCATTCGAGTTGACCATCCCTGAGTCAGTCCTTGCAAAAATATTACTTCAACTTGACATAATAATTTTCATGTTGTAGGCCCTCAGCGACAGGTCGCTTCCCATCAACTTCATCTCATTATCTAGGAAGTTAATCCAGAAACCTTATTAGTACCTTGAAATCTGCATGCTCTAATGGTAGGTTTCTCGCCTTCGACGAACAAGTTTTCATCATTAGCCTTCGATTGAGTGACTCTATGAGTTTTCGACTGTAGATCATTTATTCACACTTCATAGATTGTATTAGAGTACCTTGAGATCCATTATCATTATTGGTGGTTTCTCTCACACATGTTAACTATTTTCATTATTGACTGGTAATGAAGTGGTTTCTACCATGTTCGACTTTGACACATTTAATCGTATGGTTAGATTCGTACTATATCGAGAGATGAAAATCAAAACACTAGATCTAGTTCATCCATCTAGGTTGCGAGTAGTTATGTATTCATGTTTGAGTAGACCAATTCATAACAGATGGCTGTGTCCATACTGTGTCTACTATTTATGTAATTTTAGGTTATTTCTGCCCTAGTACATCGAGTTAGTTTTTACTCCGAGTATGGGAACTCCTACCTCGACGATGATTATATATTTTCATTGAATGTTATTTGCAGGTCTCCAACTGATGTTTTCAATCCAATCCTTGGTATGATAAAGAACTTCAATCTTTTCATGACTTTCTAGACTTTGAACTTTAGGGAGCAATATGTGACACAACATTTTGTCACCATGACACTTCACAGTCAAAATGGATCTATCACCATCCATAATCATACTCCCTTGCAAGTCAAACATTCATATTTCTTGACCAAATCATGAATTTTGGGAAAAATGACTCTTTACACTCTTAAATATGATTTGCGCACTTTTTAAATTTCATATCCGTGCACGAGCTGTAACTGCCAAGAATCCCTGCACAGTTCTGTGCTCTATTTTCCATTAAAAATTGCGCAATTCACTCAAAGTGATGTAAAAAATAAAAGTATGTTATAGAAGCATATTTTGGCACATATATCCTAAAGAGAAGCCTCTGAGTCATATCAGTTTGAGCCAAACCCCTCCAAAAATGGAGCTAATTCTGTTGGATCATGGAACCCTAATCCCATCATTTGTGGATCTCAACCATATTTGGTGGATCTAAAAGCTCCTCAACTTCTCCTATAAATTGAGCTGAGAGTTCAGGGTTAGGGGAGCTCATATATAGTAGTCTTATGCTAGTAATTTTGGATTGGAGAGTTTTTTAACCAAGGAGGAAGATTGGAGGCATTCGGGAGGAACCTATACGACATCAAGGCTTGGTTGTAATATTTCTCTCTAATCCTTGATAATAAATTTGGATACTTTTTCTCACTATATTGTTTTATTGGAATTGTGAATGGTTTATGTTCATATATTCATTAAAACAATTTATTTCCTAATCTCCTTGATCATTAGGTTAAGTTAGTTTTTAGACTATTATTATGCTGCAGATGCCTTTGATCCTTTTCATGTTTCTATTTTGTAGGTTTCTTCTAAGAATTGAGGAGCTTCATCAAGACAAAGTGTGGGATCTTCATCAGGCATTTCATTGAAAAGGTAAGAGCATAATCCTCTTCCTCTAGTTTTAGTACTCTGAAAAATGTTAGCTTAGGGAAAGTGATATTCTCATGTTTGTTTGTTTCTAGTTCAACGTTAGGATTCTAGGGAGATTGCTCTTATCTGAAAGAGGGATTTATCCGGGTAACATCAAACCAGATAGATGCAAAGATAGTATCAGCCCATTTGACGAGGGTCTTTCTACTACTAGACTCCTACATAGATGGGACCGAAAAGAGACCCACCGACCCCCTCTATTGCCATTTAGAATGGCAAAAATTGCTTGACCCAAAGACTACCATGGAAAGAATTGTGTAAATAAGGGTAAGACAAGCTACATACCAGTTAATCGTCGCTGCAAAGTTCTAAGGGTTCTCTAGAGCTGACCTTCCACCTTCACTATGAACGGGGATTTCCAATCTACCACCACCAAAGAAAACCGTGCAAAATCATAGTTGTGAAAGACTTGAATGGATTCCTTTGCCATCACCCTTCTCCTTATCACCCAGTTGCATGTCGTAGGTCTCCCTTCTATCCTTGCCACACATGTGGAAGGTCGTGGGCATATTCTTCGAGGCCTCTACCATTATGATTTATGGGAGGGCCGTAGATCCAATACACACCCCGATCGGGGGTCGGTTCAGGGGTTTGGGGGTTTCCCACACTACTAACCTTTTCCTACTCAATAATTCCTTGCATCAGTTCTAGGCGTCCATCCCAGGGACAGGGAAGCTAGATTAATTCCAACAGTTTGCTATGATAAGCATATCCCTAGTTCACCAGGAAATCAAAAAATCGATTTCTTTCACGTCTCACATGCATTATGATAACATAACCAAACTTCTGGATGATCTCTCCCAGTTCATGAACCAGTCTAGAAGTTCTCTTACTATGGCTTACCTTTTCCCATTTAGTCCCCGTACTTAGTTTCTTGAGGGTGTTGGTGACTAATTGGGAGTCTCCTTTGACTACTAGATTTTTTTATCTCAACCTGATTTCCATGATCAAACATTGATGAGATCCAGTGAATTCCACTTCCTTGTTACTCACATAGCCACAGGAATACACATATATTAAGTGATTAAGTGCTCTATGATCTAGGAATAACCCTATGAATCCAATCGCACCTAGATTTCCTTTCAAAGCTCCATCGAATTTAAATTTTATGAAACCATCTAGAGGCATATTGAAAATATGACTGGAGTCTATTTTTCTTGGGATCTATTTCCATGAGTTTGGATCCATCAAGGTCGAACCAAGTTGGATTCGTTTTAGGTGCTCGCCTCATGGGGTGAAACTTTCCAATCATCTTGTAAACATTTCTCTGCCATGATGATTTCCCTTATATTTTGTATTATCCATTCCCATACTAACTCCCGAGTTGGGGTTGTGTTCTTGAAAATCCTGAGATTCTACTCCTTACAAATGGCCCAAAGGGTGAAGCCGAAAACCAATATCCTAAGTGCGGTTGAGAACCGGGCTAGAGAAGAGGCCCTGTCTCCAAATTAGTATGGATTCTCGGATACTCTCGGGGTCACGATCCATTCTTCCAAAGAGGTCTTCCACTTGGAGCCATTTTTGTTTGGAATACTAACATGAGTTGAGAAGGTGTTCTAGGTATTTAGCTTGGCATCCACAGAGGATTAAAATTGAGGGACCATAGAAGCCTCTTTTAATTAGTTGGTTCCATGTTAGGATTCCACCCCTACAAACCAACTAGAGAAAGCAAGCCACTTTCGGCCACCACCTTCCTCCCCAAATATTCTTCCAAATTTGTTGTTGGTTCCCCTACACCCATCCCACTTTCAGTCTTTATGCTTCTTTTATGGTGAAAGTTATCTTTGTTTTGTAGCCCCACCTTAGAATATCTAGGCCTTCCTAAATTTTGATCCCTCTAGAATCTATTTCTTTTCTCAATTGGTTTCGTTGCTTTGAATCCGATGGTTCCGTCTAGTCCCCCCATCTTTCCGTCACCTCCATCCTTTAGTTGTTGAGTCCACTTTCCAATACTGATTTATTGCATTGTAGTTCCTATCTAAAGCATATATAAAAAACTCGTTCAGGTCTTGTCGAGAAAATAACTTTCCTCTCTATTGCCAGGAGTCCTGCCAGAAAATTCTTGTTTTCCAATTTCTCACTTCATAGAAGAAGTGTTGTTGAATAATATTTATGTTTTGAGCTGTCAGGTTCCAGATTTCAGACCCTTTGGGTGGATCCCTGTATCTAAGGATGTATTATGTATGGGTAGGCATGCCATACTTATGCATCCATATTTTTTTCCACAAGCCTACTCCTCCTTGTATCCATCTCCACCACATTTTGGCGCCCATTACCTGATTTAGGGTGAGAGGGTCGCAAAGACCGAGTCCTCCTTCCATCTTGGGCTTGATTAGATTGGGCCACGAGATGAAGGCCCATTTATTTAACTGATGAGCACCTCCCCATAGGATTTTTTTTTTAAATCTCATCCATTTTGATACAAGTCATTTTGGGGGCAGCCATGTAGAAATTATATAGAAGCTTTGATACCATGTAGAAATCTATAGAAATCCTATAACAATGGATTCAATCTGATCTTGTGATGTACTAAAACAAGATACTGAATCCTTCTAAAATATTTTCGAAATACAAAACACGATCGCTCAATCACATCAAGTAAGAGAAAGAAGTAAATAAATCACATAACATAAGATGTTCTTTTGAAATTAACTACTCAAAACCCCGCTATGATATATTGTATAAAGTCAAGGAATCATGAAACAATACAATTATTAATATCTCATGAGATTCTCCAACACTCTTCTATTTGTCTCTCGCTTATCTAAGAAAAATTGGACAAACACAACCAATTCTCAGCCTTCCTTGTTCATGCAATTCCTAAAGAATTAGGCTCCTATTAAATAGTAAAATCAACCTTCCTTGATTTTAAAATTCATCATGGCTTCCTCATGGCTTTATAATTTCACATGGGAAATTCTATAATAATACAACGAAGAGTTATGTTCCCTTTAACCTTTATCTCAACTCGTTCTTCCTCAGAATTGACATGCATGCAGTTATTAAGAGGGAATCATCAATTATTTGATTGATCACTACTTATGAATTAAATCTAATTTAATTCACTGGACCTCTCACTAATTCATCACTCAGTTAGAGCTAGTAAAACTAATTTTAACTCAACTAATTGAGTTAACTGATTACATAGGCACCTGACTAGTGTATTAACTGCAACTAGACCCCCAAAATATTAGAATTAGTCTACATGCATCATCTTAGACCCTCAAATAAAATTTCTTGAGCTAACTCAGTCATCATGACTTATTTAACTAATACAAGTTGTTATGAGATGAAATTGCAATTTATTTAAGGGAAAAATAAATTAGACACCCACATTCCTCACTAGTGTGTAACTTAAATTCCTCATTGAATTTCCTCAACAATGTGTGTGTAATTTTTGTCCTTTCTGGTTGCCAATTTCATTGTTTCTTGTTGCAAATTTCAATGCTCCCTCTCAAAAGGAATTCAATCTATCCTGAACTATTACGTTTGGAATTTTCTCCATACAACAATTCTCTAGTGTTGTTTTCACCTGCAACTCCTGAAACTGAATAGCCTCCGAACAACTGAATCAGTATAATGCATATGTCATATGAGTCTTCTGACTATTGTTAGCTACTACACTTGTCTACTTGACTCTCTCTGTGCTACTGCTGACATCCAAATGTGTTCCCTCTGCACTGCTACCAACTCTAATCTGCGCTCCAGCATCTGAAATTTATCACTCTGATTTTTGTCTTCCTGACATCTAACTGCATCAATCCAACTGATCCTTCCTAATACTACCATATTGTGGGCTCCTCATAGTCAGGTTCGATCCATGAGACACACCATCTCAATGGACCCTGCCCAAATTTATTCTTGGGATTATATCTGCACATTGCCTCACCTCTCACCTGGGGGTATAGTTGCATGTACTCCCTCTTCCCATTTGGCTGAAAATTTCCCCCTCTTAGAGGTCTCTGCTTGAGTGGACTCTTCCACTCAGTCTCCTCTCTGCTTCAATTGTGGCTACTCCACAACCTTCTAAGACTGATTCTGAGGCTGCTTGTTGAGAGATAATTTCTCCCTCTCAACCACCAAGTCATTAACCACTGCTTGGCTCCTCAAAGCTTTACATGCATCCTCAACCTCAAGAGCATACATGTTCTTAACTCTTACATCGATATGTTTCACCTGTCCCGTGGTTATGTGTTTAAGGAAAACCATTCCTTTTCTAAACATCACATCATAACCACAGTCTTCCGATACTGTTACGAAGACAATATTCTTCCTTAGGCCTGGAACATACAAAACATATGTCAGTCTGAGAGGGGAGCCTGAATACATTTGAAAGGTAATTGTACTTATTTTGGTCGCACTATACCTCCTGTCATCTACCAATTCTATGTTTTGTTGGAGGTCCTTCTCCTCCAACTCATTCAATATATCTCTATTCCTTGTCATATGGAAGAAGGCACCGATGTATAGATACCACATGCATCCCATTACAGTGCTGGGCATGGATGCAATGAGAGTAAAAGAAAGCTCGAACTGTGAAGCTAGCGCTTCACTCACTGCAATTGCAAGCTCCTTCTTTCTTGCCTTATTCTATGGAAAATTTGAGGCATAATTCCCATGCTCATGATAGTTAAAACACTTGATCTTGTATAAGTCTCTGTTACCCTCTTCACCTTGGGACTTCTTTCCCTTGGATTTCTTTCCTTTTCCAAATAATTAACTATCTCCTTCTTTTTTGGTGTTGGAGAACCGTCTATGGTGCTACACCTTATCTCTTCTCTTACCAAGTTGGACCACAAATGCTCCCAGTCTGGTAACTTCTCCCTCCCATTCACAAATTCCTGGTAACTATGCCAGCTCTTGGGAAGGCCTAGAAGTGCTAGGCTCACCAAATCATCTCAGGCTTTAGTCACACCAACACTTCAAAGGTCATCTCGACATTAAGTGAACTTCGCTAAGTATGTTGGTGTTGTCTCACCCACCTCCATCTTGATCTTTCTGAGCTTGTCCTTTAGCGCCAACTTCATGTGGTCACTGCTATTTTGAAATATATCTGTCAAGGCCTTCCACATAGAATATGGAGTCGCCTTCCCATGGATACTTGAGACAATATGATGTCGAACTCCATCTAACAATATCCTTCTCGCCTTTGCTACCTTCTTCTGCCATGTATCAAGAAGTTGGGCATTTGCTGCTGCGTGCTTGGGAATATCAGATATATGAATTCTTTCAACCAATTTTCCTCCAACACTGCCTCCATCCTATCCTTCCATGCAATATAATTCGAATTTACCTCGAGTGCATATTCGAGTCTCAAGCCATTGAAATGCATCTTGATCTGTTGTTGGGTCCTGAAGAATAAATCTACAAATTTGAACATGTTCAAGACAAACTCAATTTCTTCTCTTCTATTGTGATTCTTAGAACTCTGATACCATGTATAAATTATATAGAAGCTATGATACCATGTATAAATTTATAGAAATTCTATACCAATGGATTCAATTCGATCTTGTGAGGAACTAAAACAAGATACTGAATCCTTCTACAATATTTGTGGAATACAAAACATAATTGCTCAATCACATTCTATTAAGAGAAATAAGTAAATCAATCACACAACACAAGATGTTCTTTGGAAATAAACTGCTCAAAACCCCACTATCATATATATTATAAAGTCAAGGAATCATGAAACAATACAATGCTTAATCTCTCATGATATTCTCCAACACTCTGCCAATTGTCTCCCGCTGATCTAGGGAAATTTGGACAAACACGTAGGCAATTCTAAGACTTCCTTCAGCTTTCCTTGCTCACGCAATTCCTAAAGAATTAGGCCCCTATTAAATAGGAAAATCAACCTTCCTTGATTGCGCGATCCATCATGGCTTCCTCATGGATTTATAATTTCACATGGGCAATTATCTAATAATACAACTGATAGTTATGTTCCCTTTAAACTCTGTCTCAACTGGGTCTTCCTCATATTGACATGCATGCAACTATTAATAGTGAATCATCAGCTATATGATTGATCACTACTTTTGAATTAAATCTAATTTAATTCAATCGACCTCTCACTAATTCATCACTCAGTTAGAACTAGTTAAACCGATTTTAACTCAATTAATTGAGTTAACTAATTACACATGCACCCCACTAGTGAATTAATTGAAACTTGCCCCCCAAAATATTAGAATCACTCTACATGCCTCATCTTAGACCCTCAACTTGACTTTCTTAAGCTAACTCAGTCAACATGACTTAGTCAAATGATACAAGTTGTTATGAGATGAAATTACAATTTATTGTCCAATTTATTTTAGGGAAAAATAAATTAGACACCCACATTCCTCACTGGTGTGTAATTGAAATTCCTCATTGAATTTCTTCACCAATGTGTGTGTACTTTTTGTCCTTTCTGGTTTCCAAATTCACTTTTTCTTGTTGCAAATTTCAACAAGACATGACTGAGAGTTGGTATATCGGGATGGATTGTGCGACAACCTTGAGGAGGACAGTGCGGCCAACCAAGTTGAGGGCTCTAAAAGTCTAGTTACTAAGCCTAGATTGTAATTTTTGAAGCAGATGGTTCAAATATGAGGTTTTAAGAGAGTTCATCGATAAGGGAATCCCCAGGTATTTAGTGGGGAGAGAGCCGATTCTGAAACCCATCACCTTGGCTAAGAAGGTTTGAATGTTTCTGTCTGTATTACAAAATAATATGTAGGATTTGTCATTATTGATCATGGTCCCAGAGGCTTCCATGAAAAATTGAAGGATTTTTTTTATGCACTGGGCTTACCTCAAAGAGACATGGAAAAAGAGCATGATATCATCCACAAACTTCTGTTGGGTGAGGGGAAAATCATTTCCCCATAGTATTAGGCCCCTGATTTTAAGATTTTGGGCTTCCTTTCTCAAGTATCGACCCAGGCCTTCAACTACTAAGATGAAAATAAACAGAAATATAGGGTCACCTTGTCATAGACCACGGGATGGGTTGAAATTTCTATTTTGGGATCCATTGCGGAGGATGGAATAAACATGGGTTGACACCATGGAAAGGATCCAATTAATCCCTCTTTGTTCAAAACCATAGGAATAAGTAATGCTAGTGAGAAAATTCTAGTGAATGTGGTCGTAGGCTTTTGATAAGTCAATCTTAATCATCATCCCAGGAACTTTGAGTTGTTTTAGGGAATGAACTACCTATTTGGAAGTGATAAAGCCATCCAGGATTTGATGACCCTTAAAAAATCCAATTTGTTCCGAAGAAATAAGATTGGGAGGTAGGGGTTTGAGGCATTTTACAATGATCGTGGCTATGATATTATAAATAACATTGCACAATGCAATTGGTTTGAAATCCTGGGGATCCTATGATTTAGCCGATTTAGGTATAAGAGTAATGAATGTAGCATTAAGGCTCAAGCATACCTTTTGGTTGCGGCAAGACTCCTCGACCACTTCTAGAACTTCCTTACCAATGAAGTTCCAAACCACTTGGAAGAATTCCATCATGAAACCATCTGTGTGTGGGGCCTTGTTCTTCACCATTCCTTTCACCAATTCTTCCACTTCTTCTAGTAATACCACCCGTATGAGGCCCAGGTTCTGATTCCTAGAAATGAGGTGGGGGATTTTATGGGTAATTCTTTGTACAACCTTAGTCTTGTTCTAAGAAGGTTCTGTGAGAAAAGAGTGGAAGTCCTCCATTCCCCCATGCTAAAATTTTTTGTTTCCAACCTCATTTTTAGTGAGAAAATCCGATTGTGCTGGTGGTGTTGAACCATTTCTTTATGGAAGAAACACATGTTTGTTTCCCCCTCTCATAGCCAGTTAATTATAGATTCCTGCTTCTAGAGGATCTATTCCTGTATTTGTCGTTCTTCCAGTTAATTGATGATCCTCCTTCATCTACCATTAGGTTCTCTTCTCGGCCCTGAGTAACGATCCTTTGTTGGATTATCTCCATATTATTTTCTAGTTGTTGTTGGTATTTCATTATATGTCAAAATTATTCTTGGTTCCATTTATTGATATTCCGTTTTAGCTCCTTGAGCTTCAATTGGAAGGTGCGCATGTGATTTTTGCCTAGTTCCTCACTGTCCTTCCATCATCCCTCTATTTTTTCCATAAGCTTGGGGTACAAGAGCCAGAAGGCCTCAAATCGAAATGGTCGATTATTAGGGCTAGTTTTGAGTTTGATCTCCAGCCTTATTGGTGAGTGGTTAGGGCCCATACTTGGGAGGATGGAGGCTTCCAAGAATAAGTTGTGGGTTATTACCTGTTCCGAATCCAGTAAGCAATACAATAGTGATGCAATATGATGCTGACCTCCTTGCCATTTGTTCCAGGTGTGCATAACATTGTTGGTCGGTAAGTCGACCAAGTGCAGTTTCGTGATCATATCTTTGACCATTTCCATATCTGCATCATGCCGTATAATTCATCCTTTCTTTTCCTCAAGGGATGTAAGCATGTTAAAGTCCCCTTTGACTATCCATAGGTCATCTGGCTAGTCCCTTCTCAAATTTGCAAGGTTTTGGAGGAAAACCCCTTTTTATCCTAGAATATGAGGCCCATAAACTCTTGTTGGCAAGGCCTAATCTCTAGATCCAATATGGTGGAAACACCCATCAAGTATTATGGGTCGTCTTACCCAGTCCTTAAAAATAATTTCTTCTAAATTCCATAGGATAGTAAGTACTCTAGCACTACCTCTGGCATCTTGAGCTATTACCTAATAGTGAGGCTTGAATTTTTTGATAATGTCGTTGAAATTTTCTTCTTAGATCTCTATCTCTTGGATAATCATAATGTTGAGCTTATCTTTCCTGAGACGTTCTTTCAGATATAATTTTTTGCCTTTGATATTAAGACCTCTAATATTCCAATATTTGATGATAATTTGGACGATTATTTGAGTTGGTGGAAGACTGCGGATAACCACACTACCCTTCCATAGTTCACCAATGTTTCCCCTATCATTTGAATGGTATCATTGATGTTTTTCCTTCCTCGTTTCTTCCTCATTTCCCTAGGGGGACCTGGTCCCCTTCCTGAGTCTTTTTTGATCCCAGTTGTTTTGGTCCATCTATCCCCTGCTTAAAGTTTATATTGTTGGAATGTCTCTTTGTAAAGCTACTTCTAGGCTTCCAAAATGAAGCGTTCATCTAGGTGTCTCCATTCATTCAATGATATGCACAAAAATTTCTCTTCATTTCTCAAATATTCTCTTTGGATATCTATCTCCATGGTGGTTTGGTATGGTGGTTGTTTGGAGGCTTCTCTGTTTGGTATTTCTTACTCTGCCTTTCTTTTAGTTGTCACCCCTTCCATTTTCTTCGCTAGTTGGTTGTATTTTTCTTTTCCTCCCTCCATCTCCTCTGTCTCTTCCTCCTCTTGTAATATATAAAATAATTTTTTTCTTTGTGTACCTTTTCTTGGTTGCGATTGAGTCGGGGTTTGGGTGTTATTTTGGCCCTTCTTCCTCCTCTTCACCTCCTGAAGCCACTCTTCCCCTTCTTATGATTTACCCTTGTTATTAGCCTTCGTTGGAGCCTTTTTCTAATCCCATTTCATCAAGAATTCCCAGAATAGGTGGCCATATTCATGAAATATCTGGCACTGGCAGGAAATATGCTCATAATCGATGGGTTGATTACATACTTCATCATGGGATTCTAGTTAAAATAGATTTTGGAAAGGGTTCCATTATGTTCATATAAATGCAGATCCTTACATATTATGTGTATATTCCCCTCCTTGTGGAGCCTACAACCTTCACAAAGTTTGATATTGAATTACCAATACCCTCCAGGATATCTGGATCCTAGAAATCCACTGGAAGGCCAAATAGGCGTACCCAAACCGAGGCAACCAAAATTTTTTCCCCATCCAAGTTGTAACACTCCTCCTAGTGTTGCATGAATAGTCCCTTGTTGTTGAAGAAGTAAGGTCCATTGTCAAACACCCTCTCCTTATCTTCTATATTGGCGAAGATAACTATGAAAAAACCTTGGGCTTCCAACTTCAACTCTATGTGGCCTTTAAGTTTCTATTTTTGTTGAATCCATTTAACCGGATCTCGCTTTGTTGGCTAGACTCTTATAAATTTTCATATCATTGCATGGTCCTTCATATATTTTCTTTATTATTCTAGTTCGTTGCCGGGAATGAAAAAGTGGGGCTTCGCTAAAGCCCTTGGTAGGCATTGACCACAAATGTGGTTCTTTCATTGGGTGCCTAAGATAGGAGGACCTCTCACATGTCTGTTTTGAGTGTTTTTAGCCTGCGTTCCCTGCGAGTTTGTTTCGTTGTTGACATCGTTTTGGTAGGAGGGGATCCCCCCACCCTGTGGGATTTCTCATCTCCACCATCAGCGCAGAAATCCATTATAGAGCCAGCGCACAGGATGACTGATTAGTCGTAGGTAGGTACAGGGTTGTCAAGTCACACATAACCCTAACAAACCCTAGCAGATCTCATCATTTCGAGTTTCACCATTATGTACATTAAATCAATGATTGCACCACAATATTATCTTCCAACTATGTTGATACTTTTAGAATTAAAATTTGAAGGAATAAGCATATATGAGTAGTTTTATCAATGAGATGAGTTTGGATAATTGGGGTTTGAAACCTTTTGGGGCCAGTGTGCGGCCTTAAAAAATGGTTTTTGGAGTTAAAAATTTCCTTAATACTTAGATCTAGTGATTATATTATGCACTTAGAGACATTTCTAATGGTGCAATAAAGATTCTAATCATAGTTCATATGAAAAAGTTATGTCGCTTAGAAGTTGACATATCATGTTTAATCACAATAATTTGATAGGATGCCACATCATCATCCATTACTCATGGAAAATGTATTGGCCATGTGTATAGTATTATTAAGACTCTAAAAAGGTCAAATTTCTAACCATAGTTGAGAGTTGGAGGAGTTATACTTAACCCCTTGTTGTCTATTGAGCTATGTTATAAACGTGCCACTAGGAGGAAAACTGGTTCCATTCATTTTGATTGTATTTGATTCCTAAGAGAGTAGAATAAATTGATAGTGGGAGTGAGAAAGCATAATAGAGTGGGTTTGTGTTATATAGTATCCCACAAGAAATATTCTTGAGTAACTCCATACAAAGTTCTTTCTCCTTTGTAGTTGCATTATTTCCATTCCAGACAAAAGAGAGCATAGCAACCTCAACTTCCATCTAGTTTTTCTCCCGAAAGGGTTTCCTAGAGCATATCTTGGTGTTCATTGTGATTGGTGTTTTTTTTTTTCATTGTTCTCTAGTTTCCACATTTTATCTATTGCAAGAATAAACAACAAAATCAATGATAATAGATCTATAATCTAAATGAATTAACCCTTTATATTATATATTTCAATTTAATTTAACGAATTATTGTGATGAAATATTTAGTGGAATATCCACGATAGTTTAACGATAATATTGCTATTAAACCAGAGTTAATTGGATATTTTATGGGAAGTTGTAAGGGATCTAGGAAATAGTTTGATTAGGGAATTGATTATAGTAATCCTTAAGACCTGGAAAATGAGATTTCTCAAGGATGGAAGTGTAGGTTGTGGATATCAGACATAATGTGAACCTCCCTATGATGAATCTAGTAGAAAAAAAAGGAATTTAAGTAGATGGAGGTTCCAACTCAGATGTCAGATCTAAGAGAAAATCGAGGGGTCATGAAGAACTAAAAAAGGAGTCTATGAAAAAACTTGAAAAAGAGAAACTAATTTATAGCATTGTGAACCATTCATAGTCCTCTTCTAGAAGGAATCAAAGGTAGAAATCAAGCTATATCAAGGTGATATTGATGCTTTGAAATTAAAGCACTGGCTGCAACAATATGAGGTTTAATTTGATGTTCACCACATAAATGAGGAACTAAAAATTTCATTTGATTTTTTTAAATTAAAGGATCATGCTCTAGCATGGTGGAAAAACCACTTGGAAACCCTTGTGTTAGAAGTTGGGAGGATCTTAAAACTCTCATAAAGTCCAAAATATACCCTATTGGAAATGTAGAAGATCAATGGATCCTACGAAATTACTTCAAATAGAGATGGGGCCATATTATACAAGAGTACATAATAAAATTTAGGAAGATGGTAAAAAGGTTGGGTATCTCCCCCAAGAACCTAGATTTACTACTTAAGTATCTTGGTTATCCACATAACCATCTAGGAAAGTGCGTGATGTTTTTCAAACCTAGAATGATGGACGAGGCATAGGTATAGGAACAATATCTAGAAAACATAGGCCAAAAGAAAGGGAAATTAAGTGGTTCAAAGAAGAAGGAACATTAAGAAACTTCCAAATATGGGAAGGCATTGATAGAGGGAAAGGATAAGAAGAAATTACTACAACACACTAGTAGAAATATCCTAGCAACCATTGCAACCAAAGATGAGAAGTAATGTTGGAAATTGCATCCAAAACTAAACCTGAATAAGGTGGGAAGAAAAAGAATCATGTTTCCATAGATGAAAATAATTAGGTGGAAGGTATCTCTATCATAGATGAGAAGAGTTTTTTCACCTCAGTGAATAAGGAGGTGAATCTAAGTAGCCTCCATCAGTAGTAAGAGAAGAAGATAATCTAGGTCTTACACATTAAGATATAGGTCAAGAAGACCAAATCAATGCCTTTTTTGACTGAAGCTCAAGCAAATATCATTGCATATATTTGTTAAACAAACTTGGAGTTGAGGTCCATGATTATCCTATCTTATATCAATTGGGATGGGTCAACAAGGAGGTAGAGATGAAGGTAACCAATCAATTTAAAATTAAATTTGCTACAAGTTTTGATTATATTAATGAAGTAGAATTGGATGCAGTCCCACTTGATGTATGTGGAATTGTATTTGTGAAAGCCTACATGTATATTAGGTATTCAACATTAATTTTATGATCCAACCAATTTTTCTTCATTAAGGATGGAAAATAATTCATCGTCAATGTGCATAAGGGAATTAAGTCAAATATTTCATTGATAAGTGGTAATAAAGCCAAGAAATTGATTAGTTCCAACAAAAAGTATGTTTTATTATTCTTAAGAGAAAATCAGTATGTAGAAGTGTAAATGAGAGCAAAGGAATCCATGGAGCGGTGCTATAAGGATCGTAGACAAAAAATATAAGGGTTGCTAGAAACATACACTGGAGTCTTATGGGAGCCTAAATGGATACCACTGAAGAGGGAAGTGAAGGATGATATCCAACTATTGCTAGACTCCTTGTTCAATGTTTTTAAAAGTCAAACAGAAATGAAATTATGCAACACTATTTGACTACTTTTTTAGTTCATTTATAACTCACTTTACTTTTTATAGAAACAAGAGTAAGGTGTGTGAGTATGAACTAGATGCCTCATTTAATTAGATGTTATAAACTCAATGCGTATAAATATATTGGGGAAAACAAAAAACACATAAAATATGTAAATTAAGCAAAGGTAAATGTAACTATGTGAAATGAAAAATCAAACTAGAGAAAAAATAGATTCAACAAACAAATAAAATGAAAAAATGCAAAAGACAACAAAAGAATAGTCTATGTTTGATCACTTATGAAAAATAATGAAGTGAAACAAAACCTCAAAATCTAGCCATTAACAGGAAGGGAATCAAGCTCACTTTACAAGGTTTGTAACATGTACATACCAACTCCATATTTTCTTCAATTCTATAGGGACCGACCCATAGTTTTTAAATTTGGTGTGCTTTCCATCAGTCTCACCACCTCTATCCCATTTTAAGAAAAATTCACTTATCTAAAAAAAATTATCCTAGCCTTGTCTTTATCAAGCCATATTTCCATGATGTGCTAATCAACTGCAATTTTTTCTCAACTTTCTCCTTTTCTTCCTCTTACAAAATTAACATGTCAATAATATTATGGATAGTGGAAGAAGGTTGAATCCTTGAAGCTTGGGATTGTTGTAATGATAATAATAAATTTTTTGGTTGAATAATGGCCTCTTTTCCATAATCTACATAGTAAGGATAGGTACCCAATTCCTCTTTAGATGTAACTCTATTATCACAGAGGGCATTGGATAAAGGATTATGCCAATTTTCATGATTCTTAGCTATGGTATTTTTAATAATACAATTCGTATTCTAATTATTGATTCACCTATTCCATTACCTTGTGCATAATAATTATTTGAATATCTAAGAATGGTTCCCTTATCTAAAGTAAGCTTATATAGTAATGAAGAAGAAAAATATGCAACATTGTTGAGTGTAATGATAGAAGGAACTGTAAACCTAGTAATCAAATGTTTCCCCATGAATTAGATAACTACCCTTTCATTCACTTGTGTTAAAAAGATAACTCCAACCCACCAATTAATGTAATCGATCACAATTAATATATTCTTCTGTCATTTCAACAGATCGGGTTTATTTCCTCTATGATATCAATGTCCCATTTCTTAAAGGTTTTTATTGATTAAGACAAGTTTCACTAGAATAAATCCTTTCATCTCTCTTTTGATGCTTACTTGGCAAATTTTACATTTTTGTACATACACATGAGCATCACTAAAGAGAGTAGGAAAATAGTATCTAGCTCTTAGAGTCTAGTGAGTTTTAGTTTTACTAGTGAAATAACCTCCAACAAGAGCATCATGGGGATCTTTCAATTACTTTTATTATTTTCCTTTTCTATACATCTTAGCAATACTACATCATATGTTTTCACAAAAAGGATGACATCAATAATATTGTATTGGGTATCTTTCAAACATAAGTACAATTTTCTTGAGTTCATATGATTTGAAAAGGCCCTCTGGTGTAATAAAATTGTCATAATAATACATGATGAATCGATACTAGCCAGAATATAGAGGATTTCGTTGGTATAAACTAAGGGTTCATTCTCCCATCCATCTTCTTCTTTTATTCTAGATTATTGAGATTTTACAACCAAAATACATAACCCTTTCCCTCACATGATATGATCAATATTAAACTGGATATCATATTCCAATATAGTTGTCATGTAATTTCCTCTTTATTCCTCTAACTCTTATTAATTAAATAATGACAAAAGAGCATGATGGGAAATTGTCACATTCATATGATTTTTATGATATAGGACCTAAGGTGCCTAATAAAATTATAAATAAAATATGTTTTCTTATCCACAACATGATAATTGAGCTTTTACCCTTGCAAGTTTGTACTCATAAAAGAAACAAGTTCTTCAATTCCTTTCAAATTTTTATGTGTTAATACCACTACAAGTGAATGTTCAAAAGTGAATGTGTAGAGAAGAAAATCAAGGATGAAATTCAAACTATGTAGAATAGATCATCATAGATGGAAGTTTTGATCTTTTCAAACAATCCTTTTTCCTCTTTATTCCATATAAAATTAGATTCCTTCTTAATCATTTTTCCTAGGGGCTTGATAGTTTCTACAAATTTAGGAATATATTTTCATATGAGAATAGACTTCCCAAAGGAATATTGCATGCATTTCTTATTATGTGGTAAAGGAATCCAAGATACAAGTTTTACTCATTGAGGGTCTATGGATATACCTTATTTAGAAATATCCAAGTGGCTTATCTTAGATGATTAAGAATATATTATTTTTAGAATTTAAGGAAATCCCATATTTATTACATCTTTCAAAAATATCAGTAAGATCCATCTGATCATCTGTTGTATTTTTTGTGTATACATTGCTTTCTAAAGATTGTGGAAAGAAATGTCCATTTCCCTTAAAAAGTGGATCCAACATTAATAATCCCAAAGGTACTCTCTTATAAGTGAAAATGCCCAATTTGCTTTAGAAAATGGTTTTCAATCTATCGTATTTAATTCTTAGAACTTGATTATATCCTATGAAATGATCAAGAAATGAAAAAAATTGAAATATTGATAGAAGCTATAGGATGTAATCCATAGGTGGGACTACATCGATGTTCTTCTTGAAAGATTTTTTCAAGTTATAGAAGTCAACACAGATAAATATCACCATTTTTCTTCCTAACTAGAACTAGATTGGATACTCACATAAAATGTCAGACTTGAAAGATGATTTTGGCATCAAGGATTTTTTTCAAATTCTTTTGGACTTGAGGTTCAAGGAAAGGATGCATCCTACAATTTTTTTGCTGAAATGGTTTTACATTCTTCTTCATTGGGATAGTGTGCTAGATAATACATATGTCATGTGCATTGAGGTTGTCATATGTCCATGCAAATACATCCTATTATGTTTTAAGTAATTTATGTAAGAATTTCTTTCCTATTTAGCCCATCCTTTACTAATATTTTTTATTTTTGGATTTTCATTAGTTATTAAATTGGTAATGGCCTTGAGTGGAACTATTTGTTTTATGTTTGATGGTACTTTAATTCTACCTTGAAAAATAGACATTTCCTCCAAATTAACAACACCCTTGGGCATTATATGAATTTTTTTCTTGGTTTTTCTTTATAGCATTCCATACTTTCTTGATACTCTTCATTGCAATTGGAAAAATCCTTTAAATCATCTCTATTGGTGAGAAATTCAACGATCTATTTGCCACCCTTTAACACCTTCCAGTTTGTGATGCTATCTAAAAGAGAAGGGCAAAAGACAAATTCAATCACAAATATACTAGCCTCATACTCTTCCAATAAAGACAATCTAGAGACAATAGCTGCATGAGAATAAACTACAAGATTCTCAAAATGTTGAATAGAAAAAATGTTAAAATCATAAAAGTTGTCAATTAATATATGGACATCATATTGATAATTTTTTTAAATTTAGGGAAGTACAATGTATTCTGTTTTTTATTTTCCTGACAATTAACTCAAAATCCTTAAGTAGTTTAAATTTTTAGTTTTATAAATATATGTCCTCTTTCAAGTCCCTATACAATTGCCTCATATTTACCTACATTATTATACAAGCAAATTCTAACATACAAGTAAAAAATAAAATTGAACAAACTACATTTAACCAACTCCAACTCCTCCTTGGTGTTTGGAACTATAATAAAATGAAGCCTAAATGTCCAAGGTATTGGTAATCCTCCTATTTTATTTGGGTCAATGGAGTAATATTTTCAAGAAAAAAAGTTACATAATTTATAGAACTAGTGTCACAAATTGATTTAAAATAGTTATCTTTCTACATAAGCAATTCATAGTTTTGAATGTTACATGTATCAAAAGTTTTAGCAATGTAACTGTAGAAATTATACATCATGCATGTATATCTTGGATTCACCCGATCTAACAATGTACTAAAGTTAAATATTGAATTGTTTCTACAAATATTTTATGGAATTAAAAACACAATTGCTAATCACATGAAGTAAATAAGAATAAAATCACACACAACACAGATAATTTCCCAGGGAAAGCTTACAGCTAAAAACCCCACTATTTTCTATTGTATATTAAGCATGGATCATGAAACAATTACATACAAAAATCTTCTCACAAGAGCCCTCTAGTACTAAGCTAATTATCTCACACTGTCATGAACAAAACTGACCAACACATAGCCAAATCTCAGCCTCTAGACAACCTACCTTGCTTGCGTAATCCATGATGAATGCAATCCCTAAAATATAGGAATTATGGCCTCCTTAACTGTGCAAATATCATGGGCACTCCAATGGGTTTTTGGTTTCATGTGTGCAACCCAATAATCCTACAACTGATAGTCAACTTCCCTTTCACCTAGAACTCAACTGGGTCTCCACTGGATTTGACATGCATGTAACTGATAATAGTAAATCCTCAGTTGCATGTGAGATCACTGATTGCGAATTAATTAATATTTAATTCACTTGATCTCTCACTAGTGTATATTCAGTTACAACTAGCACAACTAAGTTTAAATCACTTAACTGAGTTAAACTAATTACAACCTGCATTAACTAATGCACCACTACACTTCGAACTCTGTTACAACTAGAATTACTCTGCATGCCTCACCAACCACCTCTAACTCAAAATCCACTAGCTAACTGAGTTTATTACTCTCTGTTAACTATTTCAAGTCATCATTGAGAATATATTACATTTTATTGTCCATATTAATTAAGGGATAACTAAAATATACATGCACCCAAAAATAGCACTGTGGGCCCCACCCTAGTGTAGGTGCGTAATGCACTAGGCGTGGGTGCTGAAACTTGTTGAATCTCAACACTCCCTCTCAACAAGAAAGAGATTATCCTTCACCCTAATCCTATCTCTATGGTATTCGAATTTTCTCCTGATGAGCGCCTTCGTCAGAATATCTGCATCCTGATCTTCCGTGGGAATGTACTGAAGCAACATTATCCTTCTCTACACACAAGCTCTTAGATGATGGTACCAGATATCTATATGCTTGGACCTATCATGAAACACAATATTAATCGAGAGTTTAATGCAACTATGATTATCACAATGAATCACTCTGAGATCCATCTGAGAACCAAATAAACCAACCAAGATCTTTCTCGTCTAGATAGCCTCACATGCAGCTTGACTTGCTGCCATGTATTCTGATTCCGCTGAACTGAGTGCCACAGATCGTTGTTTCCTACTGTACTAGGAAAATACTGTCGATCCAATGCTAAATATCCCTCCTGATGTGCTCTTTTTGTTTGATGGACTGCCCACCCAATCTGCATCCGTGAAGTCTTGAAGCTTCACTCCCTCTGTTTGTCTGTACCATAGACAATACTCTGATGTGCCCCTCAGGTACCTCAAGACATGCTTCCCCACCCTAAAAAAGATCTTAGTAAGCTTAACCATAGCTTTAATTAGCTGGTTAACTACGTAGAAAATGTCTGGTCTGGTGTTCACTAGATACATCAGTGAACCAACTAACTGCCTGTAGACAATAGCATCCACTACATCTCCAGAAGTAGCATCCTCTTTCCTCCAATTTCCTAGAAGAGGAGTATCCATGGGTTTGCAACTCTCGATGTGAAACTTACCTAGTATCTCCTTTGTATACTGTCCTTGAGACACAAAAATTTCACCATCCCGCTGCCATATTTCCAATCCAAGGAAATAATGAAGGAGTCCCATGTCCTTCATTTCAAACTCCCTTGCAAGATCCTCCTTGCATGAGTGTATAATATTCTCATCACCAGTCAGAATTAGATCATCAACATAAAGAACAATGATCAATATCTTACCATCAACCAAAATTTGATATAGGTTTGCATCTGCTTCACTTTTGGTGAAGCTCAGTCTAGTGAAATAGCTGTATATTCGAGTGTACCAAGCACGGGGTGCTTACTTCAGCCCATACAGTTCTATTTTGAGTCGGCACACATGAGACTCATTGTTGAAGATCTATAAATCTTTAGGCTGTTCTATGTACACCTCTTCCTCAATGATCCTATTGAGAAACACAATTTTCACATCCATTTGATGAATGCGCCAATCCATCTGCCCTGAGAGTGCAAGGATGGATCTTATGGAAGAGTACCTTGCAACAGGTGAAAACGTCTCATCATAATTTATCCCCTCGATATGTGAGAATCTCTGGGCCATAAATTTTGCCTTATATTTCTCCACACTCCCATTAGCAGCTTGTTTTACCTTGTAGATCCATCTCTATCCAACCACTGATTTGTTGACCAGTCTTGGGACTACCTCCCATGCACTGTTCTTGACAATGGAGTCATACTACTCCACAATTGCATCAACCCAAGTTGGTTGTTGCAATGCTTCTTGAAAGGAATATGGTTCAGTCACAATACATTTTCTCATAATATCCACGTATCTAGTAAATCGATGAGGAGATGGTCTTTATCTTCGCTGTGAAGTAGGGGCTCCTACATTATTTGCAGCATCAAGTATCAATCTATCAGCTTTTGTGGTGCACCTTCTGCCATTTCTGATGGATGGCTCGGCATGAGTGTTTTCCTCCACTCCATGAACCTCCTCATGTGGTTGATCCACATATTGAGACTCATCCTTGGGAACCAACAGTTCCTCCTTTGTATGCAAGTCCAACTCCCTCTTAAGGGACAACCGCATGGCTTTCTCCTCCTCAAATTTTATATTCGTCGCACAACGGTCATTTTGTTGTTTGGAAAATACACATGATAATTATGGGGTGTTTCAATGTACCCCACAAAAATCCAAACCTCAATTGTTGGTTCCAGCTTCTTCCCGGAGTCCTTGGTCACATGCACATAAACAGATGAGCCAAAAATCTTAAAGTGTGAAACACCAAGTTTCTTACTAGTGAAAGCCTTTTCAGGTGTACTCATGCCAAGTATCTTATGAGGACAACAATTTTTCACATGTACCATTGTGTTGCATGCTTCCTCCTACAGATGCATCAGTAGGCCTTGATCATGCAACATTGCTCGTGCTACACCCATGATCGTTATGTTCTTTATCTCTGTGACCCCATTCTGCTGTGGGTTATGAGGCGCTATGATTTCTCTTCGAATTCCTTATTTGTTGCAGAAGTTCTTGAATTCGTTAGAGATTTATTCTCTACCATTATCACTCCTAAGGGCCTTCACTTGCTTCCTCGACTCTTTCTCCACCAGTGCCTTAAACTCCAAGAACTTAGATAATGTCTGATCTTTATTTTGCATGAAGAAGATCCAGCACTTACGAGAAAATTCATCAACAAATATTAAATAGTACTTATGTTTTGTTGTTGAAGCAATAAATAAAGGACCACACACGTCTGTGTGAACTCTCTCAAGGATCCCCGAAGTTCGGTTCTCCTTCTCATGAAAGGTCTCATTTACATATTTTCCCATAGTAAATCCCTTGCATGTGTCTGAATGTGTAAGTGTACCCCTGGGAAGACCAGTAGAAATCTACTGCATGAATTTCAAGGCTCCATGGTGAAGATGGCCCAATCTCCTGTGCCATAATTCGCCCTCATCCTGACTCACCACTTGATCTGCCTTGCCCATCATTGCTGCGCAAACATATACCTCCAGCTTGTAGAGATTCTTAACTCGAATCCCTATCCTCTTGGCTTGTCCTATTGTTTATGTCGCAGGAAAGCTTTTCCTTCACTAAAAACAACATCATATCCGCTATCCTCCAACATTGCAGCTAAGACTAAATTTTTCTTCAAACCTGGTACATGCATTAAATCTTTAATTGAGTTTACCCAACTGTCTCTGAAAGGTAATGGTAGCAATCCCAGTAGCACTATACCGCTAGTCATCGCCCATTTCAATATGCATCTAGAGATCCTTCTCCTCCAAGTCACTAAAAAGTTCCTTGTCTCCCGTCATGTGAAAGGAAGTGCCACTATACAAATACCACACAGATCCCAATGCATTGGACACCATTCATGCTATCAATGAGAATTCAAGCTCAAATTGCGAGGCAAGTGCCTCACTAGCTGTAGATCCTCCAACCTTCTTGTTCTTCTTATTTTTTGGACAGTTAGTAGCAAAATGCCCATGCTCGTGACAGTGAAAACACTTCACCTTGGACATGTCCTGATTATTTCCACTCTTGGAATCGGATTTAGAATGGAATTTCTTCCCCTTCCCCTTCCTTGACTTGGCAGCCAAAGTGCAGTCCTCTTCATCTTCATTCTTAGATGAAGATACATCTTTGGTGTTCTGTCTGAACTCCTCCTGCACCAAATCCAACCAAAGTCGTTCCTAATCTGGCAATTTTTCCCTTCCATTGACAGAGTCTTGATAGTTGTGCCAACTCTTTGGAATTCCTAGGAGAGCCAAGCTCCGAAAATAATCATCAGGGACTGTTATTCCAACACTCCCTAGTTCATCCCGACAATGGACAAACTTTGTTAGATATTTTGGAATGGTGCCTCCCTTTTCGATCTTGATCTTCCTAAGTTTATCTTTGAGCGCCAATTTCCTATGGTCATTGTTGCTTTGGAATAGATCCATGAAATCCTTACACATCACATATGGTGTGGCTTTCCCATGAAGGCTTGAGACAATGTGGTCTCGTACTCCCTCCAACAAGATCCTCCTTGCCTTTGCCACTTTCTTTTTCCATGCATCAAGATTTGCAGCATCTGTCACAGCAGGTTAGGAATATCATTGTCAATGAATTCCTTCAAACAATTGTCTTCAAGTACTGCCTCCATTATGTCCTTCCAAGAAATATAGTTTGAGCTGCCCTTGAGTGCATAATCCAACCTCAAGCCATTGAGATCCATTTTGATCTTGAATCAGCTGTAGCACCAAGAAAGTCTTTTTGCAAATTCGAATTCTATCCAGTCACAAACTCAACTCCTGCTTTTCTATCCAGTCACAAACTCAACTCCTGCTTCACTTCTTCAATTTCCTGTGCTCTGATACCATGTAAAAATTATACAACATGCATGTATATCTTGGATTCCCTCGATCTAAAAATGTACTAAAGTTAAATACTGAATTTATTCTACAAACATTTTGCGGAATTAAAAACACAATCGCTAATCACATGAAGTAAAGAAGAATCAAATCACACACAACACAGATAATTTTCCGGGGAAAGATTACAGCTAAAAACCCCACTATCTTCTATTGTATATTAATCATGGATCATGAAACAATTACATACAAAAATATTCTCACAAGAGCCCTCCAGTACTCATCTAATTGTCTCACACTATCATGAACAAAACTGAGCAACACATAGCCAATTCTCAGCCTCTAGACAACCTGCCTTGCTTTCACAATCCCTGATTAATGCAATCCCTAAAAGATAGGAATTTTGGCCTAGCTTGACTGTGCAAGTATCACGTTCACTCCAATGGGTGTTTGGTTGCATGTGTGCAACCCAATAATCCTATAATTGATAGTCAACTTCTCTTTAACCTAGAACTCAAATTGGTCTCCATTGGATATGACATGCATGCAGCTAATAATGGTAAATCCTCAGTTGCATGTGATATCATTGGTTGCGAATTAATTAATATTTAATTCACTTGATCTATCACTAGTGTATATTCAGTTACAACTAGCACAACTGAGTTAAACTGATTACAACCCGCATTAACTAATGCACTACTACACTTAGAACTCTGTTACAACTAGAATTACTCTGCATGCCTCACCAACCACCTATAGCTCGAAATCCACTAGCTAACTAAGTTTATCACTCTCAATTAAATATTTCAAGTCATCATTGAGAATATATTACAGTTTATTGTCCATCTCAATTAAGGGATAACTAAAATAGACATCCACCCAAAAATCACACTATGGGCCCCACCCTAGTGTAGGTGCTTAATGCACTAGGTGTGGGTGCTGAAATTTTCTTCTTGAATCTCAACAGTAACTAATAAAGTACAAGTATATAGAGTAATTTTCAAGAATTGGAAATTTAGAGGATGAGGTTTCATTTGTTGCATTAAAATTAATCACTATATGTTTTTTTCTTTTTTTCTTTTTGAGTTTTTTACAAACCCCAAAGGTTAGTGACTGCTATGTCCACAGAATATTTGTACCAGACAAATCTACCCGGAGGGATCACTTACTTCATACTTAACCACAGAACCTGACGCTGAAGGTGTCAAGAGAATTGAACCCATAACCTATCAATAGAAAAGGCACTTTAAGAATGGGTAATCGATCAATTGAGCTAACCCTCATGGCTATATATATATATATGTGTGTGTGTGTGTGTTTTTATACCTTTCTTAATTAATGTTGATATTATTTTGTGTTCCATTAATTGGAAGAGATATATTTGAAAAATTAAATACAAGGTAGCCTTAGTGTTTTTATGACCAATACATGTTAAGAAAAAATACATACACCTAAGGGTTACCTAATATGGTGATGTCTATTATTTGATGATTTTTTTGGTTGGAAGCCACTCAAATGAGAACATCCTTTAATTCATTATTTCCCTTAACTTCTATTTTTTCAAGTTGAAGTATATGAGTTGCACACTTTAGAGTTGCATTGAACTTTATAGAAACAAAATTGGGTATAATGTTAGAATATGCTATTAAATTTACCAAAAATTAATGAAAATTATGATTTAAGGTTTCAAATGTTAATAAGAAAGGGGAAGTTAAAGGTTTAATTTTTTTTTCCAAGAAGACTAATGTTGTTGGTGGAATTCTGTTGGTTATTGTTTCTTCATTTATTAACACTTTTAGTAGAATCTATTGGTTGTGCATATGTCTTAAAGGAATTCAATAAAACTTCCATTACTATGATTTTTCGCATAAATAGAGGATTAAAACATTGGAATTATCATTTTTAATTCCTCGATGATTTTGTATTTCATGGAATCTAGCTACTTGATGAAAAGCTTATTAGTATTAGGGATATTATAAGAATTCAAAGTAGTGGGAGTTGCATTCCAAGTCTTTATAGTATTTGGAGCTTGATAGGTGGTCATTGTTGTGTTATGGGTCACATGCTCCTATTATGGTATCACTTTCGAAAATTAATCCTTCCTTTATTATTTCTTCATCTTCAACCAAGTTGAAACCAAGTAGAATGTTTCATATGACCTTAGATAATTCACTAGGATAATATTTATTTTCTTCATCTCTCTCTCCCTCAATTGGCTCATTCGATTATTCTACTTGTATGAAACCATCTAGAAATCTACTTTTTTACCATTTTCATGGAATTTATCCATTAGGGACATGTTTTTTTTGAATGACTGTCTTGATAATAATTCCAAAAATGATACATAACCATCCCCTCTAAATCAATATTTAAGTTTGTAGGTGGGGGATTAATAGGTCCAAGAGAGTTGGGTCTCCTTAAGAATGTTTTATATGGCCTCTAATGAAAGTCCATTCTCTAGTATTCGTTTTCATATCTATGACTTCATTAGGGAAGTGTTTGATCACTCTTTCCATGTTCTTCATATCCATGGAGTCATTATCCACAATTTCTACAATTTGTTTAAGTTGAGGAGGTCTAAGTAGGATAAGTATTTTCTTTAATTGGAGCACCTCTTTCTTTCATGATTTTTTGTCTCTCCTCACATCCTACCATTTAATTTTCCATCTTCTTGTATTCCTCAAATGTTAATGCTAAAGTATTGTTCCTTTCTTACTTAAAAAACAAGCAAGTTGGTGCTAGTATAGAATTAGTATAAACTTCAATTCAAATTTCTTATGTGTGTGTTGTTACATCCTCAATATTGTTCAATATAGTGATAAAAATTTGGTCAAATTTTTTTACATTTCTTTAGGCCTAATAAGCAAGGAGGAGATCTTTAATCCCAAAGAACTTATGGTAGTCTCTTCCCAAAACTTTATGAACATCACCTTATGAAAATCAAACAACTAGTGATTGATCCAATTGATAGATTCGAATACCAAGTATAGGTTGTATTCTTGAAAGTATACAAGAAAAATATGTAAACACCATCTTTGTGCTACATATTCAATATTTTGATGGCCAAGGTAAATTTAAGAGTGTGATATTCTGGTACACTAGATAATTTAGGGTCAAATTTGGGAAGCAAGTGATTTGTATACTTAGGAAAATTATGTATTTTGTTGGGAAGATCAAAAGCATCCTGGGCTAAGAAAGGTTGTTTAACAAATTGATTATTTTCAATCTAAGAGGTGTGAATTAATGTGTCAATGGCATAAATTAGAATTTAAAACTTTTGGATTGTTTTAATTAGAATCCAAGTTTATATATCTTTCAAATTTCTCATTGTCTAACAAATATTTAGTGGGACTAATTAGAGTTGGATCAACTAAACCAAATGGTTGTGAAATTTCTTGTAAGGCTACTTATACAACTTCTTCTGTGATATTAACTAGAATATGATCCCTAGTTTTAGTTATGTTTCAAGAAGTATTTCTTCATTGAGGAAGAAAGGGATTAAAAAAAAAAACACCAACCACCTTATGTAGGCCTAGGTAATGCATCTAAATGAATTCAATTCCTTGGTTGATACTATGTAATGGATTTCATAAGTATCTGATCTAGGATTTTCCAAGTCCTAGGTTGTGGGATTTTCAAAAGTCTAAGTTTCAATATTTAGAAGATCAATTCTGAATGTGGATGGTTTATATGACTTGAATTACACATTCCCTCCTAGCATTCATTCTTATATTGAGGTATTTGGACTCCCAAAATTAATAGCCTGGATTAAACCCAAGGAAGAGGCCCAGATAAAATCTTCCTTGTTTGAGTGTAATACTAGTTAGGGTGTGGTTTGACAACTACTCGATGGATTTCAGGAGATTTTTTTTTTACCTTTTTAAGCATTTCTAGTTTTGGTATTTTTCTTCTCTACATTGAATTCAAAAAGTAAATATAATTTGAATTGATGGAGAAAGTTCTATTTCTAGGAGATAACTCAAAAACAATGAATTGCAAAAATTTATATTTTTATTCCCTAAGAATGAATTCTATAGGAAAACTATCATTACAATAATAATTCCAGGAAGAACATATTAAACAATTACAATAAGAAAAACTACAGGAACACCTTGTTCTCTGGATTTTCCAGTATGCTTATGATCCTCCTCCACCATAGGTGGGATAATTCCATTAGGAATATGATAGAGGAAGGCTTGCGTGCAATGGAAAAAATGCAGAGGTAAGGAATAATAAATTATATTTTTATCATGATTAGACATTGGAATTTTGTTATGGATTTAAATTAATCTGTGCTTGTATCCACGAAAAACTATTTTCTATGTTTGGAGGTCCTTGACATAGACAGTGATAGTTAAGAAATGTTCAAGAGATATGATTCAAGCATGTAGGGGTTACAAATCTCAGGACTCCTAGGAGCTAGTGGCGTTATCCTCTCTTCAGTGCACATAAAATTTCCGGTCTGGGTTTGGTGGGATGACCAATTCAAAATATTTTTCTAGTCTTATGATTGAATAATTTCATTCTCTAGTTTTGTTTCTCATTGGTGGATGATATTTTTTTTTTTTTAGTAAAAATAGGTCAAATAACAACCTAAATTATGGTTTCTCTTAGCAAGAACTAGTCCCTGCTATGAGTCTTTCATCTACCCTTCCTTTTCATTTTTATTCCTCTATTTTTTGTCCTTATCCACCCTAAATTCCTATAACCCATTAGTTTTTTTCTTATTTTTTCTTCCTCATCCTTATTCCTCCAAGTGCCAACTATTATGCTCAAGATATATTACTTGGGTATTTCTCTTTTGGTGTAATATTCGCTAAAAAAAATGTGCAGCCGCTAGGGGGCTAGGGGTAGAGGCCATAACTATAGGTTGCATGCCCAAGTCCATACCCAGGAAGTTGTATCCATATTACTTTCTTCCACCCCCCATAAATTCATGAAGAAATATGTTTAATCAAAACCCTCACCACCAACAACCAACAAGATTATTTGGATTCAAAAATACAAGAGGAGGTGGCCAATTAAGTGCACGACACTATCCATAATAGGGGAAGAGGTAGCTAGTACCTAAACTCCATTGCCATATATTGGAAGATGAAAAATATTCTGGGCATGGTCTTAAAGGAGAAGCATGCAGAATATAATGATGCTATCTCTTATTTGAATGAAATAAAGCATATGCAATAATATCATCACTCTTGTCTTGCTAGCTTGGATTCCTAGCTAGCTCGCCTCAAAAATCATCTTTAGTTTGACCTAAAACCTTCTGCTCCAACCGGTACAAGCACTTAGGGCCTAGCTCCAGTTACCTCTTCAAAATATTGATGTCATGATATTCATTCTAGTGGTTATTTTAATTCTTTATATAGTCTAGTATATGGCAGAATTTAGTAGTTTCTAAGTATCAAATGTTTTATTTTGCATTACCTTAAATCTAGTTAACCATCATTAGATTTGGTTTACCTAGAGGAAGATTGAGACTGATAATTGTATGAATAATGATATTTTTGCTGATGTATGCTGAAATTTTGAGGCAATACAATATTAATTAAAAAAAAAAAACCTATAAAAATTTGATAGAAATTTCAACTACTCAATATTTCAAACGAAAAAAAAGGAGACAAAATTATATGCTAATGATCCACGGAATGGAAATCACAATTTATAACAACATGCATAGACACGCAACAAGAAAAATCACGATTACATAGTGATTTATAAGGGAACACAACTGGGAAAAACCCCTCAAGCCTATTTGCATTAATCAGTTGAATAGAGAAAGTATTACAATTCCTTGCTCCATCTTTGAACACAAACTGAAAAAGAATAATTGTTCTCTCTACTAAATGAGAAACTATGGCCAACACTTAGCCAATTATATTCTCATATAGCTTGTTATTTACTTTCACAATCCTTGAGGAAATTAGCTCTTCAAAGATAGGAATTTCCTCCTATTTTTTGTGAAATTCCCAAGGATTGATCTCCTGACTGCATGTAACAACTATACACTCAAACTAGTATACAACTCATGTTACACCGCCCTTGTCTCTTCCACTTCAACTGAGAAATTCGAATTCCATGCATGCATTAGTTATTTGGGTTGATTCATCAGTTAAATAACGTGTATCTAAGTTATAATGTTATCCCACTATACAACTGACCTTCAACTAACTCTATCAATAGTTAGAGGTCAGTTCACTAAATACAACTGAAAATAACTAAACTAGATTGCTAAAATTTAGAAATCACACATCCATGACTGAACTCCAAGCCCACTAAATTTATTTTATTGATCTAACTAAGTGAAAATACCCATGTCACACTAGCTAGCTACCTCCAAGTTTTCTTGTTGATGTGGAAAATCGATTTACTCAATTTGAAAAAGGATAAAGTCAAATTGAGCATTACTTTTTACATTTTTTAACACTCCCTCTTAGCAAGAAAGGGATTTTTCCCCATCGCTATCCTGCACCCATGGGATTCAAATTTACCTCTTGAAAATTCCTTTTTCAAGATGTAAACATCTTGCTCCTGATTTGGAATGTACTGTAGCAACATAAGTCTCCTCTACACACAATCTTGCAAATGATGATATCGAATATCAATGTGCTTGGAATTGTCATGAAATAAAGGATTCTCAGAGAGCTTAATGCAACTTTTATTATCACAATATATCATTGTAAGATCCATCTTTTTATTGAAAAGATCCACAAGCATTTTCCTCATCCATATGGCCTCACATGTTTCTTGAATTGAAACCATGTATTCAGCCTCTACTAAGATGATCACCACAAACATTTGTTTCCTGTTGTAACAACAAATAAATGTAGGCCCATAACTGAAGATAGCACCTGAGGTACTTTTCCTGTTTGATGGAATCCCTGCCCAATCTACATTAGTGAAGCCTTAGAGCTTCACTCCCTTTGTCCTCCTATACCATAATCCATACTTGGTAGTGCCTCTGAGGTACTGTAACACATGATTTTATACCTTCCAATACAACTTGGTAGGCCTCACCATAGCTTGGCTTAGCTGGTTTACTATATAGCACATTTCAAGTCTTGTGTTCACAAGATACATCAAATACCCCACAAACTACCTGCAAATGGTAGCATCAACCTCTTCACTCGAAGTAGAATTCCTCTTCCTCAATTTTGTAGCTAGAGGTGTCCAAAGGCTTAAAATTATCCATGTGAAATCTCTTAAATATTTCAGAGGCATACTCCCCCTGCGACACAAAAAATTCACCATAACCTTTGCACACATGTAGCACGAGGAAGTAATGCATTAAACCCATGTATTTCATCTCAAATTCCCTTGCAAGATCCTATTTGCAAGAGTGTATCAACTACTCATCACCTGTCAATATTAAATCCCCAACATACAAAACAAGAATAAACAACTTACCATATACCACAATGTGTTATAAGTTCACATCTACTTCACTTTTGGTGAAGCGTAAGCTACTATGATAAATTTCATTCCAAATGTTCCATGCTCACGGTGCCTGTTTAAGACCATAAAATGCTCTCCCGAGTCTACGTACATCTGACTACAAATTATATGTCTCAAATGATTTTGGATTTTTTATGTAAATTTCCTCCTCAACAACACCATTGAAAAAGGTGGTCTTCACACCCATCTGGTAGGTTTCCACCCCATCTATCCAACCAATGTTGGAATGGATCTGATTGAGGAATATCTTGCAACTGGTGCAAAATTTTCGTCATATTCCACTCCCTCTACCTGAGATAATACTTTTGCCACAAATTTGGGCTTGTACTTCTCAATTCTCCCATCAACTGCATGCTTCACTTTGTAGATATATATGGAACCAACCACTGATTTCCCTTTTGGTCTCAACACCACCTCCCATACATTTTTCTTCATGACAGATTCATATTCTTCCATCATAGCATCAACCTAAACAGGTTGAGAAACTGATTCCTCAAATGAAGATGGATCTATCCCAATCAACTCCGTCATGAGAGCCATGTAACGAGTGTATCACTCAGGTGACATCCTCTTCCTATGTACTGATGTAGGGGCTCCCACGTTCTCCCTAGAATCCTGCAAAAATCTATCAACTTATATGGTTCTCTTTCTCCCCTCTATTGAATATTCTAGTTGAGTGGGTGCCTCTACTCTGTCTCTTGTATGCTCTGTTACATGTGGCTAGTCCACAACCTACTAAAGCTCATCTCGAGGCTCCTCCTTTAGAGCTAAAATATCCTTCTCTAGTGGAATAATCATATCTCGTTCCATAGATCACCTCATAGCCTTTTCCTCATCCAACCTGGCATCTCTCCTCGCAACTTTCATCCATAGTGAAGGTAAATACACCTGATAATTGTGTGAAGTTTCACAGTATCCTAAAAAAACTTCCAAATCTGGTGTAGGCTCAAGATTGTTCCTCGAATTCTTGGAGAAATGAAAATAAATTGAATCTCTAAAAATTCTGAAACGAGACACATTAAAGTTTCTCCCAGATAAATATTCCTTTGGTGCGATCATACCAAGTATCCTATGAGGACTCCGATTCTGCAAGTAGACTACAACGTTGCATGCTTCTTCCCATAGATGTATTGGTAACCACTGATCATGCATCATGGCCCTTGCTACATCCAGTATGCTTATGTTCTTCCTTTCAGCTGCCTCATTCTGCTGTGGGTTTTGGGGTGCTATCAGTTCTCTTCGAATACCTTCTTTGGCACATAAATCCATGAAGGAATTAAAAAAAATTCACCTCCATTATCGCTGCTAAGAACCTTCACTTTCTTTCCATTATCCTTCTCAATGAATGACTTGAATTAAATTTTTTTTTAGAAAACTTCATCCTTCTTCTCCATGAAGAAGATCCAACATTTTCTAGAGAAATCATCAATAAAAATAACATAGTACTTATGTTTTGCTGTGAAGGCTTTAGAAAAGGGTCCACAAACATCAGAGTGGAATCACTCCAAGATTTTATCTACTTTTCTATCTCGTTCATGGAAAGTGGATTTGATATATTTCCCCAATGTGCAACCCTTGCCGACATCCTTCTAGTTAAGGGAGCCTTTAGGGAGACCTATGGTAATCTGATGCATGATTTTTAAGGCACCGTGGTATAGATGACCCAATATCTTATGCCAAAGTTCTCCAACATCTCGATTCTACACATTTCCATCCTACTACTCAATGTAGTGCAATATACCACCTCAAGTTTGTATAGGTTCTTCATTCGAACCCCGATCTGCTTCACTTTCCTTGTAGCTATGTGTCTCAAAAAGTCTTTCTCTTTAATGAAAATAACATCATAAACTATGTCCTCCAATACTGCTACATAGATCATGCTCTTCTTTAACCTAGGTACAAACATAACATATTTGAGGTGAAGAGGAGAGGCATTATCCCTCTTAAAGGTGACATTACCAATTTCTATAGAATTGTACCTCCCGTCATCTCCCATTTTGATATGCATCTAGATCTCCTTCTCCTCTAGGCTACCAAAAAATTCCTTGCACCCTGTCGTATGGAACAAGGCACTGAAATCAAGGTACCAAACACTCCCCATGAAAGTGTTTTCCATGCATGCTTAGAGGGTGAAGTATAATTCGAATTGTGAAGCGAGTGATTCACCTCCTACTCATCTTGAAGGATTATTGTTATAATTATTGTGTGAAAATTTTGTTGGATAGTGCCCAAATTCGTGGCAGTGGAAGAATTTTATCTTGCTCACGTCTTTCTTATTGCCATTATTTTGGTTGGATTCATGTTTGCCTTGGGTCTTCTTTCCTTTTCCCTTCTTCCCCTTTCCAACCAAGACAAAATTATCTTCATCCTCTGCTTTGGAAGAAGTTACATCTCTAGTATTTCTCCTGAACTCTTCTTGAACCAAATCAAACCACAAAATTTCCCAATTCAATAATTTTTCCCTTTAATTCATAGAGTCCTGGTAGTTATGCCAAGATTTTGGAAGGCCTAGAAGAGCTAGGCTCACCAGTTCATATTTTGAAATATTCACCAAAACCCCTCCAAGATCATCATGAACTTGTGTAAATCTGGAGAAATACTGTGGAATGGTATCATTCTTTAGCATCCTAATGTTTCAAAGTTTGTCTTTCAGGGCCAATTTTCTATAGTCACTATTATTTCGAATAATTGTTCTCTCTGATGAATGAGAAAATCTGGCCAACACTTATCCAATTATATGCTCATATAGCCTCCTATTTCCTTGCACAATCCTTGAGGAAATTAGATCCTAAAATATAGGAATTTCCTCCTATTTTCTTGCGCAATTCCCAAGTATCGATCTCCTGACTACATGCAATAATTGTACACTCAAACTAGTATACAACTCATGTTACACTGGCCTTGCCTCTTCCACTTCAACCGAGAAATTCAAATTCCATGCATTCATTAGGTATTTTTGGATGATTGATTAGTTAACTAAGAAATCTATGAGTTAGACTGCTATCCCATTGCACAACTGACCTCCAGCTGACTCTATCAATAGTTAGAGGTCAGTTAACTGAATACAACTAAAAATAACTGAACTAGATTGATAAAATTTAACAATCACGCATGCATGACTGAACTCCAATCCCACTAACTCAAATTTTTTGAGCTAAATAAGTGACAAGAGCCATGTCACACTAGTCAATTTCCTCCAAGTTGTCCTAGTGATGTGGAAATTCGATTTACTCAATTTGACTAAGGATAATGTCAAATTGAGCCTTCATTGCTACATTTTTAACAAAACATATACGAAAATTACAAAAGATATGCCATTTAATTAATAAGCAACTACAAAATAATTATACAATGAATAATGAATTAAATAACATAGTACTTATTACTAAATGAAAATTTAAATTAATATTTAACAATAAAACACATCTCAAATATTTGTTGAAAATGAAAAAAAATTCTAGTTGATAACATAAGATAACTTGATGGAAATTGAAATTCTTGTTCGAAATATGAGTAATCAACCAGTATAAAGATAGTCCATAGGTAGAATATATCCACGATTAATTCCCAAAAAAATACCTTCATCTTCAAGGAGAGGCTTCTAAATTAACTTAGAAATCATTCTTAGTTATAATTCTTCATAATACCATCATATCCAAAATTCATTTATAACTATTCAAATTATATATTTTATCAAATAACGTTTCACACAATTATAGAATAAAACAAAAAATTCCATGCAAAATCCATAAAAAAATCCATGCAACTCATTCCTCTACTAAACTTTGGGAGAACTAGGAGTGGTGGCTTTTGTATTCTTCTCATTGTACTTTTCCCATAGATTAAATAACATGTTATATAAACCAAGATGAGGATATACATGTTTCTCCATTAGTAATTTAAAAATGGTAATTTCCTACTCAAATACCTTGATATATTTTTCTATTTTGGGAAAGATGGACTCGAACCAAGTCACTTTTATAACTTTAGTTGTCAGAAACTTTTGTCGATTCCCTCACCCTAGTTAATAAATTCTCTTAAAATTTGCTTCATGTTTCAACGAGTCATCCTTGAACTAATTCATTGCTTATATGCTTGGTAAAAAGCCTTCAAGTGGGTCAAAGCTAGGTAGATTGTACCATATAATGTCATCTTCTATCACGCCCTAGGTTTTAATGTAGGATTTCTATACATCCTTAATCCAACAATTATAATTGGTGGCTTGTTCCACCCTATAAAACCCATCCTTCCCAATAAATTGATACCATGATACTTTTAACCTTATTTTTTTATTTTCTTGATCTAATATTATTGGTCTTGCACCTTGGCTTATGATATTTCTAAATTAGGTTTTCTTTGTATACTATGGACAATTGTATACTTAACTCTTGAAATTAAATTTCTTTTAATGAATTGTTTCTTTATTTGATAATTGATTTTATCTCCATATAAAAATTCCTTAATAAACCTATCGACTACATCCTATGATCTCTTGTAATAGTTAACTTGATTCTCTAGTATATAAATAAGCTTCTCAAGGATTTTTTTTTTCTTCAACTTTTTCCTTATTTGTGGTAACAAGAGAAATAAATATCTCACCTAGTAGCATGTTGTTGATCCTAACCTTCCTAACCTTCCTAGCATCAATCATTGATTCATCAATTGTACATAATATGGAAGTATCCATATCCAAATTCACCTTCTTCTGGGTTCATTTCACTATTGCCTATTTACTTTTACCATAGGCTGTTGATTTGAGGTTAAGAACTTCTTCCAAAGCTTCTAGAAATGCATGGTCACCCCAAGATAAAAAATTTTGTAGGCTCCATGGAGTGTTCCCTTATTCCAACATTGGTTCATTTCTTCCATACCTTTGGAGTGAGGACACCTTCCTTAGTTAGATCAATGACACTACTAGAAGGTGGTGGTACTAATATGGTAGCTATTGTGCATGGGTTTTCTCTATTTATTATTATGTCTCACTTTTTGTGCCTCTTATATATGTTTCAACTTGTGGTGCTTCCTCTTGAATCTGCTCTTTCACTTTATTTTCCCTATCTCTTCTCTTTAATTAGTAAAATTTCTTTTCTTTTCTTTCGTCTTCTTCTAACTATATCTATTCGTATTCCTTCTTCCTTTGTTCTTCAACTCATAATATTTTTTCCTCCTCTTTTGTCTTCTATTTCTCTTTATTAGCTGGAAATCTGCACAATGGTTAGAATGAAACCTTCCTACCATGGTTTAAAGTAGTCTAAAAATAATAATGGGATCTTAAACTGTAAAAATGGAAATGGAAAATATATCAATATCATATTTGTAGAAAAGTAAATAATAGAGAGTCGTAACAATATACAAAACCTGAAAATACAAATAACATTACAAAACCATATCAATTGGAATTTTTATTTTGTTAAAATTGAAATATTACACCTGAAAATGAAAAGGATGAGAGAGGGTCACCAAATTCTCCTCCATGGAAGGTTTATTTTCTCCCCTTCCTGTGGTTGTAGATGGATTTCCCCTTTCTTTCCTATAATATTTTGTGGAAAAAATGGTAATGGGAAACTCTATTGGAGAGCTTGAAAGACACAAGATCAAAATAACACTGATGAAATGGTCATGGTAAAAAGAATGGAGAAAAACCTCTCTCTTTATAATAAAATGGTGGATAAGACTTGATCCAGTCAAATAATAATATATTTGTTGGTCTAAATTAAGATCTAATCACTTTTGGTATTTTATTATGTTTTGGGAGAGGAAAAGGTTAAAGAAATGGTCAATAACCTTTATTCAGTTAACTAACTAAACAAATATTGATTTTAAGTTAAATTATACAATAGGGTGAAATAATTAATAAATAAAAGGGATTTACTTAATTATTTCTAGGCGAAACACTAAAATGCATTAGAAATAATTATTAAATAATGATTTAATAAATTATTCCCAAGGGAACGTTGAAAAGATTAAGAAATAATAAACAAATAATCATTTATTTAATAAATCCCATGGAAACAGAAAATCTAGGTAAAATTATATAAATTATTTTAACGTTAAAGGGTAAAAATATGAGAATAACTTAAAATTAATGTATTTATGTGTTATTCTCATGTGGGTAAAATAATTGAATGGAAATAACTTAGGAAAAGTGTTTCTCTAAATTATTTCATATGGTGAAAATGGATTTTAAGTTAAATTATACAATAGGGTGAAATAATTAATAAATAAAATGGATTTACTTAATTATTTCTAGGTGAAACACTAAAATGCATTAGAAATAATTATTAAATAATGATTTAATAAATTATTCCCAAGGGAACGTTGAAAATATTAAGGAATAATAAACAAATAATCATTTATTTAATAAATCCCATGGAAACAGAAAATCTAGGTAAAATTATATAAATTATTTTAACATTAATGGGTAAAAATATGAGAATAATATTTATGTGTTATTCTCATTGTGGGTAAAATAATTGAATGGAAATAACTTAGGAAAAGTGTTTCTCTAAATTATTTCATATGATGAAAGTGGGTTTTAATGTGTAAAAGCCATATACATGGTATATTTCATTGAAGCTATTAAAATATGGCTACATGATCACTTTTTAAGAGATAACAATCTTTTATTATTATTATTTTTGTAGCCTCTAATATTTAATTTTCCTATGCATCTTTCAAGGCCTTTTTTTTTTAACTCAACCTTAGTTACTATTCTCTTAAAATTTTCTAACATTTGTTTTGCTTCTTTCTCTTTTTTATTTATTCCTTCTTTAGTTTTTCTTCTACCTTCTCTGTTCCTCCCATGTTTCTTTTAGTTCAACTTCCTACCTCATCCTAATCTCCTCAACTCTTGTAACTTCTACCCCCTCTTTCCTTTTTCTTTCCATTTCAATAACTTCTTGATTATTTCCGCCATTCAATCATTTGAAAAAAAAGTTACCAAAATTTCGGGATTTCAATCTACCATTTTTATTTCACTCTACCATTTTTTGTGATTATATTTCTAGGATAAGGAAATTAACTCACAATGTTTTTCCATAGGCCGAAGTATATCATTTCTTCATAATTTTCCCTTGGGAAACCAATATTCCAATATAGAACTAGCCTTTTGTCTATCTCACTTTGGATAATTTAGATGATAATTCCATAAACTAAAGTTATAGAATAAGGATGTTATTGTTTGATTCTTTGAGTATGGAAGCATTGAAACCCTGTAATCTCATCTAAGGCTAGTGTATTCGGTTCATAACTTGGAATCATAGGATGAGTCATAGTAATATCATAAATTCTTAAATAAGTATATTATTCTTGTATATATAAATTCTCAATCTAATTTATCAGCTTCAGGCCTTCTTTGGTTGATATTTGGAGTTCTTTGAAAAAACAAAATTGATAGATGGGAGCCAATAATTGATCACAAGTCATTGCATAAATTATCTTGTACTTATTCTTCCAAATAACTTAAAAATATACATGCATGGCTGAGATATGCCAACTCAAGTTCACATATGAGAAGAAATTTATGGAATATGTGATATCCATGATGCAATAATATATATAATGTAGGAACCATGCCTAGCTTTGATTTGGCCTTCTACACCCTTTCTATCATTCTGTTTAGGGATTGTGAAAGAATACCATCCCAATTGAAAATGTGCCCAATGGTAACAACTATGTATGCCAATGGAAACTAAGCATCTTTGAAATGCGTATAGTACCTCTAACCATATATCTCGGCTTTCATGGCCATTGTGTACATGTAAGGATCCCACAAATTGGTAATGGAATATAAGTCATTATATTTGTAAGAAAACCTTTTGGCCTCAACCCACCAACTAGAGAGGACCTATTTTGTGTCATGTCATTCGTTAATCTATTCAATGAAAATTTTCATCATGTACATCTTGATTTGTAGTTTATTTTAACATATCCAACCCCTAAGGTGATTCTATGGCAGTGGGGTAAGTATTTTATTTCTTCCTACAACTATATCAAACCTCATTTATGAAGTAAATGCCATCTTTTATTCACCAATATGTTTCTAATGACATAAATTATACCTCATTCCAAGTTATGAGCATAAATATATGGCCCTTGGAAGATTTAATTATTCATGTCTAGTCAACATTAATATAGTTTACATGTGAAAATTATGCCACGTGTCACCACCACACTACACTACATTTCTTACATATGTGGTTAACATCTGGCAGCCATCTACCCATGTGTGGGAATCAAGGAATATTTCCTTCGTAAGGGAGACATGTTGGTGTTGCTCCATATCTCGATCCAGGTTTTTCATAAAGGCCTACTTATTGGAAAGTATAGATTTAACATATTCAAGTTATGAAAACTATTGGGCAATGGGAAATTTTCAACAACAATAGCAACTGATAGATTCCAAATTCCACCATATAGGATTATCTAAAGGATGAAAGGTCTTCATTCCCTAATAGTATGTTAGCTAACGATTCTAATCCTAGGTTTATCATTATCCAATGTTTCAAAAAGTACCATTAATGGAAGTTCGATATTTTCGAAATTCCACTAAGGCAAACAACTCAACACTCCGGGTTCCATGTCACACATTAACACATCTTCGACCTCAATTGTATTCTAACAAATGTGCCACATTGTCTATTCATGTCAACATGGAATGTCATGAGCCATGCCAACATGCCACATCATAATACATGTTAGCATGCCACACTAACATTTGAAATCCAAGTTTTTCATAAAAGGAAACTTTCTAAAATTCCCAAATTTCACGTCCTTTGGACTCGAATTTTGTCAATTTAAATAAAATTCATTAAAGAAGATGATCGTTTCCAGAATATAGTATTGATGAATCATGATATATAGGTTATGCTAAGTAGTGAAATGAGTTTGGTCAATGTATTTCATTTGAATCCAGATAAAATATTAAGTGGCATTCTTGCAAAAAGCCAAATTTATAGATCTCCAACCTCTTATCCCTTAGATTGATCTCATGGTCTTGGCCCCACAAACCATATGACCAAGAGTTATATATAAAGGTTATTATAATCCACATATGGGGAAATTTTTAATGGTCCCTCTTGAGAAATGCTATATTTTTAATTTACCATACCCTACGTATCATTTACGTGGGGCACCACATCATATACCACATTAAGATGATCATTGTCGGAAGCCACATTAGCATGCCATGTTAACACATTACATATTATTATTTTGACTAAATTACTACATTGCCATTTCACTTCATTGACAACATGCCAATATCCATGTCGATGTCAACACATCAAAACGTCTCAATATCATTATTTTATGTAAAGAATGTCACATCCAGAGTCAGTCTAATGAAATGGAGAGCTTCCATAAAATTCAGTCACCTAGATCTAGATAATCGTTAAATGTTTCATTTTTTAAAGTTTTATATCCATATCCTCCACAAAATATGCATACAAATTTACACATAATGGGTTCTAATCATCCAATTACCTAGTGTCCAGATTTTTCCTTGTGCAACACTTTATTGAAGTCCTAGATGCCCAAATACCCAGATATAGAAGGAATCCACCCAAATGGAAAGCTATACTTATTTCCTTAGCTCTTAATCATTGAGATCATAGTCATAAACCCACTATCTCATGTGACCAAAGGCTAGAATAAACTTCCAACATCTAGATCTGAAGAAACTCTTAACACCCATTTTTAATGAAAATTTAGATTTCTAAATTTCCTTCTATTAACAAGGACATAAGGAACCATAATACATAATGCATTACCTTGTATATTTTATCTAGTTCAGTGGATATATCCATCAACTAATGAAAACCATTCCTATCACTTTCTAATTATATTAACTTGGCACTAATTCAATGATATGTGCACACAAACTTTCTTTCACTTGGAACCGGTCAATTGATGTAATTATCAATTGATTGAACCATCCTCTTTATCAGTTGACATTTTTATCAACCAACCACTGGCTAGTGAGACTCTTATGACATCTCAACTTGATAGGCTTGGTCTGGTCTAGTTGTTGGCCCATAAAATGATAGGATTCATATTTTCATCAGTTTTCATTCTATCAACTAGGCACTAGGCCATCAAGGACTAAAACATAAACTTAGGGAATTATTGATGGTTTGGAATCTCATAATTAATATCCTTTTTGTAGCTAGGTCTAAGTCACGGCCTCTGGTAACCCATGTGACCAAGGATTATGCTAATACCATCCATACCAAAATTTATTTAAACTCAATCCTTGAAACTTTAAAAAATTCATAGGCTTGAACACGTTTTCCTCATCCTTCCCTTATTAGTTCTAGCTCTTACTTGGCTATTTATGCTCTAAGTCCTCCTCAACATAAAAAAAATCCATCCACTTCTTATGTAATCCTATCCATTATCATATAGATTCCAAGGAACAAAAGGCTATAGGCCTCATGCTCATCCTACTTATCTAAGTGATACCTCTAACTCCTTTTCAAAAATGACACATGCTTCGTTACACATTGAGTTTAATGTAAGAAGGAAATACTAATATTTATTTCTCTTGAAGTAGTTCCCCATATAATTTCTTTAGTTAGGATTCCACCCATTTATAAACATACACACAACTTGAAATTTCATAACAACTAAAGGGATATTATAGGATTCACATCTAATTCAGGTCAAATAGAAAACTCAACTCATTTTTGTTTACATACAAGAAAGACCTCCAACTCTTCCCAACATACTTGTCATGACTCAATTGCTCTTCCTCAAGCTATTCCAACAAGGATTTCTAATAAATTTCTTCCTTTAAACCCTATAGTATTTTTCGTTCAAGATTAAATACCTTATATAATTATCCCAATAATGATTTACTAATCACACTTAGGTTGCCTCACTAGCATGCTTAACCTCATTTCACTAACAATGTGTAAGTACTAGAGTGTATTTAGTGTTCAACACAATTACTTCATATAACTTATGTTTAACACCCAATAAATGTAATTTACAAAGTATACATAAAAGGTGCATGATTATAACGTCAAACATGAATTAATTAGACACCTAATTTTATAAGCATAATTTATATCCAACAGGCATAGACTTTAGATGTTGCTCCCAACTACTGACCACACTTCTCTATAATTATTAGCAGTGGGTCACTCCTAGCTAGGGCCATAACTCCACAAGGGTAATGACTCACCTAGAGACAACTAAATCATGTATTAAGTATTGTTACAATTTACAAATTTAGTAGGATCCCTAACCATAGTCTCTTACCCCCCAACTTGGTGCACAATTTACTACCTCTACAATCTATTAGGCTATTCCTATGTGCACCCTTTCCTACCTCTACAATCTACTAGACTATTCTTATGTGCACCCTTTCATTATCTTAGTAGTCCATTAAGGTGTTCCACTAATCCATATTGGGATTGAAGTTAAAAATTGACATGGATTCTCAAAATATAATGGCTCTATGAGTTCTATCTACCATTAGAAATCTCCTAATAACTCCTTCATCCTTATATTAAGTATTTTTACCCACCACTTTCCCTTCTAGATCACACCCCACTCTAGTTGAGTAGGGAACCTTAGCCATGGAATTTTAGTAGGTATTTTTTTATTATAATAATGAGGTAATAATGTTTAGTTCAATCCAAATATTACATTTGAGTCAGTAGCTGCTTCTCGTAGTGCCAACTATAGTTTCCCTAATGGATACCTTCCCTTCTTATAGAAAGAAATTAATTCCCAATAAATACATGTCACTCTTGATAGTTTTCCCTAGGTTAATCATGAACAATGCAGATTGATTCTAATGATGTTCGATGGGCAGGATGAGAAAATGATGAATTTTATATGCATGTGCAAAATTATCCAAGTGTCAATTGGAAAAACACTCTCCCCACCAATTGGAGAGTTCCTTCCTACTTATATCTGCATAATATGGGTTTTATATGCCAAAGTGACATTTGGATGTCATGGTGTGAAAAAATAGTCTTGGGTTCTATCCCCTCCCTTTCCATTCTTCTTGTGGAGTTGTAGTCCCCCATTTTTGTGTCTAACTAGGTCTGCAACAAGGGTATTTCATTACTAGTAAAATGATTTACAATGTTTTCTTAGTTCATGGGCCTTTACTTACTATAACTTTGGTCTCAAAATGCATAATAAGGAAATATGTGCTAACAAAATATAGCTCCCCAACCTTGATGGAAATATGTGTAATATAACAAAGGGTATTCAGGGGTGTTACATTCCCCTCCTCATTATTTCAGAACTTCCCTTAGTGCATTATATACATACGTAGAGTCAAAATAAGTGTAGGTATGAATCCCACATGTTTTATTCTAACTTCCACATGGTGTATTTTGGTCTATAATGGAAACATTATACCTTTACCAACCATATTTCCTTGTTATACAATTCCAATATTTTCATATCTAGAATGCATACTAATTTAACTTGAAAATCCTCTTCAAGATCCACCTAAATCATGTTCCAATCGACCACATGGTTATAATAAAATAAATAATGTTTAAGTAAGGAAACATGAAATACATTCATGAATATGAGTGGATATAATTAATGTAAGACAATATGAAATCAAGCTAATGATTTTTTGGATTTTGATTGGCCAAAAAAAATGAGTTACTAAATTTGAACAACTTCCTAATGTTATTTTTAATAATACACCTTCCCAAACTTTAAAATCTCTATTTATATAACCCTTTTAAGGATATATTTTCTACCTGTCTAGGGTGACTTTCAAATTTTACTTAATTATTATCACTTTTTCCTCCATTTCCTTGAGTTCCTCTATCCCTGTAATAACTCTATCTACTCTGTTATCTCATCTCAAAGGTGTGTTTCACTTTTTACCATATATAGCCTCAAATGGGATTACCTATAAGGATGCTTGGTATCCATTTTCGTATGGAAATTTCACCAAATGAAAGTAGTCTTCCCATTTCGATGGTTTATTCTTCATACACATTCTAAGAATATCATTGATCACTTGGTTAATTATTTTATTTTGTCCATATGATTCTGAGTGGCCCTGTTGTACAAAGTACAAGTTAGTTTCAAACCCCTTAAACAATGTTAGATGTGAATTTGGGATCCCTATCTAAAATTTATGGCTTTATGTACCCCATGAAATTTGGATATTTACCTCTATTATAGAACAAAAAATAACCCTTAGGGTTTAAGGGAAAGGAAAACACCTTGCAAAGTAAAAACAACAACTTGTGCTTAGTGGATACTTCCAAGAAAGTGGTTTTTGAGGCTTCAACATTCTTCGATAGTGTAAAGTGTGAAAAATTAGGCCCATCAACACCCTTTGCTAGTGTAATGGGTGAAACAATAGCCTAACAACATCCTTCTTCCACAACAATGGAGAAACAAATAAAAATTTCTAATGGAAAAGCATTAATTCCATCATATTTGATCAAGTAATGATTGATTTGGTCATGTTTAATCATAACCTATGATATAATAAAGAATGTGTCCAGGTTCAATGTAGCCAATATCAAGAGAAAACTATATAAGCGAAGCTCTCCACATGGAACAAGAGGAGAAAGAGGTAAATTATTCCAAAATTCTGTTAGAGTGATATTTTTATAAGAGCCACTTAGACGAAGGTTGCAACAATCTCAACCATGTACATTCTCCAGTGCTATTAATGCAAAGTGAAGAAAAATTCCCCATATTTCCATTGTGTAATTTCATTATATATTACATGTTTTATTTTTTTTGCACACCAATCTTGTGATTACAAGGAAGTAGTAGGTTTCTCACTCTCTTGTATGTGGGTTTAAGGAAAGGAGTAGGAGCCAAGATCTCTGGAAGATATTATTTCAATCTGGTTGCACAAACAAAGGTAAGGATTTTGTGATAGATATGGTAACTCCCATTACTCTTATTTTTCAATTTTTGTGTGAATTATTGGAGTGTTTTTATTTTTATTATTTCAATTTTTAAACACACACACATGCCTTCAGGATAGACTCTCAAAAAAATTTAATCGGTTAAAAGTAGCTTATTAATGTAGGCCAAATTTTCTCATAACATAAATGGCGACTCCACTGGGGAGATCCTACTGAGAGATTTTTTATTAGGTATTTTATAGTCATTTTGTTGTTTACATTGGTCCTTAAATCATTCCTCAACTTAAATCCAAAACTCGGATGCTAAAAATCTCTGAGTGTGAATTTTCCCCCTTTGTTTCTCACCCACAGTTGTAACCAAGGAGTTAAAGGCTCTCTATTTCGACAATTAATCTACAACAAAGCATTGATAGACCCCTTGTTTCAGAGTTTATTTGGAAATAGAGCATTGAAGGCCTCTTTTTGAAAATTCTAACGGGTTTCACTCAAAATTTCTCCCAATTTTTGCATCTCTGTAAGTGCAATTAGAGTATATATTTGGATTTTTAGTTGTTGAGTGTGAGTATTGTCTTCATTTCCAAATTTGCGTATAATATTTTAATTTTTGTAATATGATTAGGGTTTGAACCTGCCTCTTGGGTTTGATTCCTGATGCAGGGGCATTAGGTTCCGAAAAATACTTTGTATTTTCATAGACATAGGGGGGTCTTATATTTTTACTTGCTTGTGTGATTATTAAATAATTTGAGTGATTTTAAATTAAATATGGAGAGAAATTGTAAATGTTCCCAAATGATTGGAGAACATGAGGGAGTTTGATTAGTTGGGAATATGAAGAGGTAGTTCAGATTTAGGAATGAATTTAGAATCAGTTTCAGCAAATCTAGGGATTTGGTCTAGATTTGGGACTAGAGGATTTCAAGAGTTTTTGTCGAGCTGTAAGGGAGCTGAATCGATTCATTAACATTATGTATAAATGTAAGCCTCAAGGGCCTTAGAGAAGGGAAGTAGATCTAAAGAGAGTGTGAGTGCTTCAGTTTAGGGAAAACCGAGGCTTGTTCCTGTAAGCCTACGGGTGGTTGAACAGGGGCAATCGATTTGAAGATCAGGCCACAGAGGAAGTAAGTATTTGTAATTAATTGAGTTTTATTTTTACAGAGAAATTCAGGGTCAAATTGATTTGTGTATGAGACTGTGTGTGTTTTAATTTGACTTGCAAAATTAGGTGAATTGATCACTGAAAGGATCGATTCCAGTAAGGCATTTAATTGCATGTCTTAATTTATATATAACAAGTTGGATGCATTCTGAAATGAATTGATTTCATATGGAGTTTAAAAGGAATTATTTGGATTCTTAGATTGAGTGAAGCCTGAACCTGGAGTCACATTTGAATTTTATTGGGTTTGTAACTGATTATAAATCACAAAAATTGAATATAGAGAGTGGTTGAAATCAGCCCTATTTAGATGAATGCGCAGGAATATTGAATCGAACATATAGTTGAATGCAATCGACACTTTGGTAAAGCACATAGTATTGTATTATGCATTGGTGAACTCTGAGATGGAACAATGGAGGTGTAAGGTTAACGAATTTTGGCAAACAAAGGGGGTTTTTCCCATTCGAATTGACTTGAAGGCGCAATGAAATACGCGCAGTAGAACTATGCGTTAATAGCATTGTACCCACAGCAAACGTGATGCGGAGATGTTGTGCCTTGATGGGTCTTAAAAGCTGTATGAGATCATGTTTGAAATGAGATGAAAACGCAATTAAAGGAAAGCGGATCCTTGAGTCAATAAATGGAATTGGAGCGTTGAACGGCAAGGGTGGTTTTAGAAGTCCAACCCAACAGTATCGCATTCCTTAAAAATGGTAAGCATATTTTCTGAATCGAATGCGATATCATTCGTTATTCAACACGTGGCAATTGGTGGTTTTAGATTACCACTTATATCGCATAACTTTTGGGAACCAAAGGCCATTCAAGTTAGTAGTGCGACTTGCGTCCGATCCTAGCCATCAGAGATCGACAGCATCCGCATCGTCAAAGTTGCCAACATTTAAAAGGTATGAAAGAGATATTTAATAAAATGATATTTTATTAAAGGTTGAGCCCAATTAATTCCGAATGTTCAAATGAAATGGAAAGATGAGTTTATTAACCCTATGGGCCATCTTATTTGGGTTCAACACAAACCAAGCCTTTGTATGAGTGATTGCTATGAAACGTGGAGCCAAAGTGAATAAAGATTGGGGATTCATTATTTAAATGAATATGAATCATGGTTTATAACATATGATGAAGAACGAGTGGCCATCATATTGAGTTTTGTCCAAGGTCGATTTCAGAAATGATAACCATAGTGTGGGCCTAAAAGAAACGTTGAAGTGTTGAATGCAAAGTCAACCCTTTAATAAAAGGGAAGTTAAGTGAAAGGTCATCATAAATGTGATGCTTGGAATCTTGGTTATTTAATCAAGATTAAAGAGATTAGTCCAACGTGGTTATAAAAGGATTTAAATATGGTTGTAGTCATAGGGTGAAACAACAAAAGACAAGCTTTCGCATTAATTTAATTTTGCCCAGATCAGAGAATTAAATGGGTATGTGCATTTTATATGCATAAGAGAAGAGAATGTGGGTTTGGAGGGTATGCCCCGCCATCAAGTGGCATCATATTAGGAAGGCTCTTTTTGAAAATTAAATTAATTTTTTGGAATGCATGTGTGCTGAAAGCAATGAGGAAATTTTGGAATTTTAAATCTTTTTGACAGTAATTGCAGATTTGAATTAATATGTAGTGAAAGTATGATGATTCAGATTTGCAGAATCTTAATTTAAAAGTAAAATGTGATTTGAAGATTTGGAAGGTTATGTGAACACAGGTATGATGGTGATGGTAAAACAGGAAAAGAGATCAGAGTTGGAATCTGACAGGACAACATGCAGTGTAGCGGACTATTGGAAGGATTTGCAAAAGAAATTGCAAGTGAGTGATGAACAAACCTTGAAGGTGAGGTATTTTTGATTTTGTTTGCAGAATGCAGAGTGAAAGCAATTGAGGAGCATCTCAACAAGAAGATCACAGCTTTGAAAAGCAGTGATGGAGGAAGCCAGTGAAGGTTTCTAAAGAGAAAGGAGAGTGTGGCAGAACCTGGAGAAATTCCAACAGAGGTTGGATGAAAAGAGAACAGATGTGTTCTTGAGAGGGTGAAAAGGAGTGAAGCCTGAAGGAGAAGAGAGGAATGCTCAAAAGGTTCCAGACATAGAGGATCGGTACTTGCCAAAAGACCAAGTCCAGAGAGAGGATTGGTGAGGTAAGTTGTAACAAGGAGGACTTGTTATTGCAGAGGTTTCAGTGCAGCCCGTGATGAATGAGTGAGAAATCAGGAAGGAGAAGATGGCTACTGATAGTCATAGCAGAGAGAGCAGATGTTCAGAGAAGGCCACAATAGAATGAAAGTGAAGAAAGAAGATTCCAAGATAAATGGCATGTAGAGACAGTTAAGGAAGGAAGAGTATGAGAAAGAGGTAGCTGAGATTAGGGAGCAGTCCAACAAATTGAAAATGATGATAGAGGAAGACCAGAGATGTGGTTTTCTTATAAGAAGGAAGGTAAAGTGGCATAGGCTACAAATGAAGAGAGAGCAAATGATAAATGCTCAGCTGAAGAAGAAAATACTCAGAATGATTGAGTATTTGGAGAAAGAATTGAAGATTGAAAATTCAAGTGAGACCAAGAGGTCAAATGGATTTACATATGATAATTTTTGTATGTTTGCAGGAAGAACATGTGGAGGAGGAAAAACTGCTGATATTGTCACAAAGGAAGAAAATGGGACAGCCAGATCTTTTGAAAATGTCCATACACAGTTGGAGAAGAGCTTTACCTTCCAATATATTGGAAGTAGAGGATATTTAATTTATGATGATGGCCAGAAGCTGGAAATTGAGAAATCAATTGGACAACTTGAAAAAATTGAAGAGAGGACCATTGAAGAATTTCTGAATTGTATAGAAGACTTGGAATAGCAGGAAGATTTGATGATTGAATCATGAAATGAGACCATGGAGTCTTATGGTTTTAAAACTGACAAGTTGTGTGTGAATGCAGGTATTGGAGAAGATAATTCATGTAATGAAATTGTATTAAGTGAAGTTGAATGTTGCCAAGCAAGATATGATGATGATTATCTTTTAGAGGAAGATCAAACTGAATTACTGCAACAAAAGGAATGCATAAATTCCTTGTTTTATGAAAGAAATTGTTTCAATGAAGTTGTGTTTGATGATGATAAATTTGTTGTTAATGATGATAATGACAAATTGATTTTATTAAATGGCCGAGTGAATAGTGATGGACAGATAACTGAAATTATTGCAGAGATGGGAGATCAGAATTCTATTGTGATGAAAGTTGAAGGGATAGTGACAGCAGGAAACTTGACTTGTGATAAAGAGGAAGGTAGTGAGGATTGTATACATGTTTTCTTAGATGAGATGACAGATTTGTGGCATGAGTTAAGTTTTCTAGAGCAGAGACTAGAAACACAGAGAATAAATGTTCAGATTGTAAAGGCAGAGTTGAATGAAAATGAAAAGGTTCATTTTTATGAACTAGTGCAAGGAGACATCCTTGAGAAGGATGATGCAGAAGAGAGACTAGCTGACAGTCTCGAAAATTATTTGAAGGATTGAAATATACATATTGATGTGTTGATGATAGAGCAGCAGATTGAAGTGTTGCTGGAAGAAATGACAGAGCAGCAAATTGAAGTGTTGTTGGAGGAAATGTCAGAACAACAATTTGAAATATTGCCAGAGGAGGAAGAGACACAAAGATTTTATAATGTTGATGTTTGTTTTATGATTGCAGGTACTGATGGAAAGAATAAAGAATTTTTAGTCCAGGAGAAGAAAAGAGATGATGACAGTGACTGGCAATTTAAGTACCAGTCCAAGGAATTGTTGAAGTCAGAGAACGAAGAAATTGTCACAAGTGACAGTTAGGAAGAAGTTTTCAATTGCAGAAGACAAGAGGGAAAGGATGATTGGGTGGCAGCAAGAGATCAACAATTGGCAGTAAGAGTCCAGCAAGCAAGGGCTCAGCAATTAAGAGCAAAAGCCGGAGTAAAGGCAACAACAAGATTTCAACAAGTAAGAACTCAACAAGCCGAAGTAAGAGTTCAGCAAGTAGAAATAAGAGTTCAAAAATCAAGATGGAGCAGTATCCAGCAGTCAGAAGATAAATTAGATCAATAAATTTAATTGATCAGAAAACTGTAAGAAAACTGATGGTGAAGGTGTCTTAGAAGAAGACAACAGCAAGAAAACAAAGAATCAGAAGCAATATCAAAAGAAAGACAGAAAGAGAATGTAAAAGTGCAGGTAGCGGAGCAAGACATAATAAGATATGGAAGCCTGGAGAAGTGTAGAAGAAGAATATTGCAGCAGAAGATCAGTTGCAGAACAAAGTGTGGGATCCAGGAAGGCAAGGACTGAAAGCACATGATCAGGAGATCATGATTAATTTTAACCTTGGGAGTCTAATGCAGGGGCATTAGGTTCCGAAAAATACTTTGTATTTTCATAGACATAGGGGGGTCTTATATTTTTACTTGCTTATGTAATTATTAAATAATTTGAGTGATTTTAAATTAAATATGGAGAGAAATTGTAAATTTTCCCAAATGATTGGAGAACATGAGGGAATTTGATTAGTTGGGAATATGAAGAGGTAGTTCAGATTTAGGAATGAATTTAGAATCAGTTTCAGCAAATCTAGGGATTTGGTCTAGATTTAGGACTTGAGGATTTCAAGAGTTTTTGTCGAGCTGTAAGGGAGTTGAATCGATTCATTAATATTCTGTATAAATGTAATCCTCAAGGGCCTTAGAGAAGGGAAGTAGATCTGAAGAGAGTGTGAGTGCTTCAGTTTAGGGCAAACCGGGGTTTGTTCCTGTAAGCCTACGGGCGGTTGAACAGGGCCAATCGATTTGAAGATCAGGCCACAGAGGAAGTCTTTGTAATTAATTGAGTTTTATTTTTACAGAGAAATTCAGGGTCAAATTGATTCGTGTATGAGACTGTGTGTGTTTTAATTTGACTTGCAAAATTGGGTGAATCGATCACTGAAAGGATCGATTCCAATAAGGCATTTAATTGCATGTCTTAATTTATATATAAAAAGTTGGATGCATTCTGAAATGAATTGATTTCATATGGAGTTTAAAAGGAATTATTTGGATTCCTAGATTGAGTGAAGCCCAAACCTGGAGTCACATTTGAATTTTATTTGTTTGTAACCGATTATAAATCACATAAATTGAATATAGAGAGTGGTTGAAATCAACCCTATTTAGATGAATGCGCACGAATATTGAATCGAACATACAGTTGAATGAAATCGACACTTTGGTAAAGCACAGAGTATTTTATTATGCATTGGTGAACTGTGTGATGGAACAATGGAGGTGTAAGGTTAACGAATTTTGGCAAACAAAGAGGTTTTTTCCATTTCGAATTGACTTGAAGGCGCAATGAAATACGCGTAGCAGAACTATGCATTAATAGCATTGTACCCACAACAAACGTGATGCGGAGGTGTTGTGCCTTGATGGGTTTTAAAAGCTATACGAGAACATGTTCGAAATGAGATGAAAATGCAGTTAAAGGAAAGCGGAACCTTGAGTCAATAAATGGAACTGGAGCGTTGAACGGTAAGGGTGGTTTTAGAAGTCCAACCCAGCAGTCTCGCATTCCTTAAAAATGGTAAGCATATTGTTTGAATCGAATGCAATATCGTTCATTATTCAACACATGGAAATCAGTGGTTTTAGATTACCACTTATATCGCGTAACTTTTGGGAACCAAAGGCCGTTCAAGTTAGTAGTGCGACTTTCATCCGATCCTAGCCATCAGAGATCGACGGCATCCGCATCGTCAATGTTGCCAACATTTAAAAGGTATGAAAGCGACATTTAATAAAATTATATTTTATTAAAGGTTGAGCCCAATTAATTCCGAATGTTCAAATGAAACAGAAAGATGAGTTTATTAACCCTGTGGGCCATCTTATTTGGGTTCAACACAAACCAAGCCTTTGTATGAGTGATTGCTATGAAGCGTGGAGCCGAAGTGAATAAATATTGGGGAGTATTATTTAAATGAATTTTGAATCATGGTTTATAACATATGATGAAGAACGAGTGGCCATCATATTGAGTTTTGTCCAAGTTTGATTTCAGAAATGATAACCATAGTGTGGGCCTAAAAGAAATGTTGAAGTGTTGAATGAAAATTCAACCCTTTAATAAAAGGGAAGTTAAGTGAAAGGTCATCATAAATGTGATGCTTGGAATCTTGGTTATTTAATCAAGATTAAAGAGATTAATCCAACGTGGTTATAAAAGGATTTAAATATGGTTGTAGTCATAGGGTGAAACAACAAAAGACAAGCTTTCACATTAATTTAATTTTGCCCAGATCAGAGAATTAAATGGTATGTGCATTTTGTATGCATAAGAGAAGAGAATGTGGGTTTGGTGGGTATACCCCACCATCAATTCCGATCAATGACATTAGTGGCCATATATCTCTATGGCATCATTGTCTAGACTACCTAGATTAATTTTTCTGATTGTGATTTTGTTGCTTATTGAATTTGTTTTCACATCTTAGTGCATAATTTTATGTAAATTTAGGGTTTTAGATTTTGAGTAGATTCATTCACTTGTTTTATTCTACTTCTTTTGATGTACATTTATAGTAGTTTTTTTTTTTTTTAATGGATCCGAGTGTTAAATTAGAGAGAGTAAGGACTATGTGCATGGTTGCATTTAAAAAAACAAATATTCTCTCCTTAGATAGAATTCATCGAAATCAGAACTTGCATTTTCATCATTTTGTATGGTTTCCTTGAAGAGATGAGTCCTCACATAACACAATTTCATCCATCATTACCTTTATCTCAACAAACAACCTTAACAAGTAACACATTAATTAAAATTAACTCGATATTATTTTCTTCTATGGTAGAAAAAACACATAGATTGGCTAGGATCTTAGAATAAGAGAAAAAGATAAACTTTCCAATATCATAAAATTCACCTAACATGTTGTGATAGGTAGCATAAATCCACTCTCAGTGGCACACATCTAGGAATCCCTTCTCACACAATGCTTAAGCACTAGGCTACATTACTATTGCTAGGGTGATCTACCCCACTTTATTAGGTTTTTGTGGTGATTATATTTAGGATCTACACTTACTCAGGGGATGCCTTAGGGAGGCTTCAGGATAAATACCATGTCCTTGCATGTAGTTATAGCTTACAATCATTCCTCTGAGACATGTTTTTGTTATTGGTATCCTTAGTGGTCACTCTTCGGTAACTATCACAGGTGATAGTGGGGAGGGCTTCCTTGTTGTAACTGGGGTAGATTTCAACCAAGCTCACTTTGTTCTCCATGTATGTGGTGGTGGGGGGGGGGGGGGGGGGAGGTGATCCATTTTTTATATTTGAGTGATGGAAAATTGGTACCAATTATAAGTATCCCAACCATTTCATCACCATTGACATGAGCATTTATTAAGCAGGCTCCAATGATGGGAGGATCCCTTTGCCTCAAGTTTGCTTGATTTGTTGCCTTAGGATTTCTCTAGTGCACGGTGTTCGTTCTATTTTATATAGTGGCCTTAGGATTTTTTTTTCATGCTTGTGTCACCTTTGGCCACCACCGTAAAATATTTTCATTTGTGTTTCTCTTATAGAATTGTGATCCTTTTCCCATACAAGGCAGTTCCCCCTCCACTTAACTCCACCATAGGTACATCCTTGTCTCGAGTTACTTTGGGTGATATTCAGTAGGCCTGAACCATCTGTTCACCAAGTTGTTGACCATATTATACCAGCTCATCACCATAACTATGTACCCATCTCATTAGGTGGGGGTGTTGACTTGTTTGGATATTTGCATAGTCCTTTACCTATTTTTTTCATGGAAATTCTACTACCTCTATGACGAAACATGTTATGTCCACACCTATAGTGACTAATGGTCTTCCAGATGTCATGCCTACATCTATCCGTATGACCATAAATCATTTCCATACCACATCCTTTGATAACTTGTTTTGTTCATTATGTCAGAATATTCACGAGAGTCCTTTCCATCCACTTATCGAACCCATGGGTACCTCCACACCAATGACCATCTCATCTCCATTCACATTGAGTGAATTTTCTAGTCCAATTATGTCTAGTATTGATATGTCCAATTGCAGAGGGTCAAACTTGTCCTTTTCATATGGTTCCTTGGGCTCTACAATGGGTTTTAGTATTTTAGTAGGGGTGTGACTATACTTAATAATGGATTTAATTATTTTTGGAATCATTTCATTGCATCCATGTTATCATATAGCATTTATGGGGGTAAGTTCATTTATAGTGGGTCCTAAAATCCTCTTGGAAGTCAACTGTTAGGGGTATCTACATTCCAAGGTCATACCTTTGGCCCATGGAATATCCAACAGGGAGGTAATGATTTCTATATGTTTAATCAATGGGGTTCTAATCCCTTTTTAACATCCTTTGGTGTAGGAGTTAAACAAACTCTAGGGAATCCCTTTTTCATTTAGGGAATCTACCTTGGAGGCATTAACCAACAATAGGTTTACATGGGTATTGGAGCTAACAACTCTAGTCAACCCACTTCCACGAGTCAACCTAACACTGGGAACAAATCCATGGGTGGAGCACCTCCTCCACTTGGGTAAAAAGGGGCACATAACCCCTCCCAGGTATATTTCACATCACCTTTCTTGAAAACACTAGCATTGAATGATCTATATAAATTGGAGAATAATCCCATCAGGGATAATCCTATGCCATGGCTATTTGTCCCACATAAAATACCAAAAAAAATTCCTAAATTTGATGGTAAACTTAGAGAATACCCTGTAACCCACATCACTACTTATCATTTATGGTGTTCATCTAACTCATTTTAGAATAATATCAAATTTAGGTTGTGTCATTTCCAATGGACTTTCACTAGTGATGCCACCAAATGGTATATTGACTTAGAATGTGCGGCTTATGATTATTTCCTATATTTCTCTTAGAATTTTTTTAACCACTATAAATTTCATGTTAGCTATGAGGCTAGTACTGATATTCTCACTAGCTTCCATCAAGATAAATACACACACATTTCTAATCATATTCATTAGTGGAGGAGGAGACAAGCCTTTCTAAAAACTAAGATTCTTAATGAGTTTCTATGTGAGTGGGTCATTAAGTCCTTACTACCTAAGATATATGAATATGTTGCAAAGGGTGGATCCCAAACCAAGGAGAAAGTGATATTGGATGCCCATAAACTTTACTTGATCTATTCTCAAATGGGTACCTTATATGAACTTATACCTAACTCTCCTCAATAATCGACTAATCTTTCGAATCATAAAACTAGAACCCATGCTAATGGATTTGTGGGGTCTATAACTTTTGGAAACATAGTCTAAATAGCCTCTCTAATGGGTAAAATTAACATATCTTCTAGTGCTCATGTAGAAATACTTCTACTCAAAATCCTCATGTCTTTGTTCCCACCTTTGAGGTCAATTCTATTCAGTCCACATCAACCAAGAACCCTCTACAACCAAGAGGTAAGAAGAAAAAGAAAAGTATAAATCTTCCAATGAGGAAAAAGGGGAATCACAAGCCCAATATAACACTAGGAGTGGCACCAAGGAGAAGAAAAAGAAAAATAATTTCCCTTGTAATATTTGTGGGATATTTTACCATATTACTCATGAGTTCCCCTAGATGGATGCGATTCATAGGTATTTCTTGCAATAACCTACTAGTCAACCAGTTGCCTTGACAAATCCCTTTTTGGCCCTTCAAAAACACATGGTTTCTAACCTTCCACCACTTCAAAAAGGGGATAATGGGGGAAACACTTCCAATTCATTTTCTTCTATGAAATATATATTTATGGTTAATTCAACTATCAATTTCGCAACCAGAGTGCATATTTATGAGAATACTAAGAGTGGAACTTCTACCTTCGAGCCTGTGATCCAACCTCCGCCTAATGGTAAACTTCATTATGATAAGCCATAGCTAAAAATTATGTCGTAGCCACCTAAGGGTTCACTGCAAAGACTACACATACTCCTAATGCAAGGGCCACACACACTGATAGTATTTTTGAGGATCCAACCTAACCGTTGGATGATATGTCCAGACAAGAAGTTTTACAAAGTTTCCCAATGCAACACAAGGCCCCATTATTTGCTATTGGTCGGGTTGTTTCCTCAGATTAAATTTTCATGACCTTAAATCCATCTACATGGAAACCTCATCTTCCACATCATTTGAAATTCTAGATTATTTTCCATGTTTTCTGCCAATGTGTTCATAGGAAAATTTTGAATGAGGGGCATCAACTTGCGTTATATTGTTGAAGTGTTGGAAAGATCTTGGTTCCTCGACTTTGTTTGCACGTAGATCAATATTGAAGGCTTTTGATGGGTATGCCTTGCAGTTTCAAGGGGTATTTTCTAGTTTACCTATAGAGCTAGGATAAAAATGATCTTTGTTGAGGTCGAGGTCATTGATGCACCACTTGATTATAACCTCCTACTCAGGAGAAGTTGGTTTTATGTTATGACCATTTTTCATGTCTTTAGTCTTTCGTGTCGTGATTTCCCCCCATTAGCAATATAAGATAGTCACCATTGACCATTTATACTTTTGCAAGCCTGATCTTTGATTTCAGGATAGTCAGTCAGTTCCCTTTGTAGGTGATTGTACTACCCTTGCTAAAATAATCAGAGCAGGAAATTTTAAAGACTCATCATTGATGGGCACATATCCCCTTGCTCCACTAGACCCATTTCCACCTTCTTCAACCATTAACATGACCTCTTCTATGACTAGTAAATCCCTTGGACCTCTTGATCCTTGGGTAGTGCCTACATAAAATAAATCTCATGGGGGGGGCAATGCCACCTTTTGTGGAATTAATTACCTTTTAACTACTCCCATGATCACCTATTGAAACTCGTTAGAACCTCCATCTCAATATAGAATATAATCGATATATTTTTCCCACATGGGCCATCACTCCATCACATTGACATGACTCCCTTGATACTGAGTTTCCTTCTGATAAGGCCTTATTTTAGGTCATAGCTTCATAATATAGGATAAGGGAGACTATGGCTTATGATGCCTCTACTCTCTTGCAAATGGAAATGATGGAGATTGGAACTCAAAATCTTGAATCAGACCAAGGGTAATCTCCCCAGTCACCCTCAAACCGATTCAAGTAAAGGATTTCTCACACTAAACTTTCCACCAAATTATCCACTCTAACTTCCCCTGTCAATGAATGTCTCATACTCTCTACATGTCTTGATCCTCACTATCAAGTAGTTTTCTTAACTCATGAGACCATTCAAATTTTATGTCCTTGGGTCGTTATTGATAATGCTATGGTTATTTGATATTGGATATCCTTGGAATTATTTGTTGGAAAATATGGTAGTCATTTTCGGTATTTTCATCATGTGGAAATTTTGAAAATTTTAATTCATATGTTGCCTCCAAAAAAAATTCAAAGTAGGCCTCATAATATTTTAGGTCAAATGGACCCCCTAAAGGCGCCCATTTGACACCCCTTCAAATTATGTAGAAATGAAATTCTTCCTCCATCATTAGACACATAAAAATTTCCTTGTGATGTATGGTCCAACAAATTTAGAAGGAGGAGGGCTTGGCACAATGGCTTGGTATTTATTCTTGGTTATAGTTTTGGATATTTATTTGATATTTTTGGATGTATTTATGAATCAAACTCTCTCTCTCTCTCATAAGAAAATTTTTTCCTGGGTTATCCCCTTGTGGGTTTTTCCGTGGCCTTAGGCCTAATTTCTATGTCTCATGTCTCATGGTTTCACATGTATTTCTCTACTACTCTTTGGTGTTTTAATTGTTGAATTTTTGTCTTTATAACTACTTAATTATTTTGGATTAATTATATGTAAAATTAAAGCTAACTAAATCATTGGAAGTAGTTATCCGTGGAAATTTTTTTGTTTCTAACTTGTGCCCTGGAAATATCAACATGGTATCAAAGATATGGTTTGATGAGAAGTTGGGAAAATGGTTTCACTTCCAGATAATCTATATGGTCTCTGTTCTCTTATGTGGATTAAAAAAACTCCTTTGAAGGCTTGATTATATCCATGTATGGTGATCCAAATCAAAAGGATTTTGGAAAAGCATACGATTTTTTGTGGCATCAAGAGAGAGCCCAAGTTTCCTTAGGTAGTTCGAGCCCCTGTAATGTGATTTGAATCTATAACTGAGTAAAAAATAATAGGTTATTGTCTCAAATTACATGAGCCTTTTGGCATCTTTTATCATTTATGTGAAAAGCATAGTGGGCCAAATTCTTGTGGTACAATTCTTGGTTTTGTGGAAGGATTCTCATGTGAGTTCTCCTCCTATGACATGTATTCTCTATATGCGAGCATCTTTGTGAAATACTTGAAATATAAATCCATTATGGAATTCATGTGGTCCTAAGGTACCATGAGTGATCTCTGTGAATACATGATTCGATCTTCTTGATGATCCTTGAAGGCTAAGCCTAAGTCTAAGCCTCTATAAAATAACAATCAAAGTCATTTGATAGATGATTCAAAGGGGATGAGTTCCTTGTGCAAGTACAAGGGTTGAAATTCCTATACAATATAACATCTCATTGTGAATTAAAATTATGAGCATGATGAATTCAAAGTATGGAGTTTTGATGAATTTACCCATTATAAGATGACAACAATTACCACATAGGGTTGTGGTTTCCCCTATGTACTAAACCGAACTGTAGATTACCTCTGAACATATATTTGAGATTTAGAAGTAAGAACCTCTCTATAGAGATAATGTGGCATTTGTTGAAAAATTATGGATCATTGCAATTTTCAAACCCGAGACACTTGGATTAATGACATAACTATCACTGTTATATGCGATGTTCAGGGGAATCTCGTCTCTAAAAATTTGGAAGGATTTGCATATGCATGATAGTATGGAATATTCATAATATATGTGAAGTGTTGGTCACATATGTGAAAGTCTAGGCTCATCTACACTTTATGTCTATGGAAGAATTGTGAACATGGTTCCCTCAATCTTCCTCTATGACAATTTTTCATTCGTTCTCTCTAAGGTACTAAACCAATCTCCCTTTTGTATGATACTTTATTACAGGGAAATCAAAAATATGGTCTTTGAATTTTGAATATATATTACCTATGCTAATTACATGACATCCATGACATCCGAGTTGTGTGAAAGGAAGAGAGGTGAATTATCTTTTATATATTTTGTTTCTATCATCTAGTATAGGTCAAACTTATGTAGGGATGAAGTGTTGATCTATATAAATAAGTAAAAATCAAAGTATGATAAAAGAATCCAATAATGACATCAGATCGAAGCTTATTGTGACATCTATGGATCATGGATCAAGTCAAAATATCTGAGAAAAAAAAGATCAAATGCACATCTATGACATATTCAAGAGATTAAAAATGATCTGAGAGGTTTGATTCGATTCTCAACTCTCTCTCTCTCTCTCTCTATATATATATATATATATATATCTCTCTCTCTCTCTCTCTCTCTCTCTCTCTCTTTGTAGGCCTTCTGGAGGTTAACTTTGAATATCGTTGGAGAATTTTAGTAGCCGTTGATGAGATAGTAAGAAATATTTGGAACAAGCCTTGTAGACATATTGAAAAATCTCTCTTAGGAGCATTTGTATTCTCTTATTGAAAGATTCAAAATTATAAGACCGAGTTCAAGTTTTATCAAAGACCAAGTCACTTTGATCTAAAGAAATTTCCTATATGGTCAAGACCATATTATTAAAGTGATCTACTGCACTATGAAAAGAAAAATCTACTAGTATGATTAATATTATTCTATTTATGATTTAAAATTATAGGATTTGAAATATAGACACTAGGAATGTTTTTGAATTTGCAATAAGAATTATATCTATGGTTTGTGAAACGCTATGTGTGCCAATAACAAAAATAATGAAATATGCAAGGATTAATGCTTCTTAATAACTCATAGGATTGATTTATAAGGATCATTATTGGAGTTTGTAAGCCATAGAATAAATTTGAAAGATAATTAGGGTTTGGAAATAAAAACCTATCCAATCATATTGTTAACCCTTCTAGTCAAATTGGCTTGGAGAATAAAGCCTTGGGATTATAGATTGATCACTTCTACATAAAAGAAGAAATCCTACCTCCTAGAAGATTTGTCATCTTGATGATGAGATTGATTTGAAGGTTGGGTTCAAGAAGACTGAAGATCAAGAGGGAGATGTCATAATCTCAAAATATAAGTATCTTGTATTTCTTTTATTGTTTTAATCATTACTGACATTAGATTTTTTATGGTTTGTAAACCCTAGGTAGGGTTTAGAGAAGAAAATCTAAGGCTTATGGACCAAATTGTAGAAAAAATTATGTTCATTTGAAATAAGAAACCCTAAATTATGTGATGGTATGTAGGACAAGGTCAAATTTCGATGATAGGGTCGACTTCAACTTTTGGATGATGATATGGACAAGATCAACTCTTTTACGAAGATGATGAACTCCTTGATGACGTGGACTCTTTGCTGATTATATAGTCTCCTTGATTATGTGGATTCCTTGATGATATGGACAGGATTAATGTCTTGAATTATTGAACTAGGTTGACTAGACCCAAGAAGACCAAGATCAATAGGGAGTTTACACATTCTCAAGACCTAAGTACTTTCTTGTTTCTATTGTTGATTCATTATGACTCTCTTGTCTTTGTATGTCTTTCTTGGTTGTATTTGTTCTTCAATGGCCTCCTAGTGATGATTGCAGGAAAATGATGAAATATGTCAAGGATATGGAATCATTGAAATATGGAAGAAAAAAGTGACAAATAAACTCATGATTGGATGAGTCTTTGGATTCATAGTGAGTAAATGATATTAGTCTGATTAAAGCATGCTTTGATCCATGATGGTTTGAAATATTGAAGATTAATGACGGTCCAAATATACTAAAGAAAAGCCCATGATTTTTCTTCTATGTATTGATGATGTGCTTATGACAAGGACTGAGGTCCTAATCCAGGGGATCAAATATATGATCAAAATTGAAAGTGATAAAATTCTCCCAAAACCAGCGCCAAATTGTAGATCTCTTTTTTCTTGTTCATATGACACTTGAATTTTCACAATCTAACATCGTATGAGGAATTTATCATGTTATGAAGTTTTGGGAAAATAGTGCAAAAGTCAACTTGCAAGGTTGATTAGGAAATGTATAGATGCCGCATGATAGTCCATATGTTTATGTGGTTCTAATATCAGCAAGATGACCGAGTAGTATAGAACTAATCAGAACATGACAGGTGGCCCAGTCATACAAGGACAAATGGAACACTCTTATTGGTTGAAGGTGATTTGGTATGGGCCAATCATGGAGTGACACATGGCCCAATCAAATGGTGCCATGTGGCACTTCGAATGAGGCCAAAATTGGTTGGGTTGACCGACCAACCCTCCAAAGGTTTCAAAATTCCAACCTCTCATCAACTAAAATTTTTTTCTACCACTGTGCCACCAATGGTTCTTATTAAACATAGGTGGCGAGTTTCCATTTATTGTATTACCATTTGGTGGTTGGGAGGAGGGTCAGACCAGTGGGTGCGCTCAACCGGCCTAGTGCTAGGTCTCATTATAAACCAGTGACTAATGGAAAAGGATGGGAAGGATGGGGTGCGTGGCACCTTTCCCACACCCTAGCCCATGATTCTATGTTGAAAGAAATGACCATGGGTAGACATGCGGCGAGGATGTAGGAAAAGGGGAAACGGTTAGTTTCGGCCCCCAATTTTGTTGTATGGTTGCAAAAAACAATAGAAGGGTAGGGTATTTCAGTGCGTGGCACTCCACCTGCATTAAACCCCAAGCCATATAGACCACATGAATGGGAGCACGGGGTTTGGAACTTAGGCTTAATTCCCACGTGTTTAAAAATTCAATTAAAGATTCAACAAAAAGCACCAAACTCGGCCAAACTCATGGGTTGAACTCAAGACCTATGGGTTGCAAAATATTCACCTTACCAGTCAGTCTATGAGCCAAATTGTGGCTAATTTTTAAGGGAAGGGAATTTTGTACATATTTTTGCAGATAGTTTGGAGGAGGCCTCTCTTGGCCATTTTTCAGCCTTTTTGAGCCCAAGAAGAACTTGCACACGGGTTTTTGGAAATTATGGATGCAATGGAAGCATTATTTTTTTCATTTGATAATTTTATGTTGATTTAATTTAACATTTGAGCATATAATATAAAGGGCCACCATTGGAAGCTCGACTCAGAGACGTAGCCTAGGAGGGGTAAACTCCATCATCAATTTGATGTGTTGTGATTCTACTTATTTTCCATTTTAAATATTAAAAATATTCAAAATTTAACTTATTTTGTGTACATTTTCAATCACGATCCATTTCCCAAAAGACATAAAATAGCTTGCAAAAATTTACATTAAACCTTCAGTTTTAATGTCAGATCAGTTTGGTATCAAAGCATGGTTTTTGTGAAGGTTTGAAAGATTTTGCAAGTTTTTTTCTTGAATTATTACAAGGTCTAAATTGAAAATATGAGGAGTGCTTTAATAACCAAACTCTCAAATTAGTTCAAGGAGGACAGAAACTCCACGAGTCATGAGACATGAAGAAGGACAAGGAATGGCGCTGATGTCTGAGGATGAGAGATATTTTAGAAAGGATTTCTATGATATGACTGAGATGGTGAAAGTGTTATACAATGAGAGGGTAACAAGGTTACAAGGAGAAATTTCTAATCAACCAAAAGGTAATGGTGGTAATGGGAGAAATCCTCCACCTCCACCTCCATCTACACCTCCATCCTCACCTCTTTCTTCACCTCATTCTTCTCATAGACCTACTCCTCCTCCACCTCCAAAAGGACATGCTAAGTCTCCTTTGATTAAGCTTGATGTCAAGCTTGAATTTCCTATGTACAATGGGGAATTAAATGTTGTAAAGTTGGATAATTGGGTTCATCAAATTGAAGTCTGATGCAATATTCAAAAGATTGATAATGATGTCATAAAGATCCAACTTGCTTCTCATTGCTTGGAAGGTGAAACTATCATCTGGTGGGAGGCCATAACTAAAGAATATTTGAAGAAAAGTGGTAAAATTACCTCTTCTTGGAATGGTTTTATAGCTGAATTAAGAATGCAATTTTATCCATTAGCTTACATGCAAAAACAATTATGGATTGGTAAAAATTTAGACAAGCTAAAGGTCAAAGTGTCCAAAGTTACACACAAGAATTTAGAAGAAGAGATTTAATCTTGGGTGTTGATTTGAGTTCGCAACATACTCAATTTAAATATATAGGTGGGTTACATAGTTATTTGAGACATATTATACTTATGTTTAATCCTACCAATCTGGATGAAATATGTGTTTAGGAAGCTCATTTAGAATCAAGAGGAAAGAATGTTCCTCAAGAGACCATCAATAAACCTTTTGAATCTGGAGACAAAGGAAAGGGGAAGCTTAAAGGAAAAAGAAAAAAAAATGCTATTGTCAAGAAATAGGGAGAGAAACATATATGTAAACACTATTGAAAAGATGACCATGATGAAGATGACTATTGGAAATTACATCCAAAATTGAGACCAAGGAATTTAAATAAAAATGGGAAACAAATACTGTCGCTACGACTCAATAAGATCTACAATATGAGTCAGGTGATGAAACTAAAATCACAGCCATGGGAATGAAATGTATAGCTTCTAATGCAAGTACTAGTTCTTCTAGTAAGCCTATTGAATCTCAAAATGATAAAGAAAGAAGTGAGCTTTTCCATATCAAGGTCATTACACATCATACAAATGTTGATACATTATTTGATAGTGGATCCCAAGTAAATCTTATCTATGAAGCAATTGTCAAGAAATTTAATTTAGAAACTACACCTCATCCAAAACCTTTCCTTTTGGGTTGGGTATGTGATGATGAAAAATCACAGGTGACAAGAAAATGTAGACCCAAATTTTCCATCACTGATAATTTTATAGATGAGGTAGAGTTTGATGTTGTACAACTTAATATTTGCGGGATTATTTTATGGAGTCCATACTTGTATGACCAAAAATCCATATTCTATCGTCATGAGAACAAATATCATGTTTTTAAAGATGGATTCGAGTATATTGTTAGAGCACATCACAAGAAGATGAAATTATCTATTTTTAGTACTGGTCAGATGAAAAGTTCCAAAATATCATTCATTTCACCCTCTTTCCTTTAATTTGCTTCAGAATTTACCATATTCTATAGCCCTATAACCATGCACTAAGACCATCTTCATGATCAAATATGGGTTTAGACACATTATTTTCCAATACATTTATTTTGGTATTTTAAATCAATTTATGGTTAAATATTAGAAAAATAACATGTATTCACTTATATATAAAAGTTAGATGAGTTTTGTGATGTGTGTAGATATATTTGAATATTCCAGAACACTCATATTTGGCCTCAAAGACTCAAATTCGAATTTCTTCTTCAAACTCTTGAAGATGGGAGAAAGATTTGAGATCATTGGCAAAACACAATTCATGGAGAAGAATCATGGAAGTTTTCATGTGTCTCCTATCAAAGCTAGGAGAGATTTTTGAGAGGATATAAAGAGATGTTAATTACTAGATGTCAACACATGGTTGTGATAACATGAGATATTTGTGGATCTAGGAAATATTTGTGGATCTACATTTATGAGTTATTTATCTTACTTTTGTATAAATAGGAGTTCATACTCTCAAAATGTGTGAAAAGTTTGGGAGCTATGCTCATGCTTCAATGTAGAGTTTTGGATGTTAAGGATTGACACTATGCTTATGATTGATGTAATGAATACCATTGTAGTTCACTTTGATATGGTTGTGCCTTCATTTGGTGTTTGATCAAGAGTTTTCTCAAATTTCCACCTCTCGTGCACTTTGGGATGACTACCTAATGAGTATGATGTGTATTCTATTTTTTTATTTTTTTTAGTTTCTCTATGTTCATTTTAACTCTGTTGATTAGATGCATTGTTTACATTATTTCATGCTTATTCCATTTATGTTCTTTTGGAGGTTAAGTGTTATTGCTCTCATTTCATAGATTATTTTATTTTCAATTTTTTTGATAGATACCCATGAATTATTCTAATTTGATAATGCACACATTAGTAATTTCAATTGATCTCTTACTGCTTTCAACCTTTAAATTTCATAGTTTAAGAATTCAATGCTTTCATATGATTTGATGTTTTCTAGATTAAATATACTTTCAAGTCATTAGAATATATTTAATTTCTTATTGAAAAATATAAATTTACTTTCATGTCATTAGAATAAATCTATTCGCATGTCAATAGAGTAATTTTACTTTCATGTCATTTGTCATTTCAATTTTGTACATTAAAATGTTTCTTTCCAAGTTTCGAATTTGAGACTTTTGAAAAAGAAAGTGTGTGCATACTCATCTTAGACATTTTTCATGAATAGGCTTGCCATAATTTAAATAGGTTAATTCAATCTTAAGTTGAAGTTGATCCCTAGCATATATTATGAAAGTATACTTCACAAGTTCACGAACCGCGGGTTTGACAATTTAATGACAAGTAATTTAACTAAAAATTAAATTATCCAACATTTTGGCACCATTGCCAAGGAAGTATACATAGGGTTTAACTTTCAATCTCTTTTTTTTTTTTTAGCTTCAATCTCATTTTTTTTAGTTGTATTCATTTTTAGATGCATAGCTATAATTCATGTTAAAAACCATTTAGATGCATAATTTTCAATCTTTTTTTTTGTAATATAAAAGTTTCGACACTAATCTATTTATGGACAGGAAATCTAGAATGATGATTAAACATTTATTGGAGAGCAAGGACTACATTGAAGATTGGTTTCAAAAAGTGACTACACCACGGCATTCATCCATTCTTCAAAAAATCCTAGCACCATTGAAGCTAAATGTACAATTCGTCTCTCATATCATAATGAACATTGAGGTATATTTTTCAAATTTGGATGTGAGCATACTAGAGATTTTGATCCGTAAATGGCTTCATTGGAAATACTCATATACTTGAAAAACAAAGTTTTTCTTTTTCAAAATAGAGTAGGATAGAATAGGAAAATAAAAAAAAGCTTGGTGATGATTTTGAGTTTTTTTTTTCAAGTTTTAAGTTTGATTTCATTTATTTTCTTCACCCTTTTTTTTTTTTTTCATTTTTGGTGGTGCAGTAAGAGCCACCTCATTTAGTAACCATTGCCAAGAAAAATTACAAGAAAATGAATGTTTGTGAAGAAAAACATGTAGAGTTTCAAAAGTAAAAATTGAGGTTTGAAAGATCAATTCTTTTTACTTTGTTTTTCAAATTTCAAATGAGTAAAAAAAAATGATAATACTAAGTATGATCTCTTCGCATGCCTTGTTGTGACCTGGAAGATCATAAAGGAAAATTGGATTAATTAGCTTTCGAATTTCACAATAAAAACGATAAATCCGAAAAATGACTAGGAGATCTAAATCTATTATTGAATCTAAATTTTGTTCTAATTTTGATTTCCAATTCATCATTACATTTGTCTCAAATTTTGCTCAAATAATTTCTTTATTTCAAAATAAAAAACTTCATTAACCTTTTCTCAAAATTTTCTAAAATAAATATTTTATTTTTAAATTAAAATAAACTAGATTTAAAAAAAAGAAGCTTCTTTTTCATTATTAAATAAAGAAAAAATTTAGAATATATATATATATATATATATATATATATATATATATATATATATTCTTTATTAAAACATTTAAGAAAAGTATTTAAAAATTAAAAATAAAAATATAATTAAAAAATATGTATATTATAAAAAAATAATAATTAAAAAAAATAATTTTTTTTTGGCCTTAAGCCTTTGGCTTGGCCTCACGCATATTCATGGAGGCCTTGCCTTTGGCTTGGACCTCCAGGCATATGCGTGAGGCCAAGGCCCATGCTCAGTAGCAAAGGCCGAGGTCGAGGCCAAGGCCAAGGAACACTGCCAAGGCCACGAACAAGAACGAAGCCCCAATGCAAACTAGCCGAAGCTGCCAAGGCCCCCACACAACACACAGGTCGGCCAAGGTTGGAAAAAAAAAAATTGCCACAAATATTTCTAGCCAAGAAAATGTAGCATAGTCTAGAATTTGCAGAGAGAAAGAGAGGCCATAAAATTTTCTCTATTCTTTCAACTTGCAACAAAAAAAAAATTGTTGTGGCTTCAATGTTTTGTCAATTTTTATAGAATACATTGGTTAGGAAGATCTACTTTTTTTTGTGGCAAAAGTATGAGTTCAATTGAAAATAAAACATTTTGGTGGCATGAAAATGCTTGAAAATTTCCCTGGAGAAGTTATTATACACTTTTATTTCTTTCCTAAAATCTTGAATTTCGTTTTGTTGCACATTTGTCAAATTGTTGCTTTGTTAGTCATTTTTTTCGAATAGTTAATATTTTCAAATTTAAGTAGAGTTTGCTTTCACTTTCTTTCAAAAATATGACTTTGGTCTATCACTAAGATGCTAAATTTGTAAAGGAGAGGTCATGAATTCAAATCCATTGGAAGACAAAATTCGTTAACCATTTTACAATTTCGACAATCCTTCACAATACCGACAATTTTGTTGCCACGTGGCAACATTGGATTGGTCCACGTGGCATCATACTATTGGTAAACATTGCACAGTCATTGCCCAACTGTCTACCACATCAAACTACAAATTCATCATCCACATCATCATCGTGCCACTACTTGGCACCTTCTAGAGCTTCCAAATGGCACTCCTTGATGTTGCTATGTGGCACCCTTGCACCCATTTTTACTATTTTGCTAAAACTTCAAACAATCATAAATTTCTCATATGATGCTCGTTTGAGGCAATTAAGCATCTTTGGAAAGAACTTGACGAGATATACATTATGAGATAGTTTTAATTAGAAATTGAGACAATAAAAAATGGTCATTTTTTAATGGATTTTAGGAAAATTGGACTTGGAGAAATCATCAAATTATTAAAAAAATGTTTCTTATATGAATTTGATTTAATTTGGTTTTTTTTATCACTCAAATAGGACTTCAAACGAAGAAATTATCAACAAAATATTGATGGCTAGACTAAGTGCACAAGCTTCCCGATAGGTAAAAAGTGCATTCAGTTTTATTTATCTTCCTTGAATTTGTTTTATTGGAATTAATTATGAATTTTATGCATATATATTGTATGAAGAGAGATTGATCATCTCTCTCCTTCGATAATCTTACATTTTATTAGAGATTAGTGCTAAGATTTTGCAAGTTCTAAGATGATCAAAGACGATTAATATATGCACAAGTTGTTTCCAAAAATCCACTTCCTTTTTCAGGAGAACATGAAGAAGTCAACTCCATTTTAGAAGAACATTCATCATGCAATTACTACTCATTCATTTTACTCTTTCCCTAAGCTTACAGTTCATCCATGAATTTCCATCTTCCTAGAGCATTACTTCAAAATTATTTTCCTTTCCAAGTTTCACACTTTCCTGCCTCACTTATATTTCATCCCTAACCCATGGATAAATTCATTAAGCTCACTTACAATGTTGAGTTACCTCATTGTCCTTTTATTTTTTTTCTAATAAAATTGCTTCATAAATACAAATATTTCATCTATGGTCCTCTAAATCATTATTTTATGCTCATGTTAGATGATGAATAATTCATTAAGACACTCCTAGCAAGTTTGACCCATCAACTTCAACACATTACCTGGGTTCGAGACTAGATTTATTTTTAGTACCTTGAGACTTGCATGCGTTAATGACAATTTCTCTCAGCAATAAATAGTGGGAATACATAAATTTCCCTTGTTTGTTGGATCTTCCAGGTGACTCAACTTCAACTCATTATTTCGTACCTAGTAAGGTTTACTCAAACATCTTGACTCTCATTGAAATTAATGGTGAATAGTCTTGTGTTGGTTAGCGAAATTCATTAATGGTCGGTAATCCAACAATTTATTTCTATGTTCGACATTATAAAAATTTATTCACATAGAAAAAAGTTATGCCATGAGGCAGATATGAATGAAGACTATATGATTCCAACAACTTGCAACAATGTTCCAATAAATCAAGGTTCAATTTTAGAGTTCAAAATTAATTCTAGCGATAAGAAGGCACAAATATTTTATCTGTATATGAAACTGCTTGAGGTTTATGTAAATTTTTTCAATTGATTAAATTAGGTTTTTAAGCCTCTTATGTCAAATTCTTAAGCATATAAACATGAATTAAAAGTTTAGTTTTTGCAGAAAATGAGACAACATCACCATAATAGTAAACACAAAGAAACAAATGATGAAGGAGTTTGTTAGCATTGGAATCATCAGTTGGACTGCTTCATGTGCTTGACGAGTCACATCCTAAGCTCTAGGGTAATTTAATGATTTGAATTATATAATTGGTAGGTGGTTAAAGCTCTCAATCACTAAAAAGGGTTTCAGACAAATTCACTGTCACACCAATGAGGGTATTTAGACCTAATATGGTAGCAAAAGATAAGTTTGTATCCTATGGAAAGAAGAAAGTATGGAATAATAGAAGGGACAGTGGGTCTGCAAGGCATAAATCCACTGCTTTGATGAAAAACAACACAAGAACCAGTCTGATAATATATCAATAAGAGAAGGCTATCATAAGACATACAATAATCTTATTGAATATCATTAAAAGTCACTGTCATAAGGAATGATCTTTAACCAGTTATTATGCACATCTCATCAAGATAACTTACTAAGTAAGACTCATAAAAGTTGATAAGGTACATAAGCACATAAAGAGGTTCATAAAAACATATAACAACATTTGAAATTGCAAATTGGAACTGAAGAGATTTAGGTATGGAAACACATAAGAAGGATTAACAATAAACATATCAAGATAGTAATAAGTCCTCAAAAGTGTTCTTCAATATCATTATTCGAAAGAGTACATGGATCACATGAGTATAAGATTCACAAACCATGAACCTTTTCTCTATTGAGTTTCATCATATATATACAAGAGCTATTATGCCAATATTTCCACAAAAAATGTGAATATGTTCTAGAGGAGTTATCATATTCCTATACATAAGGTGAAGCTTATCCTTAATCATAATACAAAGTAGTGCAACATAATAAAGACAAACAACATGATGGAATATAGCTTGAAGTGGCTGAAGTGATGTGGAAAACTACTGGAAAATTTCTCCTCTTTTCTGGTATAGCCACTTCCTCAAAAAGTGCAACTGACAGTAGAAGATGACATCTGGCTCTTTCCCCCAAAAGTAAAAAAATTGTCAATTGAATCTAACATATGGAAGAGAACTTGATTAACTGACACTTGGCAGCAACTTCTTATATTGATATTGCATGCATGTAATTACCCCTCAGTATCATCCTTCGAAATTTGAACAAAAACTCCCTCCACATCCTTTATACAAAAATTTAGGAAATAATAGTTTCCTTTCAGAAACAGGTAGCTATTTTTGGAAAAACTGTAAATAGTTGCATTTGTTGATTAAGCCAAAAATGTGTGCTTCTTCTTCTTTGATTCATCTTAAATGTTTAAATAAAATCAAATATAGAAGCAAATATTTTGAGGGACTCTGCCTTAGAGAGTCTTTTATCTTTTCCTTTTCCTGCATGTTTTTGTTTCTGGGCTCTGGTCTTATTTACTTCATTTCTTGGGCTTTCATCAACATTTATAATTTCATCTTTCAGCCTAGGATTAGCAATGAGTTTTTTGTTCAATCTTAGATTTTTTTTAGGCCTAGTGTGAAGTATTTTGAGGTATGGGTTTGGAACATAAGAAACCCCTCTTCTTCTCTGCATCATACTGCTAGACTAACCTGCCTCATACTCTGTCTCTGAGAAATCCTCTTCGGTACTGTCTTCTTCGAAAGATGAATAGGAGTGAATGATGTTCTTTTCCTTTCTTCTGGTAGATTTCTTGGATGTATTAAGAGAAGAAAATAATTGAGCTAATGTTGGTTCTCCTTTTGAAGGGGTGTCATTGTTTTCTTCTTGCTCTTCTCCAATCTCTGGAACAGAGTGTTGAACTGGTATTTCAAGGTTGGATTCGTCTGAAGTTTCTTTTGCTAGGATAAATTTCCTTTTTCCTTTATGTCTTGAGGAAGAGGTGTTATGCGGATAAATCCTTCTTGCAGATAAGAACGATCTCCCTACTATCCTAAGGATATCTAGAAACAAATAGCCAAATGCAAACCATTTTCTCTAGATCATTTGTGATTCAGAATTATTAATAAAAAAGTACAAGGACATGCCCCTACCTGAAGTCCAACGCTTGTCGAAATATTCTATCCAGTCGCTCCAAAAGAGGGCACTTCAGCATGTGAAACCTGCAAACAAAGACAGATAAAAGGATTAAAAGCACCTGCAAGATATAATAATTGAGAAAGCACTAATATATCTCAGTGATCAAGGAATCCAAGAATTGAAATACTCAAATAGATACATGAAAAATTCAATGAGAAAATTAAATCCATTTGTATAACTTGTATAATAAGAATTAACCTTACAACCTTTCACCTTGATGTTATACAGGTTCTTTTTGGGGTCCTGAACAAATCGTTCTCTCTCAGATTGACAAGCCTTTTTCTCTCTGAACTAGCATAAAGTTATGCATATGAGTATGTGATCATTCTCATATCAAAATTGGCTAGTATAGTGAGTATGCTCTCTTTAAGAAATTCTTTAGCAACTAATATGTATGTCTACCTTTTCAAGCTACCATCTACCCTTGAGACTAAAACATGAGCTCAATTTATAGGGAAATGGAGGTAGTTTCAGTTCCATGAAGAGGGGGATGGATTCCTCTCATGAAGGGATTTGAGCTCCATATACCAAGGGATAAAATCCATGAGTAAAGGGATAGAGCTCATGAGTTATAGGATAAAGCTCGAACTAAACGTGCTTCTAGAAGCTTCAAGTTGGGAGAATATTCATCCAGCTGGGCTTCTAGAACTTACTTTTTTCTCTATTTGACTGTTTACGGGGGTCCGCGGGTTTAATATGCAAAACGCGCGGGATGTGTTGCAGGCTATAGAGCAAATTTCTATGGATCCGCAGGCAAGAGCTAGGAAAAGTGTGGAGATAGACTTTTTAGGGTTTTAATGAGCTTTTCTCCAATTCCAAGACTTAGTTTAGGAACATCAGGGCTTTTAGACTTCTAAGGGAGTGTAATACAGGTAATGATGAACCTATATTGACAGTCAAATGTCATGGTGACAAAATAACGTGTAACATATTTCCCACTAAAGTGCGAAGTCTGAGGTAGTTCTGAAGAGTGAAGTGCTTTATCTTTCCGAGGCTTGGATTGGGAACATACTGGTCGAAAGCCTGTAAAAAAATTCAATGCAAACATATATATATATATGTATATCATCTCTGAGGTAGGCATTCCCATACTCAGATCATAACTAACTACATGTTCTGGTACAGAAATGATTTTTTAAATTACATCAATAGTAGACACAACATGGACGCAGCCATCTGTCATAAGTAGTATACTATATCATGAATAATAAAACTCCTCACAGACTGGATGGTGGAAACTAGATCCAGGGTCTTAATTTCTTCTTCCTGAACTAGTACGATTCTATCCATGTGATTGATTGTGTTGAAGTCGAACATGGTAGAAACCACTTGATTACCAGTCAATGATGTGAACTGTTAACAACTATGAGAGAAACCACCAAAAATGAAAATGGATTTCAAAGTACTCAGTACAATCCATGAAGTGTGAATAAATGATTTGCAGTTGAACACTTCATAGAATCATTCAATCGAAGGTCAATGATGCAACCTGTCGTTGAAGGCGAGAAACCTGCCATTAGGGCATGCAGATCCCAATGTACTGACAGGATTCTAGATCAAATTTCTAGATGATGAGTTGTCGTCGATATAAAGTGACCCGTCGTAGGAAAGCCTATGACACGAAAACATTAGATCAATTTTTGAAGAAATTTTTGGCAAGGACTGACTTAGGGATGGTCTACGCAAATGGAGACAAATGTTTGCAATGAATGGTTTTATTTTTGAACTGTCTCTTAAACACATAACGACACTGTAGATGGTTTGGTAACAATTGACCTAAAGCTAATACCCAAAAACCATCTGAAGACTTTTAATGTGGTTTGATTAAATTTTAGACAAAGGATTTTCCCAACCTAGGTACAAGTGTGACAAAAAGTGTCATGTTCAAGAGTGGTGTATTGCTTTTCAAAACAAGGGTGACAACTGGATTCATTTTCTCTCTTTTCCCCCACCATTTCTAACAAGTACCTCTTTATTTTTGACAAGCTTGAGGAGGATAACATTTGCTTGTTGTGTAAGATAATCCTTCGGATGAGTCCAACTTAGTATTAAAATCGAACCCTAAGAAGGAGTGGTTCGTTCATGTTTGTAATCAACATGTCATTTGTAGTTAAATTTTAACGAGTCCAGTACAAGTGAAACTCGGTGTTTTTCAATTTTAGGGAGTCAAAAGAAAAACATAAGAAAACTCCATGGTTGTTCTTTTTCATAAATTTAGTCTCTCAAGCCCGAAAAAGGATAAAATAATACAAGAGAGAACTCTATTGACCATGATTAGTCAACGTATACCTTTTTCGTAAATATTCCATTTCAGTCTAGAAAAGGGTTAAACTTATACTGAAGGGACGACTGTTCATTTCCTTTATCGAGTTCGAATAGTCAAGTACTCAATGATATTTTCATATTTAGAGAGTCTAAAAATGGCTTAAAAGAGAACTCCAAGGTTTCGCTTTTTCGTAAATTTTCAAGAGCCCGGAAAAGTGATAAAAGTGTACTCATCATCAAAATAATTCTTTTCACCTGAAAAATCTGTATTCTGCACAAAAACTCGAAAGATTAAACATACCTAATTCCAGTAAGTAAAAAAAATTTAAAAATTACTTTTTAAAGTGGAAAATAAATAAAATAATATTTTATTCATTCAAAAAATCTTATAAAAAGGAGTTTAACATAGTATTTTTCAGCATTTTTCTTTAGAGTTGTAAATTAAGAGCTTTTGGCAGAAAATTTCCAAAGCTAATAATGGGAGAATCGACTGATCAAATATACATTTGTCAGAACTAGGTAATCCACAACACTATTCTGTTCATTTCTATCCAATTAAATTCTCTTTTTAGGTTTTAAAATCATTTTTTGAGGATAAACTAGGTTTAAAATTCCACTTTCGGGGGTCCATGGGTTATACATGCGTAACCTACAGACCCCGATAATTTTCTTAAAGGAAAATTATCGGGCTACCGCAGTTTTTATGTATAGTACCTGTGGACGTTCACACTGTCTCTGCACGAAAACTGCGGAGGCACCGTGACCAAATGAAAATCGATAATTTCTCTAAAAAATGGTTAAAATTTCTCACTCTAAAAGTTTCTAATTTTCAAATGCGTCCATTTGCAGACTATTCCACAACGCTAGAGTGGAGAGAACGCGAGCATGAAGGTATAAACGATGTGGCTATGAATGATCAAGCCACAATGCGTGCGCTTAAAAATTGTGGTTTGTATAAATTCTAGGCAATTTAAGGTATGAGGGCACAATTGGAACTGATGACATGGCTAGTGAACAAGTAGGATGTTCAAAAACACACTTATGTGGATTCAAACGAATCTTGTAATGCCTACATCTCAGAAAAATTTCTCGTAAATGAGTAGGATGATCTTCCCTGTGTAATGAGTGAGTAGGTAAATCGTCCAGATAAGGCTGCACAATGTGTTTGATGTCATGAAAAGCGTAAGACATACCCGGATGCAAAGTCTATTAGACAACGTTTACGTCTTATACATCCACGAAAAGCTGCTGCTATTAAAGCTGAAGTTGAGAAACTACTAAGAGCAGGATTTATTTATCCAATCCCATTAACAGTTTGGGTATCTAATATAGTTCTCGTTACCGAAAAACAAGGGACTATACAAGTATGTGTCGATGATAGGTATATTAATAAAGCCTGTCCAAAGGACAATTATCCTACCCCTTATATCGACCAAATCATTGATGATTGTGCTAGAAATGAGATGTTTTCGTTTATGGATGGATTTTCCGGATATAATCAAATAAACATATTCCCTGCTGATCAACCAAAAACAACATTCATTTTTCCTTGGAGAACATTTGCTTATTTTAAATTACCTTTTGGATTAAATAATGTTGGTGCAACTTTTCAAAGGGAAATGTCTTACACTTTTAATGACATCAAACACATTGTGCAGCCTTATCTGGAAGATTTACTTGCTCACTCATTACACAGGGAAGATCATCCTACTCATTTACGAGAAATTTTTATGAGATGTAGGCATTACAAGATTCGTTTGAATCCACATAAGTGTGTTTTTTGTGTGCAATCTGGACGATTATTGGGATTCGTTATTTCCAAAGCCGGCATTTGTGTCGATCCCTCGAAGGTTGAGGCCATCATAAATTTACCTCCTCCTTCCACACTTCGCCAACTCCAAAGTTTGCAAGGGAAAGCAAACTTTCTGTGTAGATTTATCCTGAACTATGCTAAGTTAACAAAAGGTTTTACCAGGTTTTTGAAACAAAATGTTCTTTTTATTTGGGATGAGATTGCTGATCAATCTTTTGATGCTCTAAAACACGCGTTAACTCATGCACCGTTATTGCATCCACCCAATTACAACTAGGATTACTTTTTATACCTAGCAGCCTCTGATTCCACCATTGGAATGGTTTTAGTTCAAGAGGACGAATTTCACAATGAGCATGTGATTTACTATCTAAGTAGGAATTTTAATCCAATCGAAATTAAATATTCACATGTGGAGAAATTGGCCTTGGCAATCGTTCAAGTTGTCCAAAGATTTCGTCATTACATACTGTTACGCAAGACAATGGTAATTTCTAATTGCAACCCAATGATGTATATTTGGACAAAAAAATTACTTGGGGGAAAATATTCTAAATGGATTGTTATCCTACAGGATTTTGATTTGGAATTTGAAAGATCTAAATCAAAGAAATCTCTAGTGTTTGCAGAACTTATGTGTGACTTTCCCAATACTGAGACGGAAAGTGTGGTAGAGCATACCATTGTAGATGAATCTTTGTTTCTTATCAGTACATTAGATCCGTGTTATGGAGATATCATCATTTATCTTCAAACCCAAACCTTCCGGCCTGAACTTTAACGTTCAAATCACGAAAGATCTGTTACCAATCTCAACAATACAATATTGTTGGGGACACACTTTATCATCGTAGTGCGGATTCTATTTTTCGACGTTGTATAACTCATGAGGAAGTTGAAAGGGTTTTGAATGACTGCCACTCTGGAGCATGTGGTGGTCATATGACTGGGTACGCCACAGTCCAAAATATATTGCGCGTTGGCTATTTTTGGACTTAACCTCTTTATTAGGCAGATTATTCCCTTGCTTGAATCTAATTACATGTTATCTTCTGCATGATGCTAAATTTTGGGGTTCCTTTTAAGTTTTCCTTGTATAAACCTTTTTTTTTCTAGCTGTACCATTGGTATGGGAGTGACAGATTCAGTTCTGGCTCTTTTAGCTGAACTTCTAGTTTGTCTACTCATTGATGGAATAGACTGAGCTGCTTGTGAACTATTTGGCACAGGTGTTGAGCCAGTTTGTTCTTCTTGGAAAATTTTTTTATCAGGTCTCCCTACCGTCCTCCTAGAATTGATACTACCAAATCCTTCATCTGTTAGAATTTTTTCCCAGGAAGTTTTCTTTTTCTTAAGGTGATAGACCACCAACATCTTGATTAAGCCTCTATGATAGATGTTATGCATGGAATAATTAGGGATATTCTGTAACTTTAAAAACATTTTTAGCAAGGATTTGCAGAGAAAGAAAGGCAAATTCATAGGTCTGGCACTTGAGATGTGAGACAGAAATATCACTTGATATTGATGAACAGTAGAGGATCTTCCCTCACAAGTTATATAGTGTTGCACAGTGGTTATGACATGTTGCCATTCTGGCCTAAAATAGGAAATATGCACAGTAGGAGCCCAATTGACATTTACGTGCTCAGGTTTGAGGAAGGAAATTACATCTGCTTGCAACATTTTCCTTTTGAACCAACATTCTCCAGTAGCTGAAGTATGAGTAGCCCTGGCTATAGTGGTCTCGGTGATTTTGATGGTTTTTCTTCCAAGCTTGACTTTGTCCCCGTCAAAACTTTCATTAAAGGCCTGTGCAACAACTAAATTTTCCTCGGAAATTTTCTTTAGAAACCTGTACCAGCCTGCTGCTTGAAATTGGGGCTTTACTCTGGAATCGAAAAATTTGGTATTTGCTGGCTCAGAGCGGTTAACCTTTCCGCCTTTACCCATCCTGATTAACACCTAAGCTCCTCCTTTATGCACAATTGTTCAAACTAGAGACAAAAACCCTACAACAAGCCTACTTTCTTGCTTGAGATGACAAGTTGGTTGCTAGAAAATGTAACACTACCTGTTGTAACCTTCTTGGAGAACTTTGTCATGAAAAACAAAAAACGTAATCCTATGGAGTCTGCGCCTTTAATCATGGTGTGTCTTAATTGAAATAATTTGAAATGATTCAAATATGAGCGTCAAGTCACCTCATAAAACATATCACTCCTCCACATCATTAATAAATTGATACTTTGTACCTCATTTTCTACTTCAACCATAATGAGTAGCTATAAGTTAGCTCTATCAACAATATAATAATTTCCTTATAGTATTTCATCTAATTTATAAATAATTACCCTCTTAAAAAATAATAATATCTCATAACATAGAATATCTTCAATTGATTTCAAAGGAGAATCATCTTTTCTCTGAATAATGCTCCTTGCAGCTCCTTATGCAATTTCATGGAAACAACTACTTTTATCTCTGTGTCACCAATGAAACCAAGCTCCTGAATAAATCACTGCCTTTTTAGAAAGAGTAGCTATTATTCCAGAAAGAGTAGATATTATTTTATTATGACTAAAATGACCAATAACTTTGACTCTAACCTAAGTTAAAACAATGGCTTATATTGCTATGAATCTAAGACACAATACCACCTATAAAACTGAAAATACTTTTGTTTTTTAGACTCTTTTTGGATTTTATTGAAGGTGATTAGAAATTTGACATAGGTGTTTGGTCTCAATCTAGTCTCCTAAACTGAGCTCATTTAATTGTCAACCAGGATTTGTAAACTGCTGAAGTGAAGTGTACTGTATGTACCTAGGTACTTGTTTCTTAATGCGTTGTGTGTAGTGTTTTGTGATGTTTTAGGTCTTTTGTAATGATTTATGATGTTTTTGGTCTTTTTGATGGTTTTATGTTTGCAAGGGAAAATGCCTAGAAAGCTAATGGAAAGGATCTGGTGATTAAAACAGAGTTAAGCCTAATTGATGGAATGACAAATGGAAAATGCAATTTGAAACACTGAAGCAGAATCAAATCTAAACTATAACAAAGTAAAAGCAAAGCTTGATAATGACTTTTAAGCAAATGATTCAAAACACAAACTAAACTTGAGAAATGATCACTAAGTATGCAAATCCTCTAACTAATCAATTAAACAACTAACCTACAATGATGCAACATTTGGTCCTTGATTAGAGATTTGAAACATATTTAGAGGAAAACATTGTTATCATCATAAGATCTTCTATTCAAGAACTAGTTCTTATCTCTATTCTGCAATTCAATTGAATGTCACAAAACGTTTACTCAAAAGTTATTGATTTCTTTTCAAAGTAGGCTTTTGAGGGAGGACTCTGTTTATGAAATGATAAGGAAATTGCAGAGATACTTCAGGCCTTATAGTGATGTTGTCTTCTGTTCATATGGTTATGGATCATTTGTAGATTTTAGAACAAGAAGATGTTTGTGAATAATGAAGGTTGTCTTGTTAATCTTAACAACTGAAGTAATCTATTGTGCAGTGGATGACAATCTGAATGGGAAGTGCAAGTGCAATGAGTTAATCTAAAAATGAACTTAAGATGCCACTAATCTAGAACCATGTTGAACTTACAAGTCATCATCAAACTCAAAACAAAGTAACTGAACATGAATTAAGTGCAATGAAACTCCGGAGTATCCTAACTATGCTATCATGCACTATTCTATGAAGTTACACAATATTTTTGTCCATCATTATTGATATTTTGGAAGAGTTCCTTCTTTTGGAAGAGTTAGAACAATTCTGACTGTGTAATTGGATGCAAATGCAAATATAAAGGACTGAAAGCAAATGAAAAACTAAGATATCATATCCATATCCTACTCGTCATTATGATGTCTTGGGCAAGCGTTTAAGAGCAAAAACAGAGATGATACTTAGTACAAACACACAACTAAATCATTCATTATCACGGTCATGTCTTGAACTTCTTAAGAATTTCTTGGAAGAGTTTCTTCTTGTGGAAGAGTGATTAGAACAAGTGTAACTGTGATAGTGAACAGCAAAAATTACAACTAAATCCTACAGTACTATAGCTATTCATCATTCATCATTATAATCTTTTAGAAGAGTGTCTTCTTGTGGAAGAGTTAGAATGAATATAACTACAGTAGCTAATTAAAAACAACTATGAATTCAACTTCTAATCCTACAATACTATAGTCATTTTCCCATTCATAATTATAGTCTTTTGGAAGAGTGTCTTCTTGTGGAAGAGTTAGAATGAGTACGACTACAGTAGCTAATTAAAACAACTATTAATTCAAATGCAAAGTGTAAAGGCAACTAGAAGACTTATCTAATTTACGCAAAATAAATCCGTGCAAGAGGCAGGGGCCCTCTACCACCTGACGGAATTCAACTCCAAATTAAATCACGCTTCAAAACAACACGATCTGCTCCATTAAAGATGAAATAGTTTGAACATAACACTCTGCGTCTTCAGGAATGTAGCACAGAGTCTAAACAAAATCTAGCATCAAATCTAACATAAAATCTCTAACATAGCTCTCGGTCTCCCAAGTGTTTATAAAGCAAATGCACATAACAATACTTGCAACAATTCAGGAACACTGTCTTTCCTTATCCGAATCACGTTAGGACTCTTTGAAGTGGCTGCGTGAAGAGGAAAAGACATCTGGACTGAGACAGTCCTAATAGAAGTCTTCCTTCCTAAATGTGTTCCCACGTTCAAAACCATACCCATAATTCGTTTCTTCCTCCATGATGAGCAACGAACCATGTATGCATGACGTGGATCATGCCCATATGCGGTTTTTCTCAAGAGGCCACCTGGAACATACTCAAATGTGAAGGTAGCTGCAGAATCGCCGGTTAGCTACGGAATGTCTGCATTCTGTAGCTAGTTTCGGTCAAAATGCTTTACAATGGCAAAAATCACAAAACTTAGCAAGTCAGTCATGTAAATCATTCTAGAAGTAATTTTAACTATATTCATTGATCAATTGGGTCTAAGATAGCAATGGACAAGGGAAAATGAGGTAAAATGAGGTGAAGGAAAGCACAATTTTAAGGCTCAACATAACCCCACTGCTGTCTCTTTGCATGTCCTCATGCAAATTATCATATGAACTCAGAGGCTTCTGCAAGGACATCTAATCCTCTCCTTCTCCTTTGTCTGGAAGCTAGAGGTCTTCTGGGTTTCCTGATAACAAGTTTGAACCTTAGGTTGGTGAGTGCCCTGATCAGCTTTTTGTTCCTTGTCTTCAACTTTTCATTGGTCTTCTCCACTTTGTCTATATGCAGGGATAAGGTTGAGTTCATATCAGTTTTGAGCTTGATTTGATCTTTGAGAATTTCATTCTCATTTTTTATGTGTCTATTCAGTAATTCCAACTCATACCTATCCCTTCTTAATATATCTATTTCAGACAGTGGAGGACTGGGGGTTCTCTCTCTTCTTTCTGAAGCTCTCCTTTCCAAAGTTTCCACATAGTCATAAATTTCCTGTTGAGCAGGGTCAATTTCAGGGGTTCCTTCATAAAAATCCTCTTCAATATCTTCTTCCATGGATGTTTCCTCGTCTTCTATATCAATCACCCCTGTTTGTTTGATTAATGTTTTCTTTAGTTTTCCTTTTAGTCTGTGGCTTCTTCTAGGCTGAGAAGATCCTTCTCCTTTCTTCATGGTAGATTTCCTGATTACCTTTTCTTCCTTAAGTTGCCTCTTGATTTGAGTCAACTTTTCTAAAATGATTTCCTCACTGCTCTCTTGGACTGGTTTGTCAATTTCAACTTTTGAGGCCCTCCATTTCCTACTTCTCCTTGTAGGCTGTGGTTCTGGTGAGGGTTCTTTTGGCTCTTCAAAATGATTTCTTATCAAGAAATCATCCCATGTATCATTTGTTTTAGTTAGATGATGTTCAATCAAAATTTTGACCAAACCATGATGATATAGGGTTGTCTCTAAAAATTGAACTCTTCTCTGAACACAGGAAGCCATCTTCTTCAGACTTTGAAGCAAGAAATATGGTAGGTTTAAGTCTTCCCCCAGAAAATGCATTATCAGTCTAATGTGGTAGACATAAAATGTTCCATATCTACCCTCACATTTAATAAATTTTTGGAGAAGAAGTAGTATGTTTCTCCATTTATTTTTCAATGCAGAACTGGGAATTCCTTTCTTAAATACAGTAACATCCATACCTGGTGATTTTAAAATTTGTTTCCAGGAGTCATTGTGGAATTCTCTATTTTTGACCCATCTCTCTCCAGTTCTGAGCAACCCTGTAGCCTCTGCAATGAAAACTTCAGTGACAGTAAATTTGACATCTCCTACTTCAACTTCGGTTCCTTGAAATGATCTTGCAAATGTTTTAGTGACTTCCTTGTGGAAGCCATTAAATTTCTCCAAAAATTGAAGCCATCCTATCTGTTGTAACATTTCTTTGCATTGAGGGTAGCCTTCTAAATATTTTGAACCCACTGGTTCAGTCCTTACAATGAAACCCATGATTGCTTCTTCAATTTTCAAATTAACACTCTTCTACCCACAAAAACAATGACTTTCACTTTCGGATTGAAATGGCTTTAAGTTCTGAATGGAAATGGTTTCAATTTTGGAATGACATACCTTTGATTTATAGTGGCAACAGCTTCAAAACCTCGGGCTGATATGCCTCTGTTGACAATTGAACTTTGGACTGATATGTCTCTGTTTGACAGTGACAACTGGCTTCCACTTCTTCACTTCAATACCTTTTTCTCTTGGTAGCAAATGGTTTCGAATTCAACACTGCAACACCTCTGTCTCCTAGTGACGAAAGACTTCAAACTCCACACTGCTACACTTCTGTGTTTATAGTGAAAATTCCCAAACTCTGTCCACAGTGATATTTTGTCTGCCCACGGAATCAAATGGCTTCAAATTCTCACGCTGCTATACCTCTTAATTTACCCTTTTGCTCTGCTCTGAGTTTACAATGCTCAATGCTCAATGCTATTACAATGCTCAATGCTCAATGCTCTCGGTGATAATAATATCTCTGTCTTCGGAATGAAATGCCGGCTACAGAATGGAGTTATGGCAGTGGTCACGGAATGAAGTAGTGGAGTGAGGTGGAGGGAATGTATTAATGATTGAAGAGACGGCGGAGGATTTTACGACGGCAGAGGGAATCATCATTGAATGATTTGGTTAAGAGACGTGGAGAATTCAAACACCTCGGCCATTTTAACCGCTTAAATGATATCGGATATGAAATTTGAAAATGGAAGATTTTAATCCAAAGTCTGTTGAGGGTTTATTGGTGTTGATCAATAAAAACAATTAAAACAACCTTTTCGAACAATCCATAACTAAACTATGCTAAACTTTTATGAAATGCCATTATAATTTAAACTTGTTACCTCTGCCTTTCATTTGATTTTTGTAGCCTTTGTCTTCTTGTTCACCTTTGGAGGAGTCTTCATAATTTTCTTGATGCTTTTGATTCATGGATACACTGGATCACTTTGTTGCAATTCTAATGTCTGCTGGTTGATGCCTTCAGGGTTTGTAGCTGCGGAAAGACTGTCTGGCTGCAGAAAGGCTGATCAGCTGCAGAATGTCTACTGAGCTGCAGAATGTTCCTGTAGAGCACTTTAATCATGAAAATGGAGTGTTTTTGGAATATGGGTGAAATGTTATGTGGTATGAATGAAAATGGATGATGGATTATGATAGGTATGAAGTGGATGATGAAATGGAATGGATTCAGTTTATGAAATGGAGTGAAAGAACATAAGAACTGTACTGCAATTCATGACATGTTTTATTCACTTACAGCAAGACATCAAATTTTGTATTTTGTCATGAAAATGAGATGGATGGAGAATGAAATGAGATGAATGAAATGTGGAATGGAGTGAAAGATGAATGGTGGAATGAAATGGAGTATGGATGAATAAGTGGATGGAGTGAAATGAAATGAAATGAATCATAAGCACTATGGAACTGAACTTATGATTTTTTTGTAACAGCTGCTTGTAAAAACAAAAATGGGAAAAGTTAGAGTGTCAGAGAGACTCTGATTTTCACCCTATCTTTTCTGTATAAACATGCCAATCAATGATTGGTTTTCATGTTTATACCTTTATTATTATTATTATTATTATTTATTTATTTATTTATTTATTTATTTATTTTTCACAAGAGAAATGCTTCAGAAAATTTAATCAAGTTGATGAAGAAGAGAGACTCTTCTTCATTAACTTCACATCATTGTTTTCTTGGAACTTCTTGACAAACTCTTCTCTTGAGAGTGGCTTGTGGTATAGCTTCAATCTATGACCATTCACAAGAAAAGTGACCTCCTCTTCATCTATAGTTCTGATTTTTACTGCCCCATTATCAAAAATTCGAACAATTTCATATGGCCCAAGCCAATGTGTCTGAAATTTCCCTTGAAAATCCTTGAATTTTGAATCAAACAAGAGAGCCCAGTCACCCTATTTAAATTTATTCTCCTTGATGTACTTGTCATGCCATCTAGCCCTTTGCTGTTGGACTAGACTTGTTTTCTGAACTGCATCTTGTCTGATCTCATCCAATTCATTAATTTGCTCCAGTCTATGCTTTTGTGCCTCCGTTAGATCAAGTCCTAGCTGAACTGCCATCTTGAAGGTTTGAATTTGGAACTCTATGGGAAACAAAACTTACTTTCCATAAACAAGCTCATAAGGAGTATGGCCTGTTGTGTTTCTCCATGTAGTTCTATAGGCCCACAAGGCTTCAGGAAGCCTATCTACCCAATCTCTTCTATGTAGGTGAACAGTCTTTGTTAGGATTCCTTCAATGACTTTATTGGTAGATTCCACTTGGCCATTTGCTTGTGGATGATAAGGAGTTGTTTTTCTATGTCTGATCTTATAATTCTCCATCATTTGCTCCACTAGCCTTGATGTAAATTGAGCTCCTTGATCTGTAACAATTTCCCTTGGGACACCAAAACGAGTAAAAATATCCTCAAAAAGAAAAGTAACTACAGATGATTCATTAGCAACAAGTAATGGTTTAGCTTCTACCCACTTAGTAACATAATCGGTGCAAACTAATATATATTTCTTTTGTCTTGATGGAGGACTAATAGGTCCTACAAAATCCAAAGCCCATTTTTCAAAAGGTTCAATGTGTACCTGAGGTTGTAATGGCATCTCACCTGAAGGAGAAGGTTTCCCTACCCTTTGGCAATTGTCACACCTTTTGACATACTCCTTTGCATCTTTAAACAAATATGGCCAATAATATCCTAAATTAAGGATCTTATAAGTTGTCCTCTTATCTGCAAAGTGTCCGCCACAAGGTTCATCATGACATGCTTTGAGAATCTCAGGCATCTCATCTTCACGAACACACCTTCTAATGATCAAATCTGGACCTGTCTTGTACAACTCATTAGCGACCCATGAATATCTTGCACTATCATTAATGATTTTTATTTTATCCCTTGCATTCATAATTGAAGGAAATTTTCCTGAAACTAAATAATTGGCAATATCAGCAAACCATGGGGTTTGAGTAGAGATTGAAAAAGGATATTCATAAAAAAAATGATCTTCAACCGGAGTGTCATCTTTGATATTTTGGATTCTAGACAGGAAATCAGCCACAGTGTTTTGTTTTCCAGGCCTATCTAGAATAGTAATGTTGAATTCTTGCAATAATAACAACCATCTTATAATTCTGCCATTAGTGATTGATTTATTCATTAAGTATCTAATGGCAGAATGATCAGTGTGAATAAAAGTTTCATAGCCTGTTATATAGTGTCTAAACTTGTTTATGGCATGAACAACAGCTAAAAAATCTTTTTCAGTTACAGTATAGTTTAACTCTGCAGGAGTCAAATTTTTACTGGTATAATAGATGGCATAGGGAATTAAATCTTTCTGTCCCAATACTGCTCCTAGAGCTGTATCGGAAGCATCTGTCGAGATATGAAAAGGTAACTTCAAGTTAGGTTCCCTTAATATAGGTGCTTCAGAAATTTTGGTTTTCAGGGTTTCAAAGGCTAACTGGCAATCAGAAGTCCACTTAAATTCACAATCTTTGGTGAGTAATTTGAAGAGTGGAGATGCTATTTTGGTGAAGTTTTCTATAAATCTTCGATAATACCCTGTAAATCCTAGAAAACTTCTAACATCTCTTTGACAACTTGGAATGGATAGGTTAGAAATAACTTCAACTTTCGCCTCATCAACTCTAATCCCATCCCCTGAAATGTGGTGCCCTAAAACAATACCTTGAGTGAACATCATAAAACATTTTTCATGACTAAGAGAAAGGTTTGCTTCTTGACATCTTTTTAAGACTTTTTCCAAGTTTTCTAAAGCCTCTTCAAATGTGTCCCCATAAACTGTGAAATCATCCATATACACCTCTACACAGTCATGTATCAGATCAGAAAAAATTCCTAATACTGCCCTTTGGAATGTTGCAGGTGCATTGCACAATCCAAATGGCAATACTCGGTAGGCATAGGTACCCCAAGGACAAGTAAATGTGGTTTTATCTTGGTCTTTAAGTGCTACTTGGATTTGATTGTAACCACTAAATCCATCCAGGAATGAAAAGTACTTTTTACCTGCTAATGTATCTAATACTTGATCTATGAAAGGTAAGGGAAAATGGTCTTTAAGAGTAACTTTATTCAGTTCTCGGTAGTCAACACACACCCTCCATTTTCCATTTTTCTTAGGCACAATCACCAAAGGAGAAACCCACTGACTATCTGAAATAGGATAGATGAAATTAACATTTAATAATTTTTGCAATTCTTCCTTGACAATTTCCCTAAGATTTGGATTCATCCGTCTTTGAGGCTGTCTGATTGGTTTGCAATTTGCCTCAATATAGATGTGATGGGTACAAGTCTTGGGACTTATCCCTTTCATGTTAGTGTATTCCCATGCATATGCAGAAGAATGTCTTTGTAATATTTTGACTAACTCCTCTTGTTGAGATTTTTCTAGGTTCTTATTTATATTTAAAGTTTTGCCTGGAAAAATTTCACTTATAGAGCTGCCAAATTTTTCCATAGAATGAAGAGACATCTGCCTAGATGACAAAAACTCAATATTGGATCCCTCTTGAAATGGTTCATGTTTGTGTTCTGGAGAGGATTCAAAGTTTTCTAGAGTATTCAGAATTTGATTATCTTCACTAATTTCTGAAATTGTGAAGAGTGGTTGTAAATATTCTTCATCCTCTATCCATTGAGTGTCATCTAGATCTGTAATTGTCCTAGCTAGAGGATATAAAGTGAATTTATTTGTTGAACTACCATCAGAAATATACATATCACCGGACCTACAACTAATAAAAGCATCAGCTGTAGCCAACCAAGGTCTTCCTAGTATAACAGAATGGCCTCCTAGATTATTCTTGGGAGTTAGGATCATGAAATCCACAGGGTACTCCCAAGAATCTAGGGACACTGGAATGTCTTCTATTACCCCATCTGGTCTGATCATAGATCTATCTGCTAATTGTAATAGTGTGGGTGTAAAGAGAAGATTAGGAAGTTTCAGTTTGTCCATGATTTGTCTACTCATGATATTTATTGATGCTCCTAAGTCAATGAGTGTGTTTTGAATTTCAATTCCATTGATGTGAATTTTGACAACTGGATTTCCTGGGTCAAGGTACTTTGGAATAGTAATCTTGCCCATCATAATGTCTGCTATTTGTCCTACCAGTTGAATTTTCTTGGTTTCTCTTATTCTCTTTCTTGTTGTCTTCATACTCAACTCCTTTATTGTTTTGGCTAAAATTGGGATTTCCTTGATGGCTTGCAATAATGGAATTTTAATGCAAGCATTTCTCAATTCATCTAAGAAATCATAATTAGGCACCATGATTTGTTTTTCTACACCTTTATCAATTTGTAATCTTTCCGGGAAGGGAGGTATAGAAGTAGATGTGGATGGTTGCTCTAATACAGGAGTTGGATTTATTGGATCTTTTTGTTTTAGTTTTTCAATGTTTTGGTCTTGAAAGGATGTGTCTTCCTCAAGACTTTTATTCACCCGTAGAGAGTCTTCCTCAGAATTATCTTGTTCTTGTATGATCACAGAAGGTTTCCTCTTCTCAAGTATCTTTCCAGACCTAAGTTGAACATCACTAAGGTCTAGAGGAGTAATTAAATAAGTTGGAAACTGTTGACCTTCTATCATGTATGTATTCTGAGGGTTCTTATTGTTGGGGTTTGGTATGGGCTGAGCTGGCAATTGATTGGATTTTTGAGGGAATGGTAATGGAAGTGGTTGATTTTGATGTGGTTGGTTCTGATGATGTTGTTGAGGATTTTGTTGAAAATTTTGTTGAAAATTTTGAGGAAAATTTTGTTGAGGATTCTGAGGATAAAAATGTGGATATGGTGGATAGGATGGTGGATACTGATAGTATGGAGAGTATCTTACATAGGGACTTTGTGTTCCTTGTGCCCAAGATTGAGATTGATTTTGAAATTGGGGCCAAGGTTGCTGCCAAGAATTCCAAGGTGGAGGTTGATTATACATTTGATCATGGAATCCTTGTGTCTGAGGTCCCTGCTAAGGTCTTCTAGATACAAAATTAAGAGACTCTGTGGAATCTGTAGGAGTTTCTTCCTGAAAAACAGCCTTGAGACCAGGAAGAGAAGGACAATTCTTGGTCTCATGTTTCTCAGAACAAATGACACAGGTTTCTATAACTTTTACATCCAAAGGACACTCTCTTAGGGCATGTTTCTTTCTACATTTGGGACAAAAGATTGCCAAAGCATCAGATTCAGCCTTTTGCTTGTTTTGTATCTTAAGGGTGTCTATTTGTTCACTAAGACTCCTTAAGATATCAGATTTAAAGTCATCAAGCATGTGTCCTATTTCTGATCTACTTACTGTCCCAGAAGCAGATTTACTTGCCCTTGCAAGAGCGGGATCTCTTGGACCTTTGACAGTTTTAGATTTCCCTCTGGAAAGGTTGATACATAACTTAGATATTTCAGGTAATGTAAGTTGTGATATATCCCCTTTTCCCATCATGTTAAGAATATCCAACCATTCATCCCTAATTGTTTTCAACAAAAGAGCTTTTAAGGTGTCTTGATCTAGATTTTCCATTTTCGCCCTTTTGATGTTGTAATTAAATCTTTCCAACAAATCTTCTAAGTTTTCATCTTCTTTTTGTAACATCTTGAACACTTCTTCCTTATGATTAACCGGCATACAATAATCAAAGTATCTCTCTAGAAATGCTTGTTTCATGTCTTCCCATGTTCTAATAGAGCTACTGATTAGACTCATAAACCACTTCAATGCTGCTCCCTTCAAAGTTGAAGGAAATAATTTCAGTTTTTGAGCATCTTGTAGGTAGTCATAAGTCCTACACAGCACTTCAAATTCGAATAAGAAAGTTTCAGGATCTTCAGTTTTAAGTCCATAGAAGTTTGGAAGGACAGAGGGTGAAATGTTTTTCATGGTTGTATCGGTTTCTTCATCAAGTATAGGGAACCCAAAAGAGCTTCCTATTCTACCTCTTCCTCCATCTGTACCTCTACCTCCTTCTCCTCTTCCTCCTTCTCCTCTACCTCTACCTCTACCTCCACCTCCAAATAATGTGTGTTCTCCATTAAAAACTCCTCCCCCTCCTTCTTCTGCCATGGTTGACTCTCCTGTGGAAGTAGAAAGGTTTGTGTTCCTAACAGGAGTTTTTAGATCTTCTTCTATGGCAGGTTCGGTGGATGAAGTGGAAGGTTTCTCTAATGAAATAGGTGACCTTAGATCTTCTAGAAGTCCAGGATCAGTAAAGGATGGAAGATTGGTTTGAGTTGAAGGTGTACTAGCTCTGGATCTAGATGAAACAAGTGGTGTTCTAGAAATCAAACTTCTGCCTCTGCTGCTTATAAATATTCCCCTTGAATCTCTCTCTCTACACATAAAATTGTTTTTGGATGCTAAGAAACAAAGGTTACCTAGTTTTCACTTCCCCGGCAACGGCGCCAAAATGTTTGGTCTCAATCTAGTCTCCTAAACTGAGCTCATTTAATTGTCAACCAGGATTTGTAAACTGCTGAAGTGAAGTGTATTGTATGTACCTAGGTACTTGTTTCTTAATGCGTTGTGTGTAGTGTTTTGTGATGTTTTTGGTCTTTTGTAATGATTTATGATGTTTTTGGTCTTTTTGGTGGTTTTATGTTTGCAAGGGAAAATGTCTAGAAAGCTAATGGAAAGGAGCTGGTGATCAAAACAGAGTTAAGCCTAATTGATGGAATGACAAATGGCAAATGCAATTGGAAACACTGAAGCAGAATCAAATCTAAACTATAACAAAGTAAAAGCAAAGCTTGATAATGACTTTTAAGCAAATGATTCAAAACACAAACTAAACTTGAGAAATGATCACTAAGTATGCAAATCCTCTAACTAATCAATTAAACAACTAACCTACAATGATGCAACATTTGGTCCTTGATTAAAGATTTGAAACATATTGAGAGGAAAACATTGTTATCATCATCATAAGATCTTCTATTCTAGAACTAGTTCCTATCTCTATTCTGCAATTCAATTGAATGTCACAAAACCTTTACTCAAAAGTTATTGATTTCTTTTCAAAGTATGCTTTTGAGGGAGGACTCTGTTTATGAAATGATGAGGAAATTGCAGAGGTACTTCAGGCCTTAAAATGATGTTGTCTTCTATTCATATGGTTATAGATCAATTATGGATTTTTGAACAAGAAGAGGTTTGTGAATAATGAAGGCTGTCTTGTTAATCCTAACAACTGAAGTAATCTATTGTGCAATGGATGAAAATTTAAATATGAAGTGCAAGTGCAATGAGTTAATCTAAGAATGAACTTAAGATGCCACTAATCTAAAACAATGCTGAACTATAAGTCATCATCAAACTTGAAACAAAGTAACTGAACATGAATTAAGTGCAATGAAACTCCGGAGTATCCTAACTATGCTATCATGCACTATTCTATGAAGTTACACAATCTTTTTGTCCATCATTATTGATATTTTGGAAGAGTTCCTTCTTTTGGAAGAGTTAGAACAATTCTGACTGTGTAATTGGATGCAAATGCAAATATAAAGGACTGAAAGCAAATGAAAAACTAAGATATCATATCCATATCCTACTCGTCATTATGATGTCTTGGGCAAGCGTTTAAGAGCAAGAACAGAGATGATACTTAGTACAAAAACACAACTAAATCATTCATTATCACGGTCATGTCTTGAACTTCTTAAGAATTTCTTGGAAGAGTTTCTTCTTGTGGAAGAGTGATTAGAACAAGTGTAACTGTGATAGTGAACATCAAAAACTACAACTAAATCCTATAGTACTATAGCTATTCATCATTCATCATTATAATCTTTTGGAAGAGTGTCTTCTTGTGGAAGAGTTAGAATGAATATAACTACAGTAGCTAATTAAAAAAAAACAACTATGAATTCAACTTCTAATCCTACAATACTATAGTCATTTTCCCATTCATAATTATAGTCTTTTGGAAGAGTGTCTT